>CAWUFW010008818.1:600000-845803 GCA_963921515.1 Calotriton arnoldi
AAGTGCGGCTTGAGGGGGTTCACGTGGAGGACCCTCAAAGGGTTCCTGGGAGTTTGCAAATTCACCATGTAGGTGACATCACTTTTGCGCTCCACCACCTCAAAAGGCACAGTCCACTTGTCCTGCAAGGCACAAGGTTCCACTGGGCCCATGACCCACACTTTTTGGCCAGGCTGAAACTCTACCAGAGTGGCATTCTGGTCGTTCCAGCGTTTCAACTCCTCCTGGCTTGCTTCCAGGTTCGCCTGAGTGAGCTACCTGAAGTGGGCAGTTTGATTCCTGAAGGCCAGCATGTAGCTAGGTGTGCAGACAAAATATCGAGTTGGAATTATTGAAGTACAGGAATATCGAGTCCTAAATATCGTCAGTGGGCAATATCGACAGCAAGAATATCGTGGTCAAGAATATCGAATTTAAGGTAAGAAATATCGTTAAAAAAATTTAGAAGTCAATAATATCGTTTGCAAAAATATAGTTGTTTAAAACATCGATTTTTTAATTAGTGTTATGTATTTTAGTATATATTTTAAATGTATGTGATGTATTTTTTTGTATAAGTTTTGTTTATGTTTTTTAAGATATGTGTTACATTTTTAGTAGTTATCAATTTTATTTTAATTAAAGTTTGAGTTTTTTAGTTCTGTAGCGGGTTGTGGGTTTATAGGGGAACAGGGTGGGAAGTAATTTAATTATGATAAATTAATGATAGTTTTTATTTATTATTATTTATTTAATTGTTATTTTATAGTGTTAATTGTGGGAAGTAATTTACTTTTAATTAATTATTAATTTGTTGTTAATTAACATTAATTAATTCATTGAAACTTAATATGGAAATGGTGTAATTAATTTTAGATGAAGGTTATGGGGTTTCTAGGGGTATAGGGTGGGAAGTAATTTATTTTTAATTAATTAATAATTAGTTGTTAATTAATATTAATTAATTAAAAATAAAATATTGAAATTGTGTAATTACTTTTAGGTGGGGGTTGTGGGGTTTATAGGGGTACAGGGTGGGAAGTAATTTATTTTTAATTAATTAATAATTAGTTGTTAATTAATAATATTTCATTAATTGAAAATTAAATATGAAAATTGTGTAATTAATTTTAGATGTGGGTTGTGGGGTTTATAGGGGTAAAGGTTGGGAAGTTAATTAATTTTGTGTTTTAATTTGTTTTTTAATTAATAATATTTATTTAATTGATAATTAATTATGTTAATTATGGAAGTACATTTTATTTTTAATTTAGTTGTGGGTTGTGAATAGTGTGGTGGTATAGGGTAGGATGTAAATAAGGTAAATGTATGTAATAATGTTTTTGTTTATAAATAATTTGTAACTAAAAATGTTTCTTTGTTTGAAAAATATTTTTATATTTTATTTAATATAATATTTGTAGGTATTTGTGATATGTATTTAACATTCTAATATTTTTTTATTTTTTTAAATTTTTAATGTTAAATATATTTGTATTACATTTGTTTACATATTTATATATTTTTTAATTTATTTTGTTTTTCAAATATTTTTTGCTGCTGTTGATATTTTGTTTGTTTTTAATTTTGAATTGACTGTAGTGGGAATAGTAACTTTTATCCCTCCGCAATCCAACACTTTCCCTACTGTTACACTCACTGGAGTGGGAATAGTAATTTTTACCCCTCCGCTATCCAACACTTTCCCTGCTGTTGCACTCATTGGAGTGGGAATAGTAATTTTTACCCCTCCGCTATACAACACTTTCACTACTGTTGCACTGACTGGAGTGGGAATAGTAATTTTTTCCCCTCCGCTATCCAACCCTTTCCCTACGGTTGCACTCATTGGAGTGGGAATAGTAATTTTTACCCCTCCGCTATACAACACTTTCCCTACTGTTGCACTGACTGGAGTGGGAATAGTAATCTTTTCCCCTCCGCTATCCAACCCTTTCCCTACTGTTGCACTTATTGGAGTGGGAATAGTGATTTTTACCCCTCCCCTATCCACACTTTATTTATTTGAAAAGTTTTATATAGCACTGGCTAGACCCGGAGGTATCAGAGCGCTTTACATGAGGATCAGCGAGTTACAGGTAACAAAATTACATCAGTTACAGGAGCTAAGTATAGACATAGGAGGAAAACATGAGATTACACAGAAATGTGAGTTAGCATAGCCAAGACAAACGTCTTGTGGAGAGTGACAGGTAGAGGGGGAATGGTAAACAGGGGTAAGGGATGCAGGTAGGAAACATAACGGGGAGACAAGGAAAACAATGTCCGATGTCCGGCTGGGTAGGTGATGGCCGAGGGGTGAACCAGAGCCAAACTTCTCTATAGCTGCATAGGACAGCTCCACCGGGCATCAGCCAAGGTTGCTCGGGTAAAACAGGGGTAAGGAGTGCAGGTAGGAAACACAACGGGGAGACGAGGAAAACAATGTCCGATGTCTGGCTGGGTAGGTGACGGCCGAGGGGTGAACCAGAGCCAAACTCCTCTATAGCTGCATAGGACAGCTCCACAGGGCATCGGCCAACGTTGCTCGGGCACCGAGGTGAGTATATTTGAAAAGTTTTATATAGCGCTGGCTAGACCCGGGGGTATCAGAGCGCTTAACATGAGGAAGGCGTACAGTGTGTTACAGGGTTACATAAGTTACTGGAGCATAAACATAGCATAGAGAACAACCGTGATTTCAAAATTACATCAATTACTAGTACATTAAATAACAATAAAGAACAAGTTCTAAGGAGCATGGAGGGAGGTGGGGGAAAAGTAAAGGGGTTAGAAAGCAGATCAGGTCTGGCAGACCTGCCATGGAGGAAAGTACTTCACGAGACACCAAAAAGTCAGAGTATGCGAGTCTACAAACCGGTAAGAGTCCAGTGATAGAGCAACATCTAGTAACAGATACCATCATTGCGTCGGGTTGAAAAAGAAAAGGCATGGGTCCGAAACGAGTCACAAGGGTGCCTTACTGTGACCAAAACAAGAAGTGAGGGGTGTAGGAGTCATAAGAGGGGGTCAACTAAGGCAAAGGTCAAACTGGCGGCAAAGGCGGTGACCAGCGGCATGAATCGATCATGAGATTCTGTTGTAGCCGCAAGATGGAGGATCCAAGTCATGGACCCCAATGATTTCGAAACAAAATGGTGGGGTTGCGGGAGAACAGAAATCCATTAATAAAGTCAAAAAAGAAACAAAACCCAGGAGCAGGGCTGAATGAGGAAGGCAGCCACCAGATCTGGCGGGAGGAAGGCTGGAGGTCGATGAAATTATTCTCGGTACATCATCGGCAGGGAGAGTCAGCGCGGGCGTCCATCATGCAGCAAACCCGGAAGAGGAAGACAGCTGCGGGGTCAGGAGGGAACGCTAACTCTGAGAAGAAGTAGGGGGAGCAAGCTCATTGGTACAGGGCAGCTGCGTCGCAGCATTTTCGTTGCTGCTTTTGTTGAGGGAAAGAGTCCATCCGACGTCCCAGAGAAATAAAGCAGGATGTCCGGCAACCGTGGTTTAGGTCCGGAAGGCAGGTGAGGGCAGCAGCGTCGCAGCATTTTTGTTGCTGCTTTTTTCGAGGGACAGAGATTCATGGGTCCATCCGCCGTCCCGGAGATGTGAAGCGGGATGCCTGGCAACCGTGGTTTAGGTCCGGGAGGCAGGTGGGTCCGGAGGTGTGACCACCAGCCAACTCGCTACCTCCAGGGGGCCAGCCAACAGGACTGCGCTACTGGGGGAGGGCGGGGGGCACCACCACTGGGTGTTCAAGTGGAAGACTAGTGGCATCACAGTACCTAGCTCCCGGGCTCCGAGTGCGGTCACGTAGCTCTCTGGGCACCATCTTAGCTCACTCCCGTACGGGGACTCCACGGCTCATATCTCGGCTGATCAGGATCGCAGAAAGGCGGTTTTGTGTTCAGTGCGATCCGCCAGCATTCCAATTGCGGGATTGATGAGTCCGGTGGGATTTGAACGCAGTGAAGGGCCGCTCTGGATACTGGAGAGCGGGTCCACCACGGAGCTTCAGTTCAGAGCGGCCATCATGGCCGCTGGCTCATCCTCTACACTTTCCCTACTGTTGCACTGACTGGACTGGGAATAGTAATCTTTACCCCTTCGCTATCCAACACTTTCCTTACTGTTGCACTACTTGGAGTGGGAATATTAATTTTTACCCCTCCGCTATCCAACACTTTCCCTGCTGTTGCACTAATTGGAGTGGGAAAAGTAATTTTACCCCTCCCCTATCCAACACTTTCCCTACTGTTGTACTGACTGGAGATATTAATTTTTACCCTCCACTATCCAACACTTTCCCTACTGTTGCACTCATTGGAGTGGGAATATTAAGTTTTTCCCCTCCGCTATCCAACCCTTTCCCTACTGTTGCACTGACTGGAGTGGGAATAGTAATTTTTACCACTCCGCTATCCAACACTTGCCATACTGTTGCACTGACTCGAGTGGGAAAATTTAATTTTATCCCTCCGCTATCCAACACTTGCCTACTGTTGCACTCACTGGAGTGGGAATAGTACATTTTACCCCTCCGCTATCCAACACTTTCCCTACTGTTGCATTGATTAGAGTGGGAAATTTAAGTTAAAATATTTTTAAATAGTTTAATGTTTTAATTAATAATAGAGTGTTTTTAACATACATCTTATGTTAGTGGTATATGTATATTTATTTGTTACATTTTTATATATTTTTAAACATAAAAATAAATTTTAATTAATAGTTTATTGTTTTACAGTAAATATATATAATAATTATTGTATATGTGTGTTTAATTTTTTTAGGTTAAGTTAATTTGTTATTTTTGTTAAATGTATATTACATTTCTTTAAATTAATTTTATTATTTAATATTTATTATTTATATATATATATATATATATATATATATATATATATATATATATATATATATATATATATATATATATATATATATATATATATCCAAAAAACGCACGAAGCTCCTTCTGGAGTGCAGGGACCCAAGGAAGGTGGCGTACACGCCGGCAGAGCGTACCGGCAATAATAACCTCAAAACAAAAGTCCAATGAAGTACGCTCTCAGGATAGGAAGCAGGACACAAGTGTAGTTAATCCAAGTTTATTCCACAACGCGTTTCGGCTGTAAACAGCCTTGATCATATATATAAAACTATATTTTTTATATCTATATTTATGTCATCGATATTTTTGTTTCAATATTTTTGTACTTACCTTTATAAATATAGGATGTCGATATTTTTGACATCTATATTTATGACTCGATATTGTGGTATGGGGATATTTTGGGTGTCGATGTGTTATCAGTGAACCATGTAGCTAAATACATCCTGAGGAGTTTTCCTGGGAGCTGCCTCCCAGCCTTCCAAACTAAGAGGTCTTCTCACAGGGTGCCCATACAGAAGCTCAAAGGGACTGAACCCTAGAGACTTCTGTGGTACCTCCCTGTATGCAAAGAGAAGGCATGGCAAGAGGACGTCCCACTTACGCCTCATGGGTTCTGTTTAACCCGGGTAGGTAACTCCGCTCCGCCAGCGGTTTCCGGAGTTTTGCCTACTCCACGTTCCGTTGTGAACACGGAGCTTAGGCAAAACTCCGACTCCGTGGCGGAGTGGAGTTAGCCGGCCCCTCCACCCTCCGAAAGTAATTATAATGTTTAAAAAAAGGCACTTACCCTGCCGTGGCTGCCTCCTCCTCGCCATGGCCGCTCTCCTCCCTTGTCCTCGCCGTCCTTCTTCTTAGATAACCCCTACGTTGTACGTGTCGCGTGTGTGCGTGTTCGGCTACCTGCTCCCCTGTAGGTACCGGGGTGGCCCCCTCAAGGTCAGCCTACTCCCGGACCGTGGGAACCTCTGGGGCCGGTTTCCCACGCCCCTTGCCCTTCCTCTTGGCAGGAACCTGGGCCACTGTTTCAGGCTCCAGGTCCTTCTGATCACCCTTTCTGGCTGCCATTGACTGAGTGGTCACGCATGCCCACTCTGGCAACCCAAGCATCTCCAAGTGAGATCTGAGCTCAACATCCTTCTATAAGGACTGCTCCAGCTCATTTCCTAGCAGAAAATCTACTGGTATGGTAGGGCTCACAACCACCCTCAAGGGACCTGAGACCCCCCCATTCAAAGGGAACCTGTGCCACCATACACTGGCATTCTGAGTTGTCCACTGCAACTACTTGGTGGAGTGCCCTGGGGACTACTTTCTCCTCAGAGACCAGGTGACACCAGACTGAGGTCACACTGGCTCCAGTATCTCTGAGAGCCTCTACCCTTTTCTCATTGATGGTCACCCAGGTGCTGTATTTCTTTGTGTTAGGGGGCACCTGGTTTCCTGGGATCATCTCACTGTCCCCTAGTGAGACGAAGGTAATTTCTGCGGGATCCCCACCCTCCTGTGGGCACCCCTCCTCCCCAAGCACTACACTAGCCAACACCTTGGTCTGCCCACCGGTGGGTGGCTGGTCCCTCTTGGGGCACTTGGGATCCCCCTTATGTGACCCACCTGCTTACAGGCGAAGCACGTCCGGGGGCCGGTCTCAGCAGGCTTTCCTGAAGAGACCCCTTGTTTCTTATCTCCTGGGGGATGGGAACCTTTACCCTGGGAATTAGTTTGGGGCCCTTTAGAGAACTCATGTGCTTTACCCTTGTCCCCGCCCACTTTTCTGCTGGGGACCCTGCCCACCTTTGGCTGAGTCTCCCCCAAACGCTTTCTTGTGGACCCTGGTACTCACCCAGCGGTCCGTCTCCATAGCAAGCTTCCTGGAGTCAGTCAGCTTACTATCAACCAAGTGCTGGCGCAGCTCTGCAAAACATAGACTAGACAAGTTCTCCCATGCAATCAAAATTGTAGAGCCCCTGATAATCTGTCACATTACTGCCCTTCACCCAGGATTCCAGTGACCTGCAAAACGAATCCACACATTCCAACCAAGTGTTGGCATCAGTTTTCATACTGGACCTAAACTGATCCATGTACGTCTCAGGAGTAAGACCATACCTGGTGAGAAGGACCTCCTTCATGTCAGCATAGGTGAGGTTACACCCCTTACACAAAGCCACTAGAGTGTCCCTTGCTTCTTCTGGGAAAAGAGGCCACAATCCTGCCCCCACCCAATTCTTCTCAGGGATTCCATTAATGTGTATAGACGCCTCATAACCCTGAAACTACCCTTGTATGTCACCCCCCTTCTTTAATTCCTTGCCTACATTCTTGGGGATGTGCACAATTCTGCCTGCCTGCTCTGATGAATTGCTGCCACCATCTGAGCCGGGTCTACTTCTCTGATCCAGCTCCTTTATCCTGATCTCATGGTCTAACTTCATCCTTTTCTCCTCCATGGCTAACTTAAGCTTCTCCAGTTCCATTGCAACTCTCCTTGCTTCCCGCCTGTCCTCCAGCTCCTTTGGGGACAAGCCACTGCTGCCTGGTTTAGAGGGTCCCCCCCCCAAAAAACACATCAAACCTTGGAATAGGCTCCTCTGCCTCCATGCCAAGATCCCCAGACAGCTCACTAGCATGTCTGGCTGCTTCCCAGGCCCTCAGCGCCTTTTGTAGCTCCTCTTTTCTGGTGAGGCCCCTGATTTGGACTTTGAGGTTTTTGCAGATCGCCTTCAATTTCTTCACATTGTAGATTTCTAATCTCTCCTCCTCAAAGGCCACTTCCAAGGATGCAACAGATGATGCAATTGATTCAGGCATGTTGTACTGGAAAGTTCAAGTTCAAGACCAATGGAGAGGCAAAAATAGACCACCAAAAAAACAGTATGTGGCACGTAATGGTCTGTGATATGGTAGTAGTGCACACCAATTACTGTAAGTCAAGTTCAAACGCAAGTCCTATCCTCACCGCTGCCAACCAATGTTAGAAATGGGGGTCTCTAGTTGGCAAGGGTTTGCACCTTTGTCCAAGTAGAAACCCTTCCTTCTAGTCAGGATAAGGGAGTTACAGGTAAATGCATCAATGTAGGCTTTTGCGATTCCTTAATTGCGATTATTAAGGAATCGCAATTAAGGAATTGCAAAAGCCTATGCATGTAGGAATCCCTATAAAATTAGCAATTCCCAAACATTCCTTAATTGCGACTCGCAAATTACGAGTCGCAATTAAGGAATGCCTTCCCATTCATTCCTATAGGCCTACTGGCCCATAGGAATGAATGGGAGATTGCATTCGCAATTTGCGAGTACCAATAGGTACTCGCAAATTGCACATGCAATTTCAAGGGTGCAAGGGTGTCAAAGGGACACCCTGTTGCACCCCTGTAATTGATCTGTGCACACATGTTGTGCACACACATGCCCCAAAGGGCATGTGTGTGTGTAACCTACAACTCTGAAAAATGCACTTTAGTGCATTTTTCAAAGTTTTTGCAAATTACCATCAAGTACAAATTGATGGTAATTTGCGCCCCTATTAGCAAAATCGCAATTTGCGATTCCATCATGCATTGCATTTAAGGAATCGCAATTTGCAATTCCTTAAATACAATCGCAATTTAAGAAATCTCAATAATTTGCGATTTCTTAAATTGCAAGGTGCTGACAGGTTGATGCATCGCAGAAGCCCTTTTTGCGGGCGCAAACGGCCGATTTTTGCGATTCGCACTGTTTGCGCTCGCAAAAATGGTTGATGCATGTGCCTGTTACACTCCTAAAATAACCACTGCTCACCCCCTTGGTAGCTTGGTACGAGCAGTCAGGCTTATCTTAGGGGAAGTGTGTAAAGAATTTGCACATAACCAACAGTAATACAGTGAGAGCACTACAAAAGGACACCACACCAGTTTAGAAAAATATCCAATATTTTTATATGTCCAAAACAAGACCAAAAACGATAAAAATCCACCATACAGTTCTCAGAAATCTTCAATAATCAAAATAGACTTGAAATACAGTTCCTTGAATTCGATAGCGCTGTCTGGGGCTATCACGGGGTCGTGAACAACAAATACCAACAGTTCTGGCTGACCGCGGCATCGCGGGCCAGCTACGGTGCCGGGAAGACCCCCAAAACAGTACCTTTAGAAATGTAGGGTGTTGGCGACCTCTCGATGAGCGCTGAAGGGCCGGCATCTGCAGGGTCGGTTCCGGAGGTCTGTGCAGGAGTCGTCTGGCCCTTGAAGTCACACGTGTTGCAGATCAAACTCCTCGCGGTTGAAGTCGGGAGCACCGGCGTTGGCAGGAGTTGGGCTGCAGTGCGAAGTGCAGCGGTGCAGCGTGGGGTGCCCTCAGGTCACGGTGCAGGCAGCGGCTTGGTGATAGTCAGCCAGTGGTGTCAGTGAGACCAGGGCTCCAGTGCGAAGTAATGCGGGGCTCGTCGCGGTGCTGGTAGGTCATGGTGCAAGCAGCAGTGTCATCATTGCTGAAGCGCTGTCGTCGGCTGACGAGCTGGAGTCGATGGTGCTGGAGTCGGTGGGCCAAGGCTGTGGTGCGGGATGAGGACGGTGCATTGTGTAACTTACGAGCGGTGCCCTCGAACCACAGTGCAAGCAGCAGCGTCGATGTCAGCATGGAGCATCATCGTCGGGGATACCAGGGCGACGGCGTGAAGTGAGGCAGAGCAGAGTGCAGTGCCCACAGGTCACGGTGCAAGCAGCGGCTCGGTGGCGGTGTCAGGTGGTATTGTCGGTGAGACCAGGGTTGTGGTGCAGCATTCGGCGGTGCCCTCTGTGGTGCCTTTAGGACACGGAGTCGGCAGCAGCATCGCAGACAACGTCAGGTTGCTTTTTCTTCTGTTGCAGCACAAAACACAGTCCCCAGTGCTGATGGCAGAAGAACTTGAAGTCTTTGCTGTTCCTGAGACTTCTTGAACAGGGGGCAAGCTCTACCTCAAGCCCTTGGAGAAACTCACAAAAAGAAATTGCAGAAAGTTCAGTTCAGTCCTTTCACTGCTCAAAACAGAAGCAGCCACTGCAGGCCAACACAGCAAAGCACACAGCAAAATGGGAGTCTCTCCCCACAGCTTCTCCAGCTCTTCTTCTTGGCAGTCTTCTTGGTTCCAAAAGAGTTCTAAAGTTCTGGGGTCTGGGCCCCAATATTTATACCCCAAATTCCTTTGTTCTCTCAGGCAGAGAGTGTCTGTGCTTAGTCCAAACCAGTTCTGTTCTCTCTGGCCCAGCTTCCCAGCAGGAGGCGGAGACATCATTGTGGAAGGCAGACCAGGCCCATTCAGGTGCAAGGAAATCTCCTCCCACTACTCTAAAGGCAGCCCAGGTCTATTCAGCCCAGCCCTGACTCATCCAGACTCTCTGGAGCCACTGCACATCCCCAGCCCCTGTCACTACAAAGCCAGACAGTCAATACACATCCTAGCAGAGGCACGCAGGATGGCTAAGCAAGAAAATACCTACTTTCTAAAAGGGGTATTTTCAAACACAGAATGTAAAAATCACCTTTAATAAAAGATGCATCTTTAGATTCTGAGTTCAGGCATACTAAACTTTATTTTCCTATCTGGTCCCAATGGGAAGTTATATTTATAAGATGTTATAAATTAACTCCCATGTTTTTCTATGGGTCAGATAGCCTTTCAATAGTGAAAAACGAAATTGGCATTTCACTATCAGGACATGCCACACACATCAGGGCATGTCCTAACTTTCACATACACTGCACCCTGCACACAGGGGTACCTTGGGCCTACCTTAGGGGTGACTCACATGTAAGAAAAGGGAAGGATAGGGCCTGGCAAGTGGGTGCACTTGCCAAGTCAACAGGGCAGTACTAGACTGCTCACAGACACTGCAGTGGCAGGTCTGAGTTACCTTTGAAGGGCTGCTTGTGTGGGTGGCACAACCAGTGCTGCAAGCCCACTAGCAGCATTTGATTTACAGTCCCTGGGCACAAATATTGCACTGTACTAGGGCCTGACTAGTAAATCAAATACCCAGTCATGGAATCACCAATCCATAACATCAATTTACAACAGGAGCACTTGCACTTTAACACTGAACAGCAGTGAGAAAGTGCGCAGCACTAAACCAGCAAAAACAGAGTAAAAACCAGGAGGCCAGAAAGCAAAAAGAAAGGGGAAACACGCCAAAAGGTGCCAAGTCTAACACCCAGGCACTATCCATGCACTCATCCAGTCATGCAGGCATCCATTCAATCACCCACTACACATGCACTCATCCATTCATTCAGGCACTACCCATGCACTCATACAATCACCCAGGTACTACCCATGCATTCATACAATTACATAGCCTCTTGCCTTGCACTCATCCATTCAATGATGTGGTACCCATTCACTTATCCAATCATCCAGGTGCTACTCTAGCACTCATCCAGTCACCCACAAAGTACTGATGCACTCATTCCATCACTCAGGCAATACCCATGCACTCATCCAATCACCCAGACACTATCCATGCATTCAACCAATCACCCAGGCATTATCCATGCACTCACACAATCACCCAGACACTACCCTTGCACTCATCCAATTACCCAGGCACTATCTTGCACTCATCCAATCACACAGGCACTACCCTTGCACTCATCCATTCACTCAGTCACTACCCATGCATTCATCCAATCACCCAGACACTACCCATGCACTCATCCAATCACCCAGGCACTAACAATGCACTCATCCTATCACCCAGGTACTACCCATGCACTCATTCAATCACCCAGGCACTACACATGCACTCATCCAATTACCCAGGCACTATCCATTAACTCACTCAATCACCCAGGCACTATCCATGCACTCCTCCAATCACCCAGGCACTGCTGTTTCACTTATGCATTCAATCACGCACTACTCATGCACTCATCCATTCACTCAGGCACTATCCATGCACTCATGCAATCACCTAGGTACTACTCATGCACTCATCCTTTCAATGATGCGGTACCCATTCACTTATCCAATCATCCAGGTGGTATGCTAGCACTTATACAGTCACCCAGACAGTACCGATGCACTCATCCCATCACTCATCATGGGATGAGTGCGGGCCAATCCAGACACTATCCATGCATTCAACCTATCACCCAAGAACTGTCCATGCACTCACACAATCATCCAGGTACTATGCTTGCACTCATCCAATTACCCAGGCACTACCTTGCACTCATCCAATCACAGAGGCACTACCCATGCACACATCCAATCACCCACGCACTACACTTGCACTCATCTAATCACCCAGGCACTACCCATGGACTCATGCAATCACCCAGGCACTACCCATGCTCTCATCCAATCACACAGGCACTACCCTGGCACTCATCCATTCAATGAGGCTGTAACCATGCACTCATCCAATCACTGAGGTGCAACTGCTGCACTCATTCAGTCACCCAGGCAGTACCCATGCACTCATCCAATCACTCAGGCACTACCCATGCACTCTTCCAATCACTGAGCTGCTACTCTGGCACTCATCCAGGCACCCACGCAGTACCCATTCACTCATCCAATCACTCAGGCACTACACATTCACTCACCCAATCACCCAATCACTACCCTTGCACTCATCCATTCACTGAGGCACTACCCATGCACTCATCCAATCACTCAGGCACTACACATGCACTAATACAATCACCCAGGCACTGCCCATGCACCCATCTAATCACCCAGGCACTATCCTTACACTTACCAAATCACCCAGGCACTATCCATGCACTCATCCAATCAGCCAGGCACAACCTTTGCACTCAACTATTCACTGAGGCACTACTCATGCACTCATCCAATCACCCAGGCACTACATATTCATTCATCCAATCACCCAGGCACTGCCCCTGCACTCATCCAATCACCCAGGCACTATCCTTACACTCATCGAGGCTCTACCCTTGCACTCATCCAATTACCCAGGCACTACCATGCACTCATCCAATCACTCGGGCACTACCCTTTCACTCAGCCATTCATTCAGGTACTACCCTTCCACTCATCCATTCACCCAGGCAATACCCATGCACACATCCAATCTCCCAGGCTCTACTCTTGGACTCATCCATTCACTCAGCCACTATGCATGGACTCATCCATTAAATCAGGAATTACCCATGCACTCATCCAATCACTCAGGCACTACCCATGCACTCATCCAATCACCCAGACACTATCCATGCACTCACCTATTCACCCAGGCACTACCCATGCATACACCCAATCACCCAGGCACTAACAATACACTCATCCAATCATCCAGGAACTATCCATGCACTCACCCAAACACCCAGGCACTATCCATGCACTCATCCAATCACCCATGCACTAACCTTGCACTCATCCATTCAATGTGGCAGTATCCATGTACTCATACAATCACCCAGGTGCTACTCTTGCACTCATCCAGTCACCCAGGCAGTACCCATTCACTCTTCCAATCACTCAGTCACTACCCTTGCACTCATTCATTCTCCCAGGCATTATCCATGCACTCACCCAATCAACCTGGTACTATCCACACATTCACCCAAACTCCCAGGCACTATCCATGAACTCACACAATCACCCAGGCACTACTATTGCACTCATTCATTCATTCAGGCACTAACCATGCACTCATCCATTCAACCAGACACTACCCTTGCATTCACCCAATTACACAGGCACTACCCATGCACTCATCCAATAACTCAGGCACTCTCCATGCAGTCATCCAAATACCCAGGCACAACCCTTGCACTGATCCCATTACCCAGGCACTACCTATACACTCATCCAGTTACCCAGGCACAACCCATGCACTCATCCAATCACCCAGGCACTACCCATGCACTCATCCAATCACCCAGGCACTCTCCATGCATTCACCCAATCACCCAGGCACTACCCTTGCAGTGATCCAATTACCCAGGTGCTACCATGCACACATCCAATGACTCAGGCACAACCCTTGCACTCACCCATTCACTCATGCACTACCATTGCACTCATCTGTTCACCCAGGCAGTACCCATGCACTCATCCAATCACTTAGGCACTATCCATGCACCCACCTATTCAACCAGGGACAACCCTTGCACTCATCCATTCACTGAGTCACTACCCATGCACTCATCCAATCACCCAGGCTCTACCAATACACTCATCCAATCATCCAGGCACTATCCATGCATTCACTCAATCAACCAGGCACTACCCTTGCAGTCATCCATTCACTGAGGCACTACCCATGATATCATTCAATCACACAGTCACTCATCATGTACTCATCCAATCACCCAGGCACTATCCATGCACTTATCCAATCACCCAGGCACTATCCATACCTTCTTCCAATCACCCAGGCACTACCCTTATTCTCATCCATTCACTGGTAAAATACCCATGCACCCATCTAATCACCCAGGCACTATACTTGCACTCATCTAATCACCCAGGCACTACCCATGCACTCATGCAATCACCCAGGCACTACCCATGCTCTCATCCAATCACTCAGGCAGTAACCTGGCACTCATGCATTCAATGAGGCTTTACCCATGCACTCATCCAATCACCGAGGTGCTACTCTGGCACTCATCCAGTCACCCAGGCAGTACCCATGCACTCATCCAATCACTCAGGCACTACCTGTGCACTCATCCAATCACCCAAGCCTTATCCATGCACTCACCTATTCAACCACGGACAATCCTTGCACTCATCCATTCACTGAGTCACTAGCCATGCACTCATCAAATCACCCAGGCACTTCCAATACACTCATCCAATCATCCAGGCCCTATCCATGCATTCACCCAATCAACCAGGCACTACCCTTGTAGTCATCCATTCACTGAGGCACTACCCATGTGCTCATTCAATCACACAGGCACTCACCATGAACTCATCCAATCTCCCAGGCACTACCCATGCCCTCATGAAATCACCCAGGCACTATCCATGCACTTACCCAATCACCCAGGCACTATCCTTACCTTCATCCGATCACCCAGGCACTACCCTTGCTCTCATCCGTTCACTGTTGAACTACCCATGCACTCATCCAATCACCCAGGCACTACCCATCCACTCATCCAATCACAGATGCACTACCCTTGTACTCATCCAATCACCCAGGCACTAGCCATGCACTCATCCATTAACTCAGGTACTAGCATTGCACTCATCCAATGACCCAGGCACTACTGTTGCACTCATCCTTCCACTCATGCAGTACCCATGCACTCATCCATTCACTCAGGCACTACCCATGCACTCATCCAAACACCCAGGTACTGCCCATGCACTCATGCAATCACCCAAGCACTACCCATGCACTCTTCCAAATACCCATGCACTACCCTTGCAGTCATCCATTCAATGGGGCGCTATGCTCACACTCATTCAATCACCCAGATGCTACACTTAGACTCATCCATTCACTCAAGCACTAAAATGCACTTATCCAATGATTCAGGCACTACCCTGCACTCATCCTTTCACTCATACACTAACCATGCACTCATCCATTCACTCAGGAAGTACCCTTGCACTCATCCATTCATTCAAGCACTACCCACACCCTCATCCAATGACACAGTCACTACTGTTGCACTCATCCATTCACTAATGCACTACCCATGCGATCATCCATTCACTCAGGCACTACCCATGCATACATCCAATCACACAGGAACTACCCTTGCACTCATCTATTCACTCATGCACTGCCCATGCAGTCATCCATTCACCCAGGCACTACCCATGCACTCACCGAATCACCCAGGCTCTAACCTTGTACTCATCCAATTACCCAGGCACAATCCATGCAATCATCCAATCACCCAGGCACTAGCCATGTACTCATCCAATCAAACAGGTACTACCCTTGCTCTGATCCATTCACTGAGCCACTACCCATGCACTCTTCAAGTCACCCAGGCACCACCTATGCACTCATCCAATCACTCAGCCAATATCCATGCAATCACCCAATCACCCAGGCACTATCCATGCACTCATTCAATCAAACACACACTACTCATGCACACATTCAATCACCCAGGCATTACCCTTGCACTTATCCTTTCACTCAGGCACTGCACATGCACTGGACATTTGTCTCGTCGTTTTCTCTGCTGCTGTCTCCTCCCAATGGACTTCCAGCTCTCGTTGGTCTTCTTGGGTCTTGATTTTTATGTTCGCTAGTAACTCCTGTCTCGACTATGTAAACATTCGGTAATTTGTGTGAAATTTTTGTAACTTGCAACTAGCTGTTTCCTTATACCCTTTCCTATCCTGCCATCCTCGTCATCTCCACTCGCCCGTTTCTTGACTCAATGACCTTCGGTCACTTCCTGATCTTTTTTTCTAACCCGGCGGAGCCCGAACCACATGGCCGATTCCCGGTGGAGCTGCACTGACAGCTATAGGGGAGATTGGCTCCGGCACACCGCTATGGCCCTCACCTACCCAGCCGGACTTCAGGCATTTGTCTCGTCGTTTTCTCTGCTGCTGTCTCCTCCCAATGGACTTCCAGCTCTCGTTGGTCTTCTTGGGTCTTGATTTTTATGTTCGCTAGTAACTCTTGTCTCGACTATGTAATCATTTTGTAATTTGTGTGAAATTTTGTAACTTGCAACTTGCTGTTTCCTTATGTAAAGTGCTCTGATACCTTCGGGTCTAGCCAGCGCTATATAAAACTCATCAAATAAATAAATATTCACTCAGGCACTACCAATGCGATCATCCAATCACTCAGGCACTACCCATGTGCTCATCCAATATACCAGGCACTACCCTTGCACACATTCATCCTCTCATGCACTACCCATGCACTCATCCATTTACTCATGCACTACCCATGTACTCATCTGTTCACCCAGGCACTCCCCAAGCACACATCCAATCATCCAGGTACTACCCTTGCACTCATCCATTCACTCAGGCACTATGCATGCACTCATCCTTTCACTCATTCACTACCCATGCACTCATCCATTCACTCAGGAAGTACCCTTGCACTCACCCATTTATTCAAGCACTACCCATGCACCCATCCAATGACACAGTCACTACTGTTGCACTCATCCATTCACTCACGCACTACCCATTTGCTCATCCATTCACTCACGCACTACCAATGCACATATCCAATCACCCAGGAACTACCCTTGCACTCATCCATTCACTCAGGCACTATGCATGCGCTCATCCATTCACTGATGCACTACCCATGCACTCATCCAATCACCCAGGCACTATCCATGCACTGACCCAATGACCCAGGAACTATCTGAGCACTCATCCATTCATGCACGCACTAACCATGTACTCATCCATTCACCCAGGCACTACCCATTCACACATCTAATCACCGAGGAGCTATCCATGCACTCACCCAATCATCACCCAGCCACTACCCTTGCATTCATCCATTCACTGATCCACTAACCATGCACTCATCCAATCACCCAGGCACTACCCATGCACTCGTTCAATCACCCAGGCACTACTGATGCACTCATCCAATCACACAGGCACTATCTATGCACTCATCCAATCAAACAGGCCCTACCCTTGCTTACATCCATTCACTCAGGCACTAGCCTTGAACTCATCCATTCACTCAGCCACTACCCATGCACTCATACATTCACCAAGGCACTACCCATGCACACAACCAATCACCCAGGCACTACCCTTGCAATTATCCATTCACTCAGGCACTGCGCATGCACTCATCCATTTACTCAGGCACTACCCATGCAATCATCCATTCACCTAGGCACCTCCCATGCACTCATCTAATAACCCAGGCACTACCCTTCCACACATACATCTAGTCATGCACTACCCATGCACTCATCCATTTACTCAGGCACTACCCATGCACTCATCTATTCTCACACGCACTACCCATGCACACATCCAATCACCCAGGCACTACCCTTGCACTCATCCATTCACTCAGGAACTACCCAGGCACTGATCCATTCCCTCAGGCACTACCTATGTGCTTATCCAATGACCGAGGAACTACCCTTGCTCACATACATCTACTCATGCACTACCCGTGCACTCATCCATTTACTCAGGCACTATCCATTCACTCATTTATTCACTCAGTCACTACCCGTGCACTCATCCATTCACTCAGCCACTACCCATGCACTCATCCATTCCCTCAGGCACTACCCATGCACTCATCCAATCACCCAGGCACTAACCATGCACTAATCCATTCACTCAGGCACTATGCATGCACTCATCCATTAACTCAGGCACTACCCATACACTCATCCAATGACCCATGCACTAAACTTGCACTCATCCATTCACTCAGGCACTAGGCATGCACTCATCCATTCACTCAGGTACTACCCATGCACTGATGCAATGACCCAGGCAGTACCCATGCGCCCCACCATTTATTCAGGCACTACCCATGCACTCATCCATTCACCCAGGCATTACTCATGCACACATCCAATCACCAAGTCACTTCATTTGCACTCATCCATTCACTCAGGCAGTAACCAGGCACTCATCAAATCACTCTACACTACCCATACACTAATCCAATGACCCAGGCACTACCCATGCACTGATCCATTCACTCATGCAGTACCCATGCACTCATCCATTCACCCATGCACTCACCCAAACACCCAGGTACTTCCCATGCACTCATGCAATCACCCAAGCACTACCCATGCACTCATCCAATCATCCATGCACTACCCTTGCACTCATCCATTCAATGAGGTGCTACCCACATACTCATTCAATCACCCAGATGCTACTCTTGCACTCATCCATTCACTCAGATACTTCCTATGCACTCATCCAATGATTCAGGCACTACCCTGCACTCATCCATTCACCCATGCACTACCCATGCACTCATCCATTCACTCAGGAAGTACCCTTGCACTCATCCATTCACTGAGGCACTACCCATGCTCTCCTCCATTTACTCAGGCACTACCCTTGCACTAATCCATTCACTGAGGCACTAGCAATGCACTCATCCATTCACTCAGGCACTACCCATGCACTCATTCATTCACTCATGCATTAAACATATACTCATCCATTTACTCAGCCACTACCCATGCACTCATCCATTCAGCCAGGCACTACCCATGCACACATCCATCCACCCAGCCACTACTCTTGCACCCATTCATCCAGCCACAACCCATGTACTCATTATTTCACCCAAGCACTACCTATGAACTCATCCATTCACTGAGGCACTACCCATGCACCCCTCCATTCACTTAGGCACTACCCATGCACTCATTCATTCAACCTGGCACTAACTAAGCACACATCAAATCACCTAGTCACTACTTTGCACTCATCCCTTCACTCAGGCAGTATTCATGCACACATCCACTCACTCAGACACTACCAATGCACTCATTAAAATGACCCAGGCACTACTGTTGCACTCATACATTCACTCATGCAGTACAAACACACTCATCCATTCACTCAAGTACTACACATGCACTCATCCAATCACCCAGGCACTACTCACGCACTCATGCATTCACCCAGAAACTACCCATACACTCATTCAATCACCCCGGCACTACCCTTGCACTCATCCATTCAATGAGGTGCTATCCATGTACTCATTCAATCATCCAGGCGCTACTACTCTTGCACTCATCCATTCACTCATGCACTAACCATGCACACATCCAATGATCCAGGCACTAACCTTGCACTCATCCATTCACTCAGGCGCTATGCATGCTCTTATCCATTCACTCAGGCACTACCCATGCACTCATCCAATAAGCAAGGCACTACCCTTGCACTCATCCATTTACTCGTGCACTACCCATGCACTCCTCCATTCACTCAGGCACTACCCATGCACTCATCCATTCACCCAGGCACTAACCATGCACACATCCAATCACCCAGGCACTACCCACACACTCATCCATTCACTGAAGCACTACCATGTACTCCTCCATTCACTCAGGTACTATCCATGCACTCATTCAATGACCCCGGCAATACCCTTGTACTCATCCAATAACCCAGCTCTACCCTTGCACTCATCCATTCACTTGTGCACTACCTATGCACTCATCCATTTACTCAGGCACTACCCATGTACTCATCCATTCACCCAGGCACTACCCATGCATTCATCCAATCACCCTGGCACTGACCATGCACTCATCCAATCACCCAGGCATTATCCTTGCACTCACGCAATCACCCAGGCATTATCCATGCACTAATCCAATCACCCAGGCACTACCTTTGCACTCATCCATTCACTGAGGTACTACCCATGCACTCATCCAATCACCCAGGCACTACCCGTGCACTTAACCAATCATCCACGCACGACCGATGCACTCATCCTATCACCCAGGCACTACCCATGCTCTCATCCAATCACACAGGAACTACCCTGGCACTCATCCATTCAATGAGGCTGTAACCATGCACTCATCCAATCACTGAGGTGCAACTGCTGCACTCATTCAGTCACCCAGGCAGTACCCATGCACTCATCCAATCACTCAGGCACTACCCATGCACTCTTCCAATCACTGAGGTGCTACTCTGGCACTCATCCAGGCACCCACGCAGTACCCATTCACTCATCCAATCACTCAGGCACTACACATTCACTCACCAAATCACTACCCTTGCACTCATCCATTCACTGAGGCACTACCCATGCACTCATCCAATCACTCAGGCACTACACATGCACTAATCCAATCACCCAGGCACAGCCCATGCACCCATCTAATCACCCAGGCACTATCCTTACACTTACCAAATCACCCAGGCACTATCCATGCACTCATCCAATCAGCCAGGCACAACCTTTGCACTCAACTATTCACTGAGGCACTACTCATGCACTCATCCAATCACCCAGGCACTACATATTCATTCATCCAATCACCCAGGCACTGCCCCTGCACTCATCCAATCACCCAGGTACTATCCTTCCACTCATCCAGGCTCTACCCTTGCACTCATCCAATTACCCAGGCACTACCATGCACTCATCCAATCACTCGGGCACTACCCTTTCACTCAGCCATTCATTCGGGTACTACCCTTCCACTCATCCATTCACCCAGGCAATACCCATGCACACATCCAATCTCCCAGGCTCTACTCTTGGACTCATCCATTCACTCAGCCACTATGCATGGACTCATCCATTAAATCAGGAATTACCCATGCACTCATCCAATCACTCAGGCACTACCCATGCTCTCATCCAATCACCCAGACACTATTCATGCACTCACCTATTCACCCAGGCACTACCCATGCATATGTCCAATCACCCAGGCACTAACAATACACTCATCCAATCATCCAGGAACTATCCATGCACTCACCCAAACACCCAGGCACTATCCATGCACTCATCCAATCACCCATGCACTAACCTTGCACTCATCCATTCAATGTGGCAGTATCCATGTACTCATACAATCACCCAGGTGCTACTCTTGCACTCATCCAGTCACCCAGGCAGTACCCATTCACTCTTCCAATCACTCAGTCACTAACCTTGCACTCATTCATTCTCCCAGGCATTATCCTTGCACTCACCCAATCAACCTGGTACTATCCACACATTCACCCAAACTCCCAGGCACTATCCATGAGCTCACACAATCACCCAGGCACTACTATTGCACTCATTCATTCATTCAGGCACTAACCATGCACTCATCCATTCAACCAGACACTACCCTTGCATTCACCCAATCACACAGGCACTATCCACGCACTCACCCAATCACACAGACACTACAGTGGCACTCATCCATTCACTGAGGCACTACCCATGCACTCATCCAATCACCCAGGCACTACCCATGCACTCATCCAATCACCCAGACACTACCCTGGCACTCATCCAATCACCCAGGCACTATCCATGCACTTACCCAATCACCCAGGCACTATCCATCCACTCATCCATTCACTCAGGCACTACCTGTGCACTCATCCATTCACACAACAGTACCAATGCAATCCTCATTCACTGAGGCACTACCCATGCACTCATCCAATCACCAAGGCACTACATATGCACTCATCCAATCACCCAGGCACTACCTGTGCACTCATCCAGTAACACAGGCGCAACCCATGCACTCATCTAATCACCCAGGCACTACCCATGCACTCATCCAATCACTCAGGCACTCTCCATGCAGTCATCCAAATACCCAGGCACTAACCTTGCACTGATCCCATTACCCAGGCACTACCTATACACTCATCCAGTTACCCAGGCACAACCCATGCACTCATCCAATCACCCAGGCACTATCCATGCACTCATCGAATCACCCAGGCACTCTCCATGCATTCACCCAATCACCCAGGGACTACCCTGGCAGTGTTCCAATTACCCAGGTGCTACCATGCACACATCCAATCACTCAGGCACAACCCTTGCACTCACCCATTCACTCATGCACTACCATTGCACTCATCTATTCACCCAGGCAGTACCCATGCACTCATCCAATCACTTAGGCACTATCCATGCACCCACGTATTCAACCAGGGACAACCCTTGCACTCATCCATTCACTGAGTCACTACCCATGCACTCATCCAATCACCCAGGCTCTACCAATACACTCATCCAATCATCCAGGCACTACCCATGCATTCACTCAATCAACCAGGCACTACCCTTGCAGTCATCCATTCACTGAGGCACTACCCATGCACTCATCCAATCACTCAGGCACTACCCATCCACTCATCCAATCACCCAGACACTATCCATGCACTCACCTATTCACCCAGGCACTACCCATGCATACATCCAATCACCCAGGCACTAACAATACACTCATCCAATCATCCAGGAACTATCCATGCACTCACCCAAACACCCAGGCACTATCCATGCACTAATCCAATCACCCATGCACTAACCTTGCACTCATCCATTCAATGTGGCAGTATCCATGTACTCATACAATCACCCAGGTGCTACTCTTGCACTCATCCAGTCACCCAGGCAGTACCCATTCACTCTTCCAATCACTCAGTCACTACCCTTGCACTCATTCATTCTCCCAGGCATTATCCATGCACTCACCCAATCAACCTGGTACTATCCACACATTCACCCAAACTCCCAGGCACTATCCATGAACTCACACAATCACCCAGGCACTACTATTGCACTCATTCATTCATTCAGGCACTAACCATGCACTCATCCATTCAACCAGACACTACCCTTGCATTCACCGAATCACACAGGCACTATCCATGCACTCACCCAGTCACACAGACACTACAGTGGCACTCATCCATTCACTGAGGCACTACCCATGCACTCATCCAATCACCCAGGCACTACCCATGCACTCATCCAATCACCCAGACACTACCCTGGCACTCATCCAATCACCCAGGCACTATCCATGCACTTACCCAATCACCCAGGCACTATCCATCCACTCATCCATTCACTCAGGGACTACCTGTGCACTCATCCATTCACACAACAGTACCAATGCAATCCTCATTCACTGAGGCACTACCCATGCACTCATCCAATCACCAAGGCACTACATATGCACTCATCCAATCACCCAGGCACTACCTGTGCACTCATCCAGTAACACAGGCGCAACCCATGCACTCATCTAATCACCCAGGCACTACCCATGCACTCATCCAATCACTCAGGCACTCTCCATGCAGTCATCCAAATACCCAGGCACTGCCCTTGCACTGATCCCATTACCCAGGCACTACCTATACACTCATCCAGTTACCCAGGCACAAGCCATGCACTCATCCAATCACCCAGGCACTACCCATGCACTCATCCAATCACCCAGGCACTCTCAATGCATTCACCCAATCACCCAGGCACTACCCTTGCAGTGATCCAATTACCCAGGTGCTACCATGCACACATCCAATCACCCAGGCACAACCCTTGCACTCACCCATTCACTCATGCACTACCATTGCACTCATCTATTCACCCAGGCAGTACCCATGCACTCATCCAATCACTTAGGCACTATCCATGCACCCACGTATTCAACCAGGGACAACCCTTGCACTCATCCATTCACTGAGTCACTACCCATGCACTCATCCAATCACCCAGGCTCTACCAATACACTCATCCAATCATCCAGGCACTATCCATGCATTCACTCAATCAACCAGGCACTACCATTGCAGTCATCCATTCACTGAGGCACTACCCATGCTAAAATTCAATCACACAGTCACTCATCATGTACTCATCCAATCACCCAGGCACTATCCATGCACTTATCCAATCACCCAGGCACTATCCATACCTTCTTCCAATCACCCAGGCACTACCCTTACTCTCATCCATTCACTGTTGAAATACCCATGCACCCATCTAATCACCCAGGCACTATACTTGCACTCATCTAATCACCCAGGCACTACCCATGCACTCATGCAATCACCCAGGCACTACCCATGCTCTCATCCAATCACTCAGGCAGTACCCTGGCACTCATGCATTCAATGAGGCTTTACCCATGCACTCATCCAATCACCGAGGTGCTACTCTGGCACTCATCCAGTCACCCAGGCAGTACCCATGCACTCATCCAATCACTCAGGCACTACCTGTGCACTCATCCAATCACCCAGGCCTTATCCAAACACTCACCTATTCAACCACGGACAACCCTTGCACTCATCCATTCACTGAGTCACTAGCCATGCACTCATCAAATCACCCAGGCACTACCAATGCACTCATCCAATCATCCAGGCCCTATCCATGCATTCACCCAATCAACCAGGCACTACCCTTGTAGTCATCCATTCACTGAGGCACTACCCATGCGCTCATTCAATCACACAGGCACTCACCATGAACTCATCCAATCTCCCAGGCACTACCCATGCCCTCATGAAATCACCCAGGCACTATCCATGCACTTACCCAATCACCCAGGCACTATCCTTACCTTCATCCGATCACCCAGGCACTACCCTTGCTCTCATCCGTTCACTGTTGAACTACCCATGCACTCATCCAATCACCCAGGCACTACCCATGCACTCATCCAATCACAGATGCACTACCCTTGCACTCATCCAATCACCCAGGCACTAGCCATGCACTCATCCATTAACTCAGGTACTAGCATTGCACTCATCCAATGACCCACGCACTACTGTTGCACTCATCCTTCCACTCATGCAGTACCCATGCACTCATCCATTCACTCAGGCACTACCCATGCACTCATCCAAACACCCAGGTACTGCCCATGCACTCATGCAATCACCCAAGCACTACCCATGCACTCTTCCAATTACCCATGCACTACCCTTGCAGTCATCCATTCAATGGGGCGCTATGCTCACACTCATTCAATCACCCAGATGCTACACTTAGACTCATCCATTCACTCAAGCACTAAAATGCACTTATCCAATGATTCAGGCACTACCATGCACTCATCCTTTCACTCATACACTAACCATGCACTCATCCATTCACTCAGGAAGTACCCTTGCACTCATCCATTCATTCAAGCACTACCCACACCCTCATCCAATGACACAGTCACTACTGTTGCACTCATCCATTCACTAATGCACTACCCATGCGATCATCCATTCACTCAGGCACTACCCATGCATACATCCAATCACACAGGAACTACCCTTGCACTCATCTATTCACTCATGCACTGCCCATGCAGTCATCCATTCACCCAGGCACTACCCATGCACTCACCGAATCACCCAGGCTCTAACCTTGTACTCATCCAATTACCCAGGCACAATCCATGCAATCATCCAATCACCCAGGCACTAGCCATATACTCATCCAATCAAACAGGTACTACCCTTGCTCTGATCCATTCACTGAGCCACTACCCATGCACTCTTCAAGTCACCCAGGCACCACCTATGCACTCATCCAATCACTCAGCCAATATCCATGCAATAACCCAATCACCCAGGCACTATCCATGCACTCATTCAATCAAACACACACTACTCATGCACACATTCAATCACCCAGGCATTACCCTTGCACTTATCCTTTCACTCAGGCACTGCACATGCACTGGACATTTGTCTCGTCGTTTTCTCTGCTGCTGTCTCCTCCCAATGGACTTCCAGCTCTCGTTGGTCTTCTTGGGTCTTGATTTTTATGTTCGCTAGTAACTCCTGTCTCGACTATGTAAACATTCGGTAATTTGTGTGAAATTTTGTAACTTGCAACTAGCTGTTTCCTTATACCCTTTCCTATCCTGCCATCCTCGTCATCTCCACTCGCCCGTTTCTTGACTCAATGACCTTCGGTCACTTCCTGATCTTTTTTTCTAACCCGGCGGAGCCCGAACCACATGGCCGATTCCAGGTGGAGCTGCACTGACAGCTATAGGGGAGATTGGCTCCGGCACACCGCTATGGCCCTCACCTACCCAGCCGGACTTCAGACATTTGTCTCGTCGTTTTCTCTGCTGCTGTCTCCTCCCAATGGACTTCCAGCTCTCGTTGGTCTTCTTGGGTCTTGATTTTTATGTTCGCTAGTAACTCTTGTCTCGACTATGTAATCATTTTGTAATTTGTGTGAAATTTTGTAACTTGCAACTTGCTGTTTCCTTATGTAAAGTGCTCTGATACCAGCGCTATATAAAACTCATCAAATAAATAAATAAATATTCACTCAGGCACTACCAATGCGATCATCCAATCACTCAGGCACTACCCATGCGCTCATCCAATATACCAGGCACTACCATTGCACACATTCATCCTCTCATGTACTACCCATGCACTCATCCATTTACTCAGGCACTACCCATGTGCTCATCTGTTCACCCAGGCACTCCCCAAGCACACATCCAATCATCCAGGTACTACCCTTGCACTCATCCATTCACTCAGGCACTATGCATGCACTCATCCTTTCACTCATTCACTACCCATGCACTCATCCATTCACTCAGGAAGTACCCTTGCACTCACCCATTTATTCAAGCACTACCCATGCACCTATCCAATGACACAGGCACTATCCATGCACTGACCCAATGACCCAGGAACTACCTGAGCACTCATCCATTCATGCACGCACTAACCATGTACTCATCCATTCACCCAGGCACTACCCATTCACACATCTAATCACAGAGGAGCTATCCATGCACTCACCCAATCATCACCCAGCCACTACCCTTGCATTCATCCATTCACTGATCCACTAACCATGCACTCATCCAATCACCCAGGCACTACCCATGCACTCGTTCAATCACCCAGGCACTACCGATGCACTCATCCAATCACCCAGGCACTATCCATGCAATCACCCAATCACACAGGCACTATCTATGCACTCATCCAATCAAACAGGCCCTACCCTTGCTTACATCCATTCACTCAGGCACTAGCCTTGAACTCATCCATTCACTCAGCCACTACCCATGCACTCATACATTCACCAAGGCACTACCCATGCACACAACCAATCACCCAGGCACTACCCTTGCAATTATCCATTCACTCAGGCACTGCGCATGCACTCATCCATTTACTCAGGCACTACCCATGCAATCATCCATTCACCTAGGCACCTCCCATGCACTCATCCAATAACCCAGGCACTACCCTTCCACACATACATCTAGTCATGCACTACCCATGCACTCATGCATTTACTCAGGCACTACCCATGCACTCATCTATTCTCACACGCACTACCCATGCACACATCCAATCAACCAGGCACTACCCTTGCACTCATCCATTCACTCAGGAACTACCCAGGCACTCATCCATTCCCTCAGGCACTAGCTATGTGCTTATCCAATGACCCAGGAACTACCCTTGCTCACATACATCTACTCATGCACTACCCGTGCACTCATCCATTTACTCAGGCACTATCCATTCACTCATTTATTCACTCAGTCACTACCCATGCACTCATCCATTCACTCAGCCACTACCCATGCACTCCTCTATTTACTCATCAATACCCATGCACTCATCTATTCACATAGGCACTAACCAGGGACACATCCAATGACCCAGACACTACCCTTGCACTCATCCTTCTACTCATGCACCACCCATGCACTCATACATTCACCCAGCCACTACCCATACACACATTCAATCGCCCAGGCACTACCATACACTCATCCATTCATTCAAGCACTACCCATGCACTCATCCAATGACACATTCACTACTGTTGCACTCATCCATTCACTCAGGCACTACCCATGTGCTCATCCATTCACTGAGGCACTACCAATGCACAGATCCAATCACCCAGAAACTACCCTTGCACTCATCCATTCACTCAGGCACTAGGCAAGTGCTTATCCATTCACTCAGGCACTACCCTTGCACTGATCCAATGACCCAGGCACTATCCATTAACACAGGCACTGCCCATACACTCATCCATTCACCCAGGCACTACCCATGCACATATTTAATCAGCCAGGAACTATCCATGTACTCACCCAATCACCCAGGCACTACTCTTGCACTCATCCATTCACTGAGGCACCTCTCATGCACTTATCCAATCACCTAGGCACTACCCATGCACTCGTCCAATCACTCATACACTACCCATGCACACATCCAATCACCCAGGCACTACCCATGCACACATCCAATTACCCAGGCACTACCCTTGCTCTACTCCATTTACTCAGGCACTACCCATGCACTCATCCATTCCCTCAGGCACTACCCATGCACTCATCCATTCCCTCAGGCACTACCCATGCACTCATCCAATCACCCAGGCACTAACCATGCACTAATCCATTCACTCAGGCACTATGCATGCACTCATCCATTAACTCAGGCACTACCCATACACTCATCCAATGACCCATGCACTAAACTTGCACTCATCCATTCACTCAGGCACTAGGCATGCACTCATCCATTCACTCAGGTACTACCCATGCACTGATGCAATGACCCAGGCAGTACCCATGCGCCCCACCATTTATTCAGGCACTACCCATGCACTCATCCATTCACCCAGGCATTACTCATGCACACATCCAATCACCAAGTCACTTCATTTGCACTCATCCATTCACTCAGGCAGTAACCAGGCACTCATCAAATCACTCTACACTACCCATACACTCATCCAATGACCCAGGCACTACCCATGCACTGATCCATTCACTCATGCAGTACCCATGCACTCATCCATTCACCCATGCACTCAACCAAACACCCTGGTACTTCCCATGCACTCATGCAATCACCCAAGCACTACCCATGCACTCATCCAATCATCCATGCACTACCCTTGCACTCATCCATTCAATGAGGTGCTACCCACATACTCATTCAATCACCCAGATGCTACTCTTGCACTCATCCATTCACTCAGATACTTCCTATGCACTCATCCAATGATTCAGGCACTACCCTGCACCCATCCATTCACCCATGCACTTCCCAGGCACTCATCCATTCACTCAGGAATTACCCTTGCACTCATCCATTCACTGAGGCACTACCCATGCTCTCCTCCATTTACTCAGGCACTACCCTTGCACTAATCCATTCACTGAGGCACTAACAATGCACTCATCCATTCACTCAGGCACTACCCATGCACTCATTCATTCACTCATGCATTAAACATATACTCATCCATTTACTCAGCCACTACCCATGCACTCATCCATTCAGCCAGGCACTACCCATGCACACATCCATCTACCCAGCCACTACTCTTGCACCCATTCATCCAGCCACAACCCATGTACTCATTATTTCACCCAAGCACTACCTATGAACTCATTCAATCACTGAGGCACTACCCATGCACTCATTCATTCACCCAGCCATTATCCATTCACTCATCCATTCACTGAGGCACTACCCATGCACCCCTCCATTCACTTAGGCACTACCCATGCACTTGTTCATTCAACCTGGCACTAACCAAGCACACATCAAATCACCTAGTCACTACTTTGCACTCATCCCTTCACTCAGGCAGTATCCATGCACACATCCACTCACTCAGACACTACCAATGCACTCATTAAAATGACCCAGGCACTACTGTTGCACTCATACATTCACTCATGCAGTACAAACACACTCATCCATTCACTCAATTACTACACATGCACTCATCCAATCACCCAGGCACTACTCACGCACTCATGCAATCACCCAGAAACTACCCATACACTCATTCAATCACCCCAGCACTACCCTTGCACTCATCCATTCAATGAGGTGCTATCCATGTACTCATTCAATCATCCAGGCACTACTACTCTTGCACTCATCCATTCACTCAGGCACTAACCATGCACACATCCAATGATCCAGGCACTAACCTTGCACTCAACCATTCACTCAGGCACTATGCATGCTCTTATCCATTCACTCATGCACTACCCATGCACTCATCCAATAACCAAGGCACTACCCATGCACTCATCCATTTACTCGTGCACTACCCATGCACTCCTCCATTCACTCAGGCACTACCCATGCACTCATCCATTCACCCAGGCACTAACCATGCACACATCCAATCACCCAGGCACTACCCACACACTCATCCATTCACTGAAGCACTACCATGCACTCCTCCATTCACTCAGGTACTATCCATTCACTCATTCAATGACCCCGGCAATACCCTTGTACTCATCCAATAACCCAGCTCTACCCTTGCACTCATCCATTCACTTGTGCACTACCTATGCACTCATCCATTTACTCAGGCACTACCCATGTACTCATCCATTCACCCAGGCACTACCCATGCATTCATCCAATCACCCTAGCACTGACCATGCACTCATCCAATCACCCAGGCATTATCCTTGCACTCACGCAATCACCCAGGCATTATCCATGCACTAATCCAATAACCCAGGCACTACCTTTGCACTCATCCATTCACTGAGGTACTACCCATTCACTCTTCCAATCACTCAGTCACTACCCTTGCACTCATTCATTCTCCCAGGCATTATCCTTGCACTCACCCAATCAACCTGGTACTATCCACACATTCACCCAAACTCCCAGGCACTATCCATGAACTCACACAATCACCCAGGCACTACTATTGCACTCATTCATTCATTCAGGCAATAACCATGCACTCATCCATTCAACCAGACACTACCCTTGCATTCACCCAATCACACAGGCACTATCCATGCACTCATCCAATCACCCAGACACTACCCTGGCACTCATCCAATCACCCAGGCACTATCCATGCACTTACCCAATCACCCAGGCACTATCCATCCACTCATCCATTCACTCAGGCACTACCTGTGCACTCATCCATTCACACAACAGTACCAATGCAATCCTCATTCACTGAGGCACTACCCATGCACTCATCCAATCACCAAGGCACTACATATGCACTCATCCAATCACCCAGGCACTACCTGTGCACTCATCCAGTAACACAGGCGCAACCCATGTACTCATCTAATCACCCAGGCACTACCCATGCACTCATCCAATCACTCAGGCACTTTCCATGCAGTCATCCAAATACCCAGGCACTACCCTTGCACTGATCCCATTACCCAGGCACTACCTATACACTCATCCAGTTACCCAGGCACAACCCATGCACTCATCCAATCACCCAGGCACTATCCATGCACTCATCCAATCACCCAGGCACTCTCCATGCATTCACCCAATCACCCAGGCACTACCCTTGCAGTGATCCAATTACCCAGGTGCTACCATGCACACATCCAATGACTCAGGCACAACCCTTGCACTCACCCATTCACTCATGCACTACCATTGCACTCATCTATTCACCCAGGCAGTACCCATGCACTCATCCAATCACCCAGGCACTAACCATGCACTAATCCATTCACTCAGGCACTATGCATGCACTCATCCATTAACTCAGGCACTACCCATACACTCATCCAATGACCCATGCACTAAACTTGCACTCATCCATTCACTCAGGCACTAGGTATGCACTCATCCATTCACTCAGGTACTACCCATGCACAGATGCAATGACCCAGGCAGTACCCATGCGCCCCACCATTTATTCAGGCACTACCCATGCACTCATCCATTCACCCAGGCATTACTCATGCACACATCCAATCACCAAGTCACTTCATTTGCACTCATCCATTCACTCAGGCAGTAACCAGGCACTCATCAAATCACTCTACACTACCCATACACTAATCCAATGACCCAGGCACTACCCATGCACTGATCCATTCACTCATGCAGTACCCATGCACTCATCCATTCACCCATGCACTCACCCAAACACCCAGGTACTTCCCATGCACTCATGCAATCACCCAAGCACTACCCATGCACTCATCCAATCATCCAAGCACTACCCTTGCACTCATCCATTCAATGAGGTGCTACCCACATACTCATTCAATCACCCAGATGCTACTCTTGCACTCATCCATTCACTCAGATACTTCCTATGCACTCATCCAATGATTCAGGCACTACCCTGCACTCATCCATTCACCCATGCACTAACCATGCACTCATCCATTCACTCAGGAAGTACCCTTGCACTCATCCATTCACTGAGGCACTACCCATGCTCTCCTCCATTTACTCAGGCACTACCCTTGCACTAATCCATTCACTGAGGCACTAGCAATGCACTCATCCATTCACTCAGGCACTACCCATGCACTCATTCATTCACTCATGCATTAAACATATACTCATCCATTTACTCAGCCACTACCCATGCACTCATCCATTCAGCCAGGCACTACCCATGCACACATCCATCCACCCAGCCACTACTCTTGCACCCATTCATCCAGCCACAACCCATGTACTCATTATTTCACCCAAGCACTACCTATGAACTCATCCATTCACTGAGGCACTACCCATGCACCCCTCCATTCACTTCGGCACTACCCATGCACTCATTCATTCAACCTGGCACTAACTAAGCACACATCAAATCACCTAGTCACTACTTTGCACTCATCCCTTCACTCAGGCAGTATTCATGCACACATCCACTCACTCAGACACTACCAATGCACTCATTAAAATGACCCAGGCACTACTGTTGCACTCATACATTCACTCATGCAGTACAAACACACTCATCCATTCACTCAAGTACTACACATGCACTCATCCAATCACCCAGGCACTACTCACGCACTCATGCATTCACCCAGAAACTACCCATACACTCATTCAATCACCCCGGCACTACCCTTGCACTCATCCATTCAATGAGGTGCTATCCATGTACTCATTCAATCATCCAGGCGCTACTACTCTTGCACTCATCCATTCACTCAGGCACTAACCATGCACACATCCAATGATCCAGGCACTAACCTTGCACTCATCCATTCACTCAGGCGCTATGCATGCTCTTATCCATTCACTCAGGCACTACCCATGCACTCATCCAATAAGCAAGGCACTACCCTTGCACTCCTCCATTTACTTGTGCACTACCCATGCACTCCTCCATTCACTCAGGCACTACCCATGCACTCATCCATTCACCCAGGCACTAACCATGCACACATCCAATCACCCAGGCACTACCCACACACTCATCCATTCACTGAAGCACTACCATGTACTCCTCCATTCACTCAGGTACTATCCATGCACTCATTCAATGACCCCGGCAATACCCTTGTACTCATCCAATAACCCAGCTCTACCCTTGCACTCATCCATTCACTTGTGCACTACCTATGCACTCATCCATTTACTCAGGCACTACCCATGTACTCATCCATTCACCCAGGCACTACCCATGCATTCATCCAATCACCCTGGCACTGACCATGCACTCATCCAATCACCCAGGCATTATCCTTGCACTCACGCAATCACCCAGGCATTATCCATGCACTAATCCAATCACCCAGGCACTACCTTTGCACTCATCCATTCACTGAGGTACTACCCATGCACTCATCCAATCACCCAGGCACTACCCGTGCACTTAACCAATCATCCACGCACGACCGATGCACTCATCCTATCACCCAGGCACTACCCATGCTCTCATCCAATCACACAGGAACTACCCTGGCACTCATCCATTCAATGAGGCTGTAACCATGCACTCATCCAATCACTGAGGTGCAACTGCTGCACTCATTCAGTCACCCAGGCAGTACCCATGCACTCATCCAATCACTCAGGCACTACCCATGCACTCTTCCAATCACTGAGGTGCTACTCTGGCACTCATCCAGGCACCCACGCAGTACCCATTCACTCATCCAATCACTCAGGCACTACACATTCACTCACCCAATCACTACCCTTGCACTCATCCATTCACTGAGGCACTACCCATGCACTCATCCAATCACTCAGGCACTACACATGCACTAATCCAATCACCCAGGCACTGCCCATGCACCCATCTAATCACCCAGGCACTATCCTTACACTTACCAAATCACCCAGGCACTATGCATGCACTCATCCAATCAGCCAGGCACAACCTTTGCACTCAACTATTCACTGAGGCACTACTCATGCACTCATCCAATCACCCAGGCACTACATATTCATTCATCCAATCACCCAGGCACTGCCCCTGCACTCATCCAATCACCCAGGTACTATCCTTCCACTCATCCAGGCTCTACCCTAGCACTCATCCAATTACCCAGGCACTACCATGCACTCATCCAATCACTCGGGCACTACCCTTTCACTCAGCCATTCATTCGGGTACTACCCTTCCACTCATCCATTCACCCAGGCAATACCCATGCACACATCCAATCTCCCAGGCTCTACTCTTGGACTCATCCATTCACTCAGCCACTATGCATGGACTCATCCATTAAATCAGGAATTACCCATGCACTCATCCAATCACTCAGGCACTACCCATGCTCTCATCCAATCACCCAGACACTATTCATGCACTCACCTATTCACCCAGGCACTACCCATGCATACGTCCAATTACCCAGGCACTAACAATACACTCATCCAATCATCCAGGAACTATCCATGCACTCACCCAAACACCCAGGCACTATCCATGCACTCATACAATCACCCATGCACTAACCTTGCACTCATCCATTCAATGTGGCAGTATCCATGTACTCATACAATCACCCAGGTGCTACTCTTGCACTCATCCAGTCACCCAGGCAGTACCCATTCACTCTTCCAATCACTCAGTCACTAACCTTGCACTCATTCATTCTCCCAGGCATTATCCTTGCACTCACCCAATCAACCTGGTACTATCCACACATTCACCCAAACTCCCAGGCACTATCCATGAGCTCACACAATCACCCAGGCACTACTATTGCACTCATTCATTCATTCAGGCACTAACCATGCACTCATCCATTCAACCAGACACGACCCTTGCATTCACCCAATCACACAGGCACTATCCATGCACTCACCCAATCACACAGACACTACAGTGGCACTCATCCATTCACTGAGGCACTACCCATGCACTCATCCAATCACCCAGGCACTACCCATGCACTCATCCAATCACCCAGACACTACCCTGGCACTCATCCAATCACCCAGGCACTATCCATGCACTTACCCAATCACCCAGGCACTATCCATCCACTCATCCATTCACTCAGGCACTACCTGTGCACTCATCCATTCACACAACAGTACCAATGCAATCCTCATTCACTGAGGCACTACCCATGCACTCATCCAATCACCAAGGCACTACATATGCACTCATCCAATCACCCAGGCACTACCTGTGCACTCATCCAGTAACACAGGCGCAACCCATGCACTCATCTAATCACCCAGGCACTACCCATGCACTCATCCAATCACTCAGGCACTCTCCATGCAGTCATCCAAATACCCAGGCACTACCTTTGCACTGATCCCATTACCCAGGTACTACCTATACACTCATCCAGTTACCCAGGCACAACCCATGCACTCATCCAATCACCCAGGCACTATCCATGCACTCATCGAATCACCCAGGCACTCTCCATGCATTCACCCAATCACCCAGGCACTACCCTTGCAGTGTTCCAATTACCTAGGTGCTACCATGCACACATCCAATCACTCAGGCACAACCCTTGCACTCACCCATTCACTCATGCACTACCATTGCACTCATCTATTCACCCAGGCAGTACCCATGCACTCATCCAATCACTTAGGCACTATCCATGCATTCACTCAATCAACCAGGCACTACCCTTGCAGTCATCCATTCACTGAGGCACTACCCATGCACTCATCCAATCACTCAGGCACTACCCATCCACTCATCCAATCACCCAGACACTATCCATCCACTCATCCATTCACTCAGGCACTACCTGTGCACTCATCCATTCACACAACAGTACCAATGCAATCCTCATTCACTGAGGCACTACCCATGCACTCATCCAATCACCAAGGCACTACATATGCACTCATCCAATCACCCAGGCACTACCTGTGCACTCATCCAGTAACACAGGCGCAACCCATGCACTCATCTAATCACCCAGGCACTACCCATGCACTAATCCAATCACTCAGGCACTCTCCATGCAGTCATCCAAATACCCAGGCACTGCCCTTGCACTGATCCCATTACCCAGGCACTACCTATACACTCATCCAGTTACCCAGGCACAACCCATGCACTCATCCAATCACCCAGGCACTAACCATGCACTCATCCAATCACCCAGGCACTCTCCATGCATTCACCCAGGCACTACCCTTGCAGTGATCCAATTACCCAGGTGCTACCATGCACACATCCAATCACCCAGGCACAACCCTTGCACTCACCCATTCACTCATGCACTACCATTGCACTCATCTATTCACCCAGGCAGTACCCATGCACTCATCCAATCACTTAGGCACTATCCATGCACCCACGTATTCAACCAGGGACAACCCTTGCACTCATCCATTCACTGAGTCACTACCCATGCACTCATCCAATCACCCAGGCTCTACCAATACACTCATCCAATCATCCAGGCACTATCCATGCATTCACTCAATCAACCAGGCACTACCCTTGCAGTCATCCATTCACTGAGGCACTACCCATGCTAAAATTCAATCACACAGTCACTCATCATGTACTCATCCAATCACCCAGGCACTATCCATGCACTTATCCAATCACCCAGGCACTATCCATACCTTCTTCCAATCACCCAGGCACTACCCTTACTCTCATCCATTCACTGTTGAAATACCCATGCACCCATCTAATCACCCAGGCACTATACTTGCACTCATCTAATCACCCAGGCACTACCCATGCACTCATGCAATCACCCAGGTACTACCCATGCTCTCATCCAATCACTCAGGCAGTACCCTGGCACTCATGCATTCAATGAGGCTTTACCCATGCACTCATCCAATCACCGAGGTGCTACTCTGGCACTCATCCAGTCACCCAGGCAGTACCCATGCACTCATCCAATCACTCAGGCACTACATGTGCACTCATCCAATCACCCAGGCCTTATCCAAACACTCACCTATTCAACCACGGACAACCCTTGCACTCATCCATTCACTGAGTCACTAGCAATGCACTCATCAAATCACCCAGGCACTACCAATGCACTCATCCAATCATCCAGGCCCTATCCATGCATTCACCCAATCAACCAGGCACTACCCTTGTAGTCATCCATTCACTGAGGCACTACCCATGCGCTCATTCAATCACACAGGCACTCACCATGAACTCATCCAATCTCCCAGGCACTACCCATGCCCTCATGAAATCACCCAGGCACTATCCATGCACTTACCCAATCACCCAGGCACTATCCTTACCTTCATCCGATCACCCAGGCACTACCCTTGCTCTCATCCGTTCACTGTTGAACTACCCATGCACTCATCCAATCACCCAGGCACTACCCATGCACTCATCCAATCACAGATGCACTACCCTTGCACTCATCCAATCACCCAGGCACTAGCCATGCACTCATCCATTAACTCAGGTACTAGCATTGCACTCATCCAATGACCCACGCACTACTGTTGCACTCATCCTTCCACTCATGCAGTACCCATGCACTCATCCATTCACTCAGGCACTACCCATGCACTCATCCAAACACCCAGGTACTGCCCATGCACTCATGCAATCACCCAAGCACTACCCATGCACTCTTCCAATTACCCATGCACTACCCTTGCAGTCATCCATTCAATGGGGCGCTATGCTCACACTCATTCAATCACCCAGATGCTACACTTAGACTCATCCATTCACTCAAGCACTAAAATGCACTTATCCAATGATTCAGGCACTACCATGCACTCATCCTTTCACTCATACACTAACCATGCACTCATCCATTCACTCAGGAAGTACCCTTGCACTCATCCATTCATTCAAGCACTACCCACACCCTCATCCAATGACACAGTCACTACTGTTGCACTCATCCATTCACTAATGCACTACCCATGCGATCATCCATTCACTCAGGCACTACCCATGCATACATCCAATCACACAGGAACTACCCTTGCACTCATCTATTCACTCATGCACTGCCCATGCAGTCATCCATTCACCCAGGCACTACCCATGCACTCACCGAATCACCCAGGCTCTAACCTTGTACTCATCCAATTACCCAGGCACAATCCATGCAATCATCCAATCACCCAGGCACTAGCCATATACTCATCCAATCAAACAGGTACTACCCTTGCTCTGATCCATTCACTGAGCCACTACCCATGCACTCTTCAAGTCACCCAGGCACCACCTATGCACTCATCCAATCACTCAGCCAATATCCATGCAATAACCCAATCACCCAGGCACTATCCATGCACTCATTCAATCAAACACACACTACTCATGCACACATTCAATCACCCAGGCATTACCCTTGCACTTATCCTTTCACTCAGGCACTGCACATGCACTGGACATTTGTCTCGTCGTTTTCTCTGCTGCTGTCTCCTCCCAATGGACTTCCAGCTCTCGTTGGTCTTCTTGGGTCTTGATTTTTATGTTCGCTAGTAACTCCTGTCTCGACTATGTAAACATTCGGTAATTTGTGTGAAATTTTTGTAACTTGCAACTAGCTGTTTCCTTATACCCTTTCCTATCCTGCCATCCTCGTCATCTCCACTCGCCCGTTTCTTGACTCAATGACCTTCGGTCACTTCCTGATCTTTTTTTCTAACCCGGCGGAGCCCGAACCACATGGCCGATTCCCGGTGGAGCTGCACTGACAGCTATAGGGGAGATTGGCTCCGGCACACCGCTATGGCCCTCACCTACCCAGCCGGACTTCAGACATTTGTCTCGTCGTTTTCTCTGCTGCTGTCTCCTCCCAATGGACTTCCAGCTCTCGTTGGTCTTCTTGGGTCTTGATTTTTATGTTCGCTAGTAACTCTTGTCTCGACTATGTAATCATTTTGTAATTTGTGTGAAATTTTGTAACTTGCAACTTGCTGTTTCCTTATGTAAAGTGCTCTGATACCAGCGCTATATAAAACTCATCAAATAAATAAATAAATAAATATTCACTCAGGCACTACCAATGCGATCATCCAATCACTCAGGCACTACCCATGCGCTCATCCAATATACCAGGCACTACCATTGCACACATTCATCCTCTCATGCACTACCCATGCACTCATCCATTTACTCAGGGACTACCCATGTACTCATCTGTTCACCCAGGCACTCCCCAAGCACACATCCAATCATCCAGGTACTACCCTTGCACTCATCCATTCACTCAGGCACTATGCATGCACTCATCCTTTCACTCATTCACTACCCATGCACTCATCCATTCACTCAGGAAGTACCCTTGCACTCACCCATTTATTCAAGCACTACCCATGCACCCATCCAATGACACAGTCACTACTGTTGCACTCATCCATTCACTCACGCACTACCCATTTGCTCATCCATTCACTCACGCACTACCAATGCACATATCCAATCACCCAGGAACTACCCTTGCACTCATCCATTCACTCAGGCACTATGCATGCGCTCATCCATTCACTGATGCACTACCCATGCACTCATCCAATCACCCAGGCACTATCCATGCACTGACCCAATGACCCAGGAACTACCTGAGCACTCATCCATTCATGCACGCACTAACCATGTACTCATCCATTCACCCAGGCACTACCCATTCACACATCTAATCACAGAGGAGCTATCCATGCACTCACCCAATCATCACCCAGCCACTACCCTTGCATTCATCCATTCACTGATCCACTAACCATGCACTCATCCAATCACCCAGGCACTACCCATGCACTCGTTCAATCACCCAGGCACTACCGATGCACTCATCCAATCACCCAGGCACTATCCATGCAATCACCCAATCACACAGGCACTATCTATACACTCATCCAATCAAACAGGCCCTACCCTTGCTTACATCCATTCACTCAGGCACTAGCCTTGAACTCATCCATTCACTCAGCCACTACCCATGCACTCATACATTCACCAAGGCACTACCCATGCACACAACCAATCACCCAGGCACTACCCTTGCAATTATCCATTCACTCAGGCACTGCGCATGCACTCATCCATTTACTCAGGCACTACCCATGCAATCATCCATTCACCTAGGCACCTCCCATGCACTCATCCAATAACCCAGGCACTACCCTTCCACACATACATCTAGTCATGCACTACCCATGCACTCATGCATTTACTCAGGCACTACCCATGCACTCATCTATTCTCACACGCACTACCCATGCACACATCCAATCACCCAGGCACTACCCTTGCACTCATCCATTCACTCAGGAACTACCCAGGCACTCATCCATTCCCTCAGGCACTACCTATGTGCTTATCCAATGACCCAGGAACTACCCTTGCTCACATACATCTACTCATGCACTCCTCTATTTACTCATCAATACCCATGCACTCATCTATTCACATAGGCACTAACCAGGGACACATCCAATGACCCAGACACTACCCTTGCACTCATCCTTCTACTCATGCACCACCCATGCACTCATACATTCACCCAGCCACTACCCATACACACATTCAATCGCCCAGGCACTACCATACACTCATCCATTCATTCAAGCACTACCCATGCACTCATCCAATGACACATTCACTACTGTTGCACTCATCCATTCACTCAGGCACTACCCATGTGCTCATCCATTCACTGAGGCACTACCAATGCACAGATCCAATCACCCAGAAACTACCCTTGCACTCATCCATTCACTCAGGCACTAGGCAAGTGCTTATCCATTCACTCAGGCACTACCCTTGCACTGATCCAATGACCCAGGCACTATCCATTAACACAGGCACTGCCCATACACTCATCCATTTACCCAGGCACTACCCATGCACATATTTAATCAGCCAGGAACTATCCATGTACTCACCCAATCACCCAGGCACTACTCTTGCACTCATCCATTCACTGAGGCACCTCTCATGCACTTATCCAATCACCTAGGCACTACCCATGCACTCGTCCAATCACTCATACACTACCCATGCACACATCCAATCACCCAGGCACTACCCATGCACACATCCAATTACCCAGGCACTACCCTTGCTCTCCTCCATTTACTCAGGCACTACCCATGCACTCTTCCATTCCCTCAGGCACTACCCATGCACTCATCCATTCCCTCAGGCACTACCCATGCACTCATCCAATCACCCAGGCACTAACCATGCACTAATCCATTCACTCAGGCACTATGCATGCACTCATCCATTAACTCAGGCACTACCCATACACTCATCCAATGACCCATGCACCAAACTTGCACTCATCCATTCACTCAGGCACTAGGCATACACTCATCCATTCACTCAGGTACTACCCATGCACTGATGCAATGACCCAGGCAGTACCCATGCGCCCCACCATTTATTCAGGCACTACCCATGCACTCATCCATTCACCCAGGCATTACTCATGCACACATCCAATCACCAAGTCACTTCATTTGCACTCATCCATTCACTCAGGCAGTAACCAGGCACTCATCAAATCACTCTACACTACCCATACACTCATCCAATGACCCAGGCACTACCCATGCACAGATCCATTCACTCATGCAGTACCCATGCACTCATCCATTCACCTATGCACTCAACCAAACACCCAGGTACTTCCCATGCACTCATGCAATCACCCAAGCACTACCCATGCACTCATCCAATCATCCATGCACTACCCTTGCACTCATCCATTCAATGAGGTGCTACCCACATACTCATTCAATCACCCAGATGCTACTCTTGCACTCATCCATTCACTCAGATACTTCCTATGCACTCATCCAATGATTCAGGCACTACCCTGTACCCATCCATTCACCCATGCACTACCCAGGCACTCATCCATTCACTCAGGAATTACCCTTGCACTCATCAATTCACTGAGGCACTACCCATGCTCTCCTCCATTTACTCAGGCACTACCCTTGCACTAATCCATTCACTGAGGCACTAACAATGCACTCATCCATTCACTCAGGCACTACCCATGCACTCATTCATTCACTCATGCATTAAACATATACTCATCCATTTACTCAGCCACTACCCATGCACTCATCCATTCAGCCAGGCACTACCCATGCACACATCCATCTACCCAGCCACTACTCTTGCACCCATTCATCCAGCCACAACCCATGTACTCATTATTTCACCCAAGCACTACCTATGAACTCATTCAATCACTGAGGCACTACCCATGCACTCATTCATTCACCCAGCCATTATCCATTCACTCATCCATTCACTGAGGCACTACCCATGCACCCCTCCATTCACTTAGGCACTACCCATGCACTCGTTCATTCAACCTGGCACTAACCAAGCACACATCAAATCACCTAGTCACTACTTTGCACTCATCCCTTCATTCAGGCAGTATCCATGCACACATCCACTCACTCAGACACTACCAATGCACTCATTAAAATGACCCAGGCACTACTGTTGCACTCATACATTCACTCATGCAGTACAAACACACTCATCCATTCACTCAAGTACTACACATGCACTCATCCAATCACCCAGGCACTACTCACGCACTCATGCAATCACCCAGAAACTACCCATACACTCATTCAATCACCCCGGCACTACCCTTGCACTCATCCATTCAATGAGGTGCTATCCATGTACTCATTCAATCATACAGGCACTACTACTCTTGCACTCATCCATTCACTCAGGCACTAACCATGCACACATCCAATGATCCAGGCACTAACCTTGCACTCATCCATTCACTCAGGCACTATGCATGCTCTTATCCATTCACTCATGCACTACCCATGCACTCATCCAATAACCAAGGCACTACCCATGCACTCATCCATTTACTCGTGCACTACCCATGCACTCCTCCATTCACTCAGGCACTACCCATGCACTCATCCATTCACCCAGGCACTAACCATGCACACATCCAATCACCCAGGCACTACCCACACACTCATCCATTCACTGAAGCACTACCATGCACTCCTCCATTCACTCAGGTACTATCCATTCACTCATTCAATGACCCCGGCAATACCCTTGTACTCATCCAATAACCCAGCTCTACCCTTGCACTCATCCATTCACTTGTGCACTACCTATGCACTCATCCATTTACTCAGGCACTACCCATGTACTCATCCATTCACCCAGGCACTACCCATGCATTCATCCAATCACCCTAGCACTGACCATGCATTCATCCAATCACCCAGGCATTATCCTTGCACTCACGCAATCACCCAGGCATTATCCATGCACTAATCCAATCACCCAGGCACTACCTTTGCACTCATCCATTCACTGAGGTACTACCCATGCACTCATCCAATCACCCAGGCACTACCCGTGCACTTAACCATTCATCCACGCACGACCGATGCACTCATCCTATCACCCAGGCACTACCCATGCTCTCATCCAATCACACAGGCACTACCCTGGCACTCATCCATTCAATGAGGCTGTAACCATGCACTCATCCAATCACTGAGGTGCTACTGCTGCACTCATTCAGTCACCCAGGCAGTACCCATGCACTAATCCAATCACTCAGGCACTACCCATGCACTCTTCCAATCACTGAGCTGCTACTCTGGCACTCATCCAGACACCCACGAAGTACCCATTCACTCATCCAATCACTCAGGCACTACACATTCACTCACCCAATCACTACCCTTGCACTCATCCATTCACTGAGGCACTACCCATGCACTCATCCAATCACTCAGGCACTACACATGCACTAATCCAATCACCCAAGCACTGCCCATGCACTCATCTAATCACCCAGGCACTATCCATGCACTCATCCAATCAGCCAGGCACAACCTTTGCACTCAACTATTCACTGAGGCACTACTCATGCACTCATCCAATCACCCAGGCACTACATATTCATTCATCCAATCACCCAGGCACTGCCCCTGCACTCATCCAATCACCCAGGCACTATCCTTACACTCATCCAGGCTCTACCCTTGCACTCATCCAATTACCCAGGCACTACCATGCACTCATCCAATCACTCGGGCACTACCCTTTCACTCAGCCATTCATTCGGGTACTACCCTTCCACTCATCCATTCACCCAGGCAATACCCATGCACACATCCAATCTCCCAGGCTCTACTCTTGGACTCATCCATTCACTCAGCCACTATGCATGGACTCATCCATTAAATCAGGAATTACCCATGCACTCATCCAATCACTCAGGCACTACCCATGCACTCATCCAATCACCCAGACACTATCCATGCACTCACCTATTCACCCAGGCACTACCCATGCATACACCCAATCACCCAGGCACTAACAATACACTCATCCAATCATCCAGGAACTATCCATGCACTAACCCAAACACCCAGGCACTATCCATGCACTCATCCAATCACCCATGCACTAACCTTGCACTCATCCATTCAATGTGGCAGTATCCATGTACTCATACAATCACCCAGGTGCTACTCTTGCACTCATCCAGTCACCCAGGCAGTACCCATTCACTCTTCCAATCACTCAGTCACTACCCTTGCACTCATTCATTCTCCCAGGCATTATCCTTGCACTCACCCAATCAACCTGGTACTATCCACACATTCACCCAAACTCCCAGGCACTATCCATGAACTCACACAATCACCCAGGCACTACTATTGCACTCATTCATTCATTCAGGCACTAACCATGCACTCATCCTTTCAACCAGACACTACCCTTGCATTCAAACAATCACACAGGCACTATCCATGCACTCATCCAATCACCCAGACACTACCCTGGCACTCATCCAATCACCCAGGCACTATCCATGCACTTACCCAATCACCCAGGCACTATCCATCCACTCATCCATTCACTCAGGCACTACCTGTGCACTCATCCATTCACACAACAGTACCAATGCAATCCTCATTCACTGAGGCACTACCCATGCACTCATCCAATCACCAAGGCACTACATATGCACTCATCCAATCACCCAGGCACTACCTGTGCACTCATCCAGTAACACAGGCGCAACCCATGCACTCATCTAATCACCCAGGCACTACCCATGCACTCATCCAATCACTCAGGCACTCTCCATGCAGTCATCCAAATACCCAGGCACTACCCTTGCACTGATCCCATTACCCAGGCACTACCTATACACTCATCCAGTTACCCAGGCACAACCCATGCACTCATCCAATCACCCAGGCACTATCCATGCACTCATCCAATCACCCAGGCACTCTCCATGCATTCACCCAATCACCCAGGCACTACCCTTGCAGTGATCCAATTACCCAGGTGCTACCATGCACACATCCAATGACTCAGGCACAACCCTTGCACTCACCCATTCACTCATGCACTACCATTGCACTCATCTATTCACCCAGGCAGTACCCATGCACTCATCCAATCACTTAGGCACTATCCATGCACCCACCTATTCAACCAGGGACAACCCTTGCACTCATCCATTCACTGAGTCACTACCCATGCACTCATCCAATCACCCAGGCTCTACCAATACACTCATCCAATCATCCAGGCACTATCCATGCATTCACTCAATCAACCAGGCACTACCCTTGCAGTCATCCATTCACTGAGGCACTACCCATGCTATCATTCAATCACACAGTCACTCATCATGTACTCATCCAATCACCCAGGCACTATCCATGCACTTATCCAATCACCCAGGCACTATCCATACCTTCTTCCAATCACCCAGACACTACCCTTACTCTCATCCATTCACTGTTGAAATACCCATGTTCCCATCTAATCACCCAGGCACTATACTTGCACTCATCTAATCACCCAGGCACTACCCATGCACTCATGCAATCACCCAGGCACTACCTGTGCACTCATCCAATCACCCAGGCCTTATCCATGCACTCACCTATTCAACCACGGACAACCCTTGCACTCATCCATTCACTGAGTCACTAGCCATGCACTCATCAAATCACCCAGGCACTACCAATACACTCATCCAATCATCCAGGCCCTATCCATGCATTCACCCAATCAACCAGGCACTACCCTTGTAGTCATCCATTCACTGGGCACTACCCATGCGCTCATTCAATCACACAGGCACTCACCATGAACTCATCCAATCTCCCAGGCACTACCCATGCCCTCGTCAAACGACCCAGGCACTATCCATGCACTTACCCAATCACCCAGGCACTATCCTTACCTTCATCCGGTCACCCAGGCACTACCCTTGCTCTCATCCGTTCACTGTTGAACTACCCATGCACTCATCCAATCACCCAGGCACTACCCATGCACTCATCCAATCACAGATGCACTACCCTTGCACTCATCCAATCACCCAGGTACTAGCCATGCACTCATCCATTAACTCAGGTACTAGCATTGCACTCATCCAATGACCCAGGCACTACTGTTGCACTCATCCTTCCACTCATGCAGTACCCATGCACTCATCCATTCACTCAGGCACTACCCATGCACTCATCCAAACACCCAGGTACTGCCCATGCACTCATGCAAAAACCCAAGCACTACCCATGCACTCTTCCAATTACCCATGCACTACCCTTGCAGTCATCCATTCAATGGGGCGCTATGCTCACACTCATTCAATCACCCAGATGCTACACTTAGACTCATCCATTCACTCAAGCACTAAAATGCACTTATCCAATGATTCAGGCACTACCCTGCACTCATCCTTTCACTCATACACTAACCATGCACTCATCCATTCACTCAGGAAGTACCCTTGCACTCATCCATTCATTCAAGCACTACCCACACCCTCATCCAATGACACAGTCACTACTGTTGCACTCATCCATTCACTAATGCACTACCCATGCGATCATCCATTCACCCAGGCACTACCCATGCATACATCCAATCACACAGGAACTACCCTTGCACTCATCTATTCACTCAATCACTGCCCATGCAGTCATCCATTCACCCAGGCACTACCCATGCACTCACCGAATCACCCAGGCTCTAACCTTGTACTCATCCAATTACCCAGGCACAATTCATGCAATCATCCAATCACCCAGGCACTAGCCATGTACTCATCCAATCAAACAGGTACTACCCTTGCTCTGATCCATTCACTGAGCCACTACCCATGCACTCTTCAAGTCACCCAGGCACCACCTATGCACTCATCCAATCACTCAGCCAATATCCATGCAATCACCCAGGCACTATCCATGCACTCATTCAATCAAACACACACTACTCATGCACACATTCAATCACCCAGGCATTACCCTTGCACTTATCCTTTCACTCAGGCACTGCACATGCACTGGACATTTGTCTCGTCATTTTCTCTGCTGCTGTCTCCTCCCAATGGACTTCCAGCTCTTGTTGGTCTTCTTGGGTCTTGATTTTTATGTTCGCTAGTAACTCCTGTCTCGACTATGTAAACATTCGGTAATTTGTGTGAAATTTTTGTAACTTGCAACTAGCTGTTTCCTTATACCCTTTCCTATCCTGCCATCCTCGTCATCTCCACTCGCCCGTTTCTTGACTCAATGACCTTCGGTCACTTCCTGATCTTTTTTTCTAACCCGGCGGAGCCCGAACCACATGGCCGATTCCCGGTGGAGCTGCACTGACAGCTAAAGGGGAGATTGGCTCCGGCACACCGCTATGGCCCTCACCTACCCAGCCGGACTTCAGACATTTGTCTCTTCGTTTTCTCTGCTGCTGTCTCCTACCAATGGACTTCCAGCTCTCGTTGGTCTTCTTGGGTCTTGATTTTTATGTTCGCTAGTAACTCTTGTCTCGACTATGTAATCATTTTGTAATTTGTGTGAAATTTTGTAACTTGCAACTTGCTGTTTCCTTATGTAAAGCGCTCTGATACCTTCGGGTCTAGCCAGCGCTATATAAAACTAATCAAATAAATAAATATTCACTCAGGCACTACCAATGCGATCATCCAATCACTCAGGCACTACCCATGCGCTCATCCAATATACCAGGCACTACCCTTGCACACATTCATCCTCTCATGCACTACCCATGCACTCATCCATTTACTCAGGCACTACCCATGTACTCATCTGTTCACCCAGGCACTACCCAAGCACACATCCAATCACCCAGGTACTACCCTTGCACTCATCCATTCACTCAGGCACTACGCATGCACTCATCCTTTCACTCATTCACTACCCATGCACTCATCCATTCACTCAGGAAGTACCCTTGCACTCACCCATTTATTCAAGCACTACCCATGCACCCATCCAATGACACAGTCACTACTGTTGCACTCATCCATTCACTCACGCACTACCCATTTGCTCATCCATTCACTCACGCACTACCAATGCACATATCCAATCACCCAGGAACTAACCTTGCACTCATCCATTCACTCAGGCACTATGCATGCGCTCATTCATTCACTGATGCACTACCCATGCACTCATCCAATCACCCAGGCACTATCCATGCACTGACCCAATGACCCAGGAACTACCTGAGCACTCATCCATTCATGCACGCACTAACCATGTACTCATCCATTCACCCAGGCACTACCCATTCACACATCTAATCACCGAGGAGCTATCCATGCACTCACCCAATCATCACCCAGCCACTACCCTTGCATTCATCCATTCACTGATCCACTAGCCATGCACTCATCCAATCACCCAGGCACTACCCATGCACTCGTTCAATCACCCAGGCACTACCGATGCACTCATCCAATCACCCAGGCATTATCCATGCAATCACCCAATCACACAGGCACTATCTATGCACTCATCCAATCAAACAGGCCCTACCCTTGCTTACATCCATTCACTCAGGCACTAGCCTTGAACTCATCCATTCACTCAGCCACTACCCATGCACTCATACATTCACCAAGACACTACCCATGCACACAACCAATCACCCAGGCACTACCCTTGCAATTATCCATTCACTCAGGCACTGCGCATGCACTCATCCATTTACTCAGGCACTACCCATGCAATCATCCATTCACCTAGGCACCTCCCATGCGCTCATCCAATAACCCAGGCACTACCCTTCCACACATACATCTTGTCATGCACTACCCATGCACTCATCCATTTACTCAGGCACTACCCATGCACTCATCTATTCTCACACGCACTACCCATGCACACATCCAATCACCCAGGCACTACCCTTGCACTCATCCATTCACTCAGGAACTACCCAGGCACTCATCCATTCCCTCAGGCACTACCTATGTGCTTATCCAATGACCCAGGAACTACCCTTGCTCACATACATCTACTCATGCACTACCCGTGCACTCATCCATTTACTCAGGCACTATCCATTCACTCATTTATTCACTCAGTCACTACCCATGCACTCATCCATTCACTCAGCCACTACCCATGCACTCCTCTATTTACTCATCAATACCCATGCACTCATCTATTCACATAGGCACTAACCATGGACACATCCAATGACCCAGGCACTACCCTTGCACTCATCCTTCTACTCATGCACCACCCATGCACTCATACATTCACCCAGCCACTACCCATACACACATTCAATCGCCCAGGCACTACCATACACTCATCCATTCATTCAAGCACTACCCATGCACTCATCCAATGACACATTCACTACTGTTGCACTCATCCATTCACTCAGGCACTACCCATGTGCTCATCCATTCACTGAGGCACTACCAATGCACAGATCCAATCACCCAGAAACTACCCTTGCACTCATCCATTCACTCAGGCACTAGGCAAGTGCTTATCCATTCACTCAGGCACTACCCTTGCACTGATCCAATGACCCAGGCACTACCCGTGCACTCATCCATTAATGCAGGCACTGCCCATACACTCATCCATTCACCCAGGCACTACCCATGCACACATTTAATCAGCCAGGAACTATCCATGTACTCACCCAATCACCCAGGCACTACTCTTGCACTCATCCATTCACTGAGGCACCTCTCATGCACTTATCCAATCACCTAGGCACTACCCATGCACTCATCCAATCACTCATACACTACCCATGCACACATCCAATCACCCAGGCACTACCCATGCACACATCCAATTACCCAGGCACTACCCTTGCTCTCATCCATTTACTCAGGCACTACCCATGCACTCATCCATTCCCTCAGGCACTACCCATGCACTCATCCATTCCCTCAGGCACTACCCATGCACTCATCCAATCACCCAGGCACAACCGATGCACTCATTCATTTACCCAGCCATTATCCATGCACTCATCCATTCACTGAGGCACTACTTGTGCACTCATCCATTCACTCAGGCACTAACCATGCACTAATCCATTCACTCAGGCACTATGCATGCACTCATCCATTAACTCAGGCACTACCCATACACTCATCCAATGACCCAGGCACTAAACTTGCACTCATCCATTCACTCAGGCACTAGGCATGCACTCATCCATTCACTCAGCTACTACCCATGCACTGATGCAATGACCCAGGCAGTACCCATGCGCCCCACCATTTATTCAGGCACTACCCATGCACTCATCCATTCACCCAGGCATTACTCATGCACACATCCAATCACCAAGTCACTTCATTTGCACTCATCCATTCACTCAGGCAGTAACCAGGCACTCATCAAATCACTATACACTACCCATACACTCATCCAATGACCCAGGCACTACCCATGCACTCATCCATTCACCCATGCACTCACCCAAACACCCAGGTACTTCCCATGCACTCATGCAATCACCCAAGCACTACCCATGCACTCATCCAATCATCCATGCACTACCCTTGCACTCATCCATTCAATGAGGTGCTACCCACATACTCATTCAATCACCCAGATGCTACTCTTGCACTCATCCATTCACTCAGATACTTCCTATGCACTCATCCAATGATTCAGGCACTACCCTGCACTCATCCATTCACCCATGCACTACCCATGCACTCATCCATTCACTCAGGAAGTACCCTTGCGCTCATCCATTCACTGAGGCACTACCCATGCGCTCCTCCATTTACTCAGGCACTACCCTTGCACTAATCCATTCACTGAGGCACTAACAATGCACTCATCCATTCACTCAGGCACTACCCATGCACTCATTCATTCACTCATGCATTAAACATATACTCATCCATTTACTCAGCCACTACCCATGCACTCATCCATTCAGCCAGGCACTACCCATGCACACATCCATCCACCCAGGCACTACTCTTGCACCCATTCATCCAGCCACAACCCATGTACTCATTATTTCACCCAAGCACTACCTTTGAACTCATTCAATCACTGAGGCACTACCCATGCACTCATTCATTCACCCAGCCATTATCCATTCACTCATCCATTCACTGAGGCACTACCCATGCACCCCTCCATTCACTTAGGCACTACCCATGCACTCGTTCATTCAACCTGGCACTAACCAAGCACACATCAAATCACCTAGTCACTACTTTGCACTCATCCCTTCACTCAGGCAGTATCCATGCACACATCCACTCACTCAGACACTACCAATGCACTCATTAAAATGACCCAGGCACTACTGTTGCACTCATCCATTCACTCATGCAGTACAAACACACTCATCCATTCACTCAAGAACTACACATGCACTCATCCAATCACCCAGGCACTACCCACGCACTCATGCAATCACCCAGAAACTACCCATACACTCATTCAATCACCCCGGCACTACCCTTGCACTCATCCATTCAATGATGTGCTATCCATGTACTCATTCAATCATCCAGGCGCTACTACTCTTGCACTCATCCAGTCACTCAGGCACTAACCATGCACACATCCAATGATCCAGGCACTAACCTTGCACTCATCCATTCACTCAGGCGCTATGCATGCTCTTATCCATTCACTCAGGCACTACCCATGCACTCATCCAATAACCAAGGCACTACCCTTGCACTCATCCATTTACTCGTGCACTACCCATGCACTCATCCATTTACCCATGCACTACCCATGCACACATCCAATCACCAAGTCACTACCTTTGCTCTCATCCATTCACTCAGGAAGTACCTATGCACTCATCCACTCACTCTGAGACTACCCATGCACTCATCCAATCACCCAGGCACTACCCATGTACTCATGCAATCACCCAGGCACTACCCTTCTACTCAACAATTCAATGAGGCGCTAACCATGCACTCATTCAATCATCCAGGCAGTACCCATGCACTCATCCAATCACTTAGGCACTATCCATGCACCCACCTATTCAACCAGGGACAACCCTTGCACTCATCCAATCACCAAGTCACTACCTTTGCACTCATCCATTCACTCAGGAAGTACCTATGCACTCATCCACTCACTCAGAGACTACCCATGCACTCATCCAATCACCCATGCACTACCCATGTACTCATGCAATCACCCAGGCACTACCCTTCTACTCAACAATTCAATGAGGCGCTAACCATGCACTCATTCAATCATCCAGGCGGTACTCTTGCACTCATCCTTTCACGCAGGCACTACCCATGCACATAGCCAATGACCCAGGCACTAATCTTGCACTCTTCCATTTACTCACACACTAACCATGCACTCACCCAATCACCCAGGCACTATCCATGCACTCACCCAATCACCTAGGCACTATCCATGCACTCACCCAATCACCTAGGCACTACCCATGCACCCATGCAATCACCCAGGTACTACCCATACACTCATCCATTCAATGAGGTGGTACCCATTCATTCATCCAATAATCCAGGTGCTACTCTAGCACTCATCCAGTCACCCAGACAGTACCAATGGACTCATCCAATCACCCAGGCACTATCCATGCATTCAACCAATTACACAGGTACTATCCATGCACGCACACAATCATCCAGGCACTATTCTTGCACTCATCTGATCACACAGGCACTATCCTTGCACTCATCCATTCACTCTGGCACTACCCTTGCACTCAGCATTTCACTCAGACACTGTGGGCCCGATTCACAGAACTAACTTACGTCAAAAACGTAAAGTTAGTACTTTTGGTATTCACAGAATACACTTACTCATTTTGGTATTCACAGAATGCACTTACTCATTTTGGTATTCACAGAATGCACTTACTCATACTAACTTTATGTCCGCACTCGGGCCGGAGATTCCGGCCCTTTGGTGGAGATTCCGGCCCGGAGGTGGAGATACCGGCCCTTTGGTGGAGATTCCGGCCCGATGGTGGAGATTCCGGCCGGTTGTGGAGATTCCGGCCGGTGGCGGAATGTCCGCCACCGCCCGGAATCTCCACAACCGGCCGGAATCTCCACCAAAGGGCCGGAATCTACCAAAGGGCCTGGAATCTCCGGCCTGAGTGCGGACATAAAGTTAGCATGAGTAAGTGCATTCTGTGAATACCAAAATCAGTAAGTGTATTCTGTGAATACCAAAAAGTACTAACTTTACGTTTTTGACGTAAGTTAGTTCTGTGAATCAGGCCCTACCCATGCACTCATCAATTCACCTAGTCACTACCCATGCACACATCCATTCACTCAGGCACTACAAATGCACTCATCCATTGACCCAGGCACTACCCTTGCACTCATCCATTCACTGAGGCACTACCCATGTACTCCTCCATTCACTTAGGCACTACCCATTCACTCATCCATTCAATCAGGCACTAACCAAGCACACATCAAATCACCCAGTCACTACTTTTGCACTCATCCATTCACTCAGACAGTACCCATGCACACATCCACTCACTCAGACACTACCCATGAACTCATTAAAATGACCCAGGCAATACTGTTGTACTCATCCATTCACTCACACAGTACAAATCCACATGCACTCATGCAATCACCCAAGCACTACCCATGCACTAATCCAATCATCCATGCACTACCCTTGTACTCATCCATTCAATGAGGTGCTACCCACATGCTCATTCATTCACACAGGCACTACCCATGCACTCATCCAATGATTCAGGCACTACCCTGCACTCATCCATTCAGTCAGGCAGTAGCCTTGCACTCGTTCATTCACTCAAGCACTACCCATGTACTCATGCAATGACCCAGTCACTACTGTTGCACTCATCCATTCCCTCATGCACGACCCATGCGCTCATCCATTCACTCATGCAATACCCATGCACACATCCAAACACCCAGGTACTACCCTTGCACTCATCCATTCACCCAGGCACTATGCATGTGCTCATCCATTCACTCAGGCACTACCCATGCACTGATCCAATGACTCAGGTACTACCCTTGCACTCATCTCTATACTCATGCACTGCCCATGCACTCATCATTTACGCAGGCACTACCCATTCACACATCCAACCACCTAGGCACTATCCATGCACCCACCCAAGCACCCAGGACCTACCCATGCGCTCATCTGTTCACGGAGGCACTACCTATGTACTCATCCAATCACCAAGGAGTGCCTCATCCAATGCACTCATCCAATCACCCATGCAGTACCCATGCACTCATCCAATCACCCAGGCACTAACCATGCCCTAACCCAAGCACCCAGGCACTATCCATGCACTCATCCAATCACCCAGGCACTACCCTTGCACACTTACATCTACTCATGCATGACCCATGCACTCATCCATTTACTCAGGCACCACCCATGCACTTATCTATTCACCCAGGCACTACTCATGCACACATACAATCACCAAGGCACAACCTTTGCACTCATCCATTCACTCAGGTACTACCCATGCGCTCATCCATTCCCTCATGCACTACCTATGAGCTCATCCAATGACCCAGTCACTACCCTTGCACACATACATCCACTCATGCACTACCGGTGCACTCATCCATTTACTCAGGCACTAGCCGTGCACTCAATGACTCAACCAGGCACTACCCATGCACACATCCAATATCCCAGGCACTATCCTTGCACTCATCCATTCACGCATGCACTACCCATTCACACATCTTTTTACCCAGGCACTCATCCATTTACTCAGGCACTAGCCATGCACTCAATGACTCACCCAGGCACTACCCATGCATTCATCCAATGACCCAGGCACTAACCTTGCACTCATCCATTCACTCATGCTCTATGCATGCGTTTATCAATTCACTCAGGCAATCCAATGACCAAGGCACTATCTGTGCACTCATCTATTCACACACACACAGCCTATGCACTATCCATGCACACATCCAATCACCCAGGCAGTACCCATGCACTCATCCAATCACCCAGGCAGTACCCATGCACTCATCCAATCACCCAGGCACTATCCATGCAATCACCCAATCACCCAGGCACAATCCATGCACTCATGCACTCATCCAATCAAAGAGGCACTACCCTTGCTCTCATCCATTTACTCAGGCAATACCATTGAACTAATCCATTCACTACCCATGCACTCATATATTCACCCTGGCACTACCCATGCACAGATCCAATCACACAGGCACTACCCATGCACTCATCTATTCACCCAGGCACTACCCATGCATACATCCAATCTCCCAGGCACTACCCTTGCCCTCATCATTTCCCCAGGAACTACCCATGCAAAAATCCAATGACCCAGGCACTACCTTTGCACACATACATTCAATAATGCACTACCCCTGCACTCATCCATTCACTCTGGCACTACCCATGCACTCACCCAATCACCCAGGCACTACCCTTGCACTCATCCATCCACTGAGGCATTACCAAAGCTCTCATTCAATCACACAGGCACTCACCATGCTTTCATCCAATCACCCAGGCACTACCAATGTACTCATCCAATCACCAAGGCACTACCCATTCACTCATCCAATCACACAGCCACTACCCATGCACTCATCCAATCACCCAGGCACTATCCATGAACTCATCCATTTTCTCAGACACTACCCATGCACTCATCCAATGACCCAGGCACTACTGTTGCACTCATCCTTCCACTCATGCAGTACCCATGCACACATCCATTCACGTAAGCACCACCCATGCAGTCATCCAAACACCCAGGTACTGCCCATGCACTCATGCAATCACCCAAGCACTACCCATGCACTCATCTAATCACTCAGGCACTACCCATGCACTCTTCTATTCACCCAGGCACTACCCATTGAAAAATCCAATAACCCAGTCACTTACTTTGCACTCATCCATTCACTCAGGCAGTACCCATGCACTCATCCATTCACTCATGCAGTAACCATGCACTCATCCATTCACTCAGGCACTACCTATGCAGACATCCAATAACCCAGGCACTACTCATGTACTCACCCATTCCCTCAGGCACTATGCATACACTCATTAATTCACTTAGGCACTGCCCATGCACTCAACAAATGACCCAGGCACTACCCTTGCACTCATTCATTCACTTACACATTACCCATGCACTCATCCATTCACCCAGGCATCACCCATGCATACATCCAATCACCCAGGAGCTATTCATGCACTCACCCAATCACCCAATCACCCAGGCACTACCCTTGCACTCATCCATTCACTCACACATTACCCATGCACTCATTCATACACCCAGGCACTACCCATGCACACATCCAATCACCCAGGAGCTATTCATGCACTCACCCAATCACACAGGCACTACCCTTGCACTCATATATTTACTGAGGCACTACCCATGCACTCATCCAATCAGCCAGGCACAACCCTAGCACTCATCCAATCACACAGGCACTACCCATGCACTCATCCAATCACCCAGGCACTACTCATGCACTCATCCAATCGAACAGGCACTATCCATGCAATCACCCAATTACCCAGGTACCATCCATGCACTCCTGCACTCATCCAATCAAAGAGACACTACCCTTGTTCTCATCCATTTACTCAGGCAATACCCTTAAACTCATCCATTCACTCAGGCACTGCCCATGCACTCATCGATTCACCCAGGCAGTACCCATGCACACATCCAATCTCCCAGGCACTACCCTTGCACTCATCCATTCCCTCAGGCACTACCCATGCAATAATCCAATGACCGAGGCACTACCTTTGCACACATACATCCACTAAAGCACTACCTGTGCACTCATCCATTCATTAAGGCATTACCCAAGCACTCATTCAATCACACAGGCACACACCATGCTCTCATCCAATCACCCAGGCCCTACGCATGCACATATCCAATCACCCAGGCACTATCCATGCGCTCACCTAATCACACAGGCACTACCCTTACAATCATTCATTCACTAAGGCATTACCCTTGTTCTCATCCATTCAATGTTGCTCTACCCATGCACTTATCCAATCACCCAGACACTAGCCGTGCACTCATCCAATCACACAGCCACTACCCATGCACTCATCCAATCACCTGGGCACTATCCATGCAATTATCCATTTACTCAAGCACTACCCATGCACTCATCCAATGACCCAGGCACTACTGTTGCACTCATCCTTTCACTCATGCAGTACCCATGCACTCATCCATTCACTCAGGCACCACCCATGCACTCATCCAAACACCCAGGTACTGCCTGTGCACTCTGCAATCACTCAAACATTACCCATGCACTCATCCAATCACTCAGGCATTACCCATGCACTCATCTATTCACCCAGGCACTAACTATGGACACATCCAATCACACAGTCACTGAATTTGCACTCATCCGTTCACTCAGGCAGTACCCATGCACTCATCCATTCACTCAGGCACTGCCCAGGCACACATCCAATGATGCAGGCACTACTGTTGCGCTCATCCATTCACTCATGCAGTAACCATACACTCATCCATTCACTCAGACACTATGCATGCAGACATCCAGTAACCCAGGCACTATCTGTGCACTCACCCATTCACTCAGGCACTATACATGCACTCATTCATTCACTTAGGCACTACCCATGAACTCAACAAATGACCCAGGCACTGCCCTTGCACTCATCCATTCACTCACATACTACCAATGCACTCATCCAATCACCCAGGCACTTCCCATGCACACATCCAATCACCCAGGCACTACACTTGCACTCATCCATTCACCAAAGCACTACCGATACCCTTATCCATTCATTCAGACAGAACCCTTGCACTCATCCATTCACTTAGTCACTACCCATGCACTCATTCATTTACTCAGGCACTACCCTTGCACTCATCCATTCACCCAGGCACAATGCATGCACTCATCCATTCACCCAGGCCCTACCCATGCAAACATCCAATCACCCAGGCACTATCCATGTACTCACCCAATCACCCAGGAACTACCCTTGCACTCATCCATTCACTGAGGCACTACCCATGTACTCATAAAATCACCAAGGCACTACCCAAGCACTCATCCAATCACCCAGGCAGTACCCATGCACTCATCCATTCACCCAGGCACTATCCATGCCCTGAACCAAGCACCCAGGCACTATCTATGCACTCATCCAATCATCCAGGCACTACCCTTGCTCTCATCCATTCACTGCTGCACTGCCAATGCACTCATCCATTCACCCAGGAACTACCAATGCACTCATCCAATCACCCAGGCACTACCTGTGCACTCATCTATCAATCACAATCAGGCACTATCCATGCACTCATCCAATAACCCAGGCACAACCCTTGCACATACAAATCTACTCAATCACTACCCATGGACTCATCCATTTACTCAGGCACCACCAATGTACTCATATATTCACACAGGCACTACACATGCATACATCCAATTAGCCAGGCAATACCTTTGCACTCATCCATTCACCCAGGCACTACCCATGGACTGATCTATTCACCCAGGCACTACCCATGATCTTATGCAATCAAACAGGCACTACCTATGCACTCATTTACTCACCCAGCCATTATCCATGCACTCATCCATTCACTCAGACACTACCTGTGCACTCATCCATTCACCCAGGCACTACTCTTACACTCATCCATTCACTTAGGCACTCCCCATGAACAAACCCAATCACCCAGGCACTACTCTTGCACTCATTCATTCACCCAGGCACTACCCATGCAATCATCCAATCACCCAGGCATTACCCATGCAGTAATGTATTCACTCAGGCACTATGCTTACACTCATCCATTCACTCAGACACTATCCATGCACTCATCCAATCACCCAGGCACTACAGTTGCACTCATCCATTCACTCAGGCAATACCCATGCACTCCTCCATTCACTCAGGCAATACCCATGCACTCATCTATTCACCCAGGTACTACTCATGCACACATCCGGTCACACAGTTACTACCTTTGCACTCATCCATTCACTCAGGCACTATGCATGCGCTCATTCATTAACTTAGGCACTACACTTGCACTGATCCAATGACCTGGGCACTACCCTGGTTCTCAACAAATGACCCTGGCACTACTCTTGCACTCATCCATTCACTCAAGCACTACCCATGCACTGCACTCATCCATTTACCCAGGCACTAGCCATGCACACATCCAAACACCCAGGCACTACTCTTGCACTCATCGATTCACCAAGGCACTACCTATGCACTCATCCATTCACTCAGGCACTACTCATGCGCTCATCCATTCACTCCGGCACTACCCATGCACTAAACCATTAATTCAGGCACCTTCCATGCACACATCCAATCACACAGGCACTACATTTTACTTATCCATTCACACATGCACTATGCATGTGCTCTTCCATTCACTCAGGCACTACCCATGCACTCATCCAATTACCCAGGCACTACCCTTGGACTCATCCTTCCACTAATGCACTACCCATGCACTCATCATTTTTCCCAGACACTATCCATGCACTCATCTATTCACCAAGACCCAGGCACTATACACACAATCATTCATTCACCGTGCCATTATCCATGCACAGACCCAATCACCCAGGAACTACACTTGCACTCATGCACTCACTGAGGCACTACCCATGTACTCATCCAATCACCAAGGCACTACCCATGCACTCATCCAATCACCGAGGCAGTACCCATGCTCTCATCCAATCACCCAGGCACTATCCATGCCCTCACCTAAGCACCCAGGCACTATCCATGCACTCATCCATTCACAAAAGCACTACCCTTGCTCTCATCCATTCACTGTTGCAGTACCCATGCACTCATCCAATCACCCAGACACTATCCATGCACTCATCCAATCACCCAGGCACTAACCATGCACTAATCTATCACCCAGGCACTATCCATGCTCTCATCCAATAACCCAGGCACTGCCCTTGCACACATACATCTACTCATGCACTACCCATGCAATCATCCATTTATCAGGCACTACGCATGCACCTATCCATTCACCCAGGCACTACCAATACACACATCCAATCATCCAGGCACTACCCATGCACTCATCCAATAACCCAGGCACTATCCATGCACTCACTCATTCACCCAGGAACCATCCATGCACTCATCCAATCACCCATGCACTATCCTTGCACTCATCCATTCACTGAGGAACTAACAATGCACTCATTCATTCACTCAGGCACTACCCATGCACTCATTCATTCTCCAAGGCACTCCCAATGCACACATCCAATCACCCAGGCACTACCCTTTTACTCATCCATTCACTCAAGCACTACCCTTGCACTCATTCATTTACCCAGGCACTACCCATGCACACATCCAATCACACAGGCACTACCTTTGCATGCATCCATTCACTCATGCACTAACCATGCACTCATCTATTCACCCAGGCACTACCCATGCACACATCCAATCACCCTGGCACTACTTTTATACTCATCCATTTACCAAAGCACTACCCATGTACTCATCTATTCACCCAAACAATACCCATACACACATATAAATAGCCAGGCACTATACATGCACTCATTCATTCACTTAGGCACTACCCATGAACTCAACAAATGACCAAGGCACTGCCCTTGCACTCATCCATTCATAACGCACTACCCATGCACTCATCCATTCACCCAGGCACTACCCAAGCACACATCCAATCACCCAGGCACTACTCTTACACTCATCCATTCACCAAAGCACTACCCATACCCTTATCCATTCACTCAGGCAGAACCCTTGCACTCATCCATTCACTTAGTCACTACCAATGCACTCATTCATTTACTCAGGCACTACCCCTGCACACATCCAATCACTCAGGCACTACCCTTGCACTCATCCATTCACCCAGGCACAATGCATGCACTCATCCATTCACCCAGGCACTACCCATGCAAACATCCAATCACCCAGGCACTATCCATGCACTCACCCAATCACCCAGGAACTACCCTTGCACTCATCCATTCACTGAGGCACTACCCATGTACTCATAAAATCACCAAGGCACTACCCAAGTGCTCATCCAATCACCCAGGCAGTACCCATGCACTCATCCATTCATCCAGGCACTATCCATGACCTGACCCAAGCACCCAGGCACTATCTATGCACTCATCCATTCATCCAGGCACTACCCTTGCTCTCATCCATTCACTGCTGCACTGTCAATGCACTTATCCATTCACCCAGGAACTACCAATGCACTCATCTAATCACCCAGGCACTTCTTGTGCACTCATCCATCAATCACAATCAGGCATTTTCCATGCACTCATCCAATAACCCAGGCACAACCCTTGCACATAAAAATCTATTCAATCACTACCCATGCACTCATCCATTTACTCAGGCACTACCCATGTACTCATCTATTCACAGAGGTACTACGCATGCATACATCCAATCAGCCAGGCAATACTGTTGCACTCATCCATTCACCCAGGCACTACCCATGCACTCATCTATTCACCCAGGCACTACCCATGATCTTATGCAATCAGACAGGCACTACCCATGCAATCATTTACTCACCCAGCCATTATCCATGCACTCATCCATTCAGTCAGGCACTACCTGTGCACTCATCCATTCACCCAGGCACTACTCTTGCACTCATCCATTCACTTAGGCACTCCCCATGAACAAACCCAATCACCCCAGCACTACTCTTACACTCATCCAATCACCCAGGCATTACGCATGCAGTAATGCATTCACTCAGGCACTATTCTTACGCTCATCCATTCACTCAGACACTACCCATGCACTCATCCAATCACCCAGGCACTACCGTTGTACTCATCCATTCACTCAGGCACTACCCATGCACTTCTCCATTCACTCAGGCAATACCCATGCACTCATCTATTCACCCAGGCACTACCTATGCAAACATCCGGTCACACAGTTACTACCTTTCCACACATCCATTCACTCACGCAGTAACCATGCACTCACCCATTCACTCAGGCACTATGCATGCACTCATTCATTAACTTAGGCACTACACTTGCACTTATCCAATGACCCAGGCACTACCCTGGTACTCATCATTTTTCCCAGACACTATCCGTGCACTCATCTATTCACCAAGACCCAGGCACTACACACACAATCATTCATTCACCGTGCCATTATCCATGCACAGACCCAATCACCCAGGAACTACACTTGTACTCATGCACTCACTGAGGCACTACCCATGTACTCATCCAATCACCAAGGCACTACCCATGCACTCATCCAATCACCCAGGCAGTACCCATGCTCTCATCCAATCACCCAGGCACTATCCATGCCCTCACCTAAGCACCCAGGCACTATCAATGCACTCATCCATTCACAAAAGCACTACCCTTGCTCTCATCCATTCACTGTTGCAGTACCCATGCACTCATCCAATCACCCAGACACTATCCATGCACTCATCCAATCACCCAGGCACTACCCATGCACTAATCTATCACCCAGGCACTATCCATGCTCTCATCCAATAACCCAGACACTGCCCTTGCACACATACATCTACTCATGCACTACCCATGCAATCATCCATTTATCAGGCATTACGCATGCACCTATCCATTCACCCAGGCACTACCAATGCACACATCCAATCATCCAGGCACTACCCATGCACTCATCCAATAACCCAGGCACTATCCATGCACTCACCCATTCACCCAGGAACCATCCATGCACTCATCCAATCACCCATGCACTATCCTTGCACTCATCCATTCACTGAGGAACTAACAATGCACTCATTCATTCACTCAGGCACTACCCATGCACTCATTCATTCTCCAAGGCACTCCCAATGCACACATCCAATCACCCAGGCACTACCCTTTTACTCATCCATTCACTCAAGCACTACCCTTGCACTCATTCATTTACCCAGGCACTACCCATGCACACATCCAATCACACAGGCACTACCTTTGCATGCATCCATTCACTCATGCACTAACCATGCACTCATCTATTCACCCAGGCACTACCATGCACACATCCAATCACCCTGGCACTACTCTTATACTCATCCATTTACCAAAGCACTACCCATGTACTCATCTATTCACCCAAACAATACCCATACACACATATAAATAGCCAGGCACTATACATGCACTCATTCATTCACTTAGGCACTACCCATGAACACAACAAATGACCAAGGCACTGCCCTTGCACTCATCCATTCACTCACGCACTACCCAGGCACTACCCAAGCACACATCCAATCACCCTGGCACTACTCTTACACTCATCCATTCACCAAAGCACTACCCATACCCTTATCCATTCACTCAGGCAGAACCCTTGCACTCATCCATTCACCCAGGCACAATGCATGCACTCATCCATTCACCCAGGCACTACCCATGCAAACATCCAATCACCCAGGCACTATCCATGCACTCACCCAATCACCCAGGAACTACCCTTGCACTCATCCATTCACTGAGGCACTACCCATGTACTCATAAAATCACCAAGGCACTACCCAAGCACTCATCCAATCACCCAGGCAGTACCCATGCACTCATCCATTCATCCAGGCACTATCCATGACCTGACCCAAGCACCCAGGCACTATCTATGCACTCATCCATTCATCCAGGCACTACCCATGCTCTCATCCATTCACTGCTGCACTGCCAATGCACTTATCCATTCACCCAGGAACTACCAATGCACTCATCTAATCACCCAGGCACTTCTTGTGCACTCATCCATCAATCACAATCAGGCACTATCCATGCACTCATCCAATAACCCAGGCACAACCCTTGCACATAAAAATCTATTCAATCACTACCCATGCACTCATCCATTTACTCAGGCACTACCCATGTACTCATCTATTCACAGAGGTACTACGCATGCATACATCCAATCAGCCAGGCAATTCCTTTGCACTCATCCATTCACCCAGGCACTACCCATGCACTCATCTATTCACCCAGGCACTACCCATGATCTTATGCAATCAGACAGGCACTACCCATGCAATCATTTACTCACCCAGCCATTATCCATGCACTCATCCATTCAGTCAGGCACTACCTGTGCACTCATCCATTCACCCAGGCACTACTCTTGCACTCATCAATTCACTTAGGCACTCCCCATGAACAAACCCAATCACCCAGGCACTACCCATGCAATCATCCAATCACCCAGGCATTACCCATGCAGTAATGCATTCACTCAGGCACTATTCTTACGCTCATCCATTCACTCAGACACTACCCATGCACTCATCCAATCACCCAGGCACTAGCGTTGTACTCATCCATTCACTCAGGCACTACCCATGCACTTCTCCATTCACTCAGGCAATACCCATGCACTCAACTATCACCCAGGCACTATCCATGCTCTCATCCAATAACCCAGGCACTGCCCTTGCACACATACATCTACTCATGCACTACCCATGCAATCATCCATTTATCAGGCATTACACATGCACCTATCCATTCACCCAGGCACTACCAATGCACACATCCAATCATCCAGGCACTACCCATGCACTCATCCAATAACCCAGGCACTATCCATGCACTCACCCATTCACCCAGGAACCATCCATGCACTCATCCAATCACCCATGCACTATCCTTGCACTCATCCATTCACTGAGGAACTAACAATGCACTCATTCATTCACTCAGGCACTACCCATGCACTCATTCATTCTCCAAGGCACTCCCAATGCACACATCCAATCACCCAGGCACTACCCTTTTACTCATCCATTCACTCAAGCACTACCCTTGCACTCATTCATTTACCCAGGCACTACCCATGCACACATCCAATCACACAGGCACTACCTTTGCATGCATCCATTCACTCATGCACTAACCATGCACTCATCTATTCACCCAGGCACTACCCATGAACACATCCAATCACCCTGGCACTACTCTTATACTCATCCATTTACCAAAGCACTACCCATGTACTCATCTATTCACCCAAACAATACCCATACACACATATAAATAGCCAGGCACTATACATGCACTCATTCATTCACTTAGGCACTACCCATGAACTCAACAAATGACCAAGGCACTGCCCTTGCACTCATCCATTCACTCACGCGCTACCCATGCACTCATCCATTCACCCAGGCACTACCCAAGCACACATCCAATCACCCAGGCACTACTCTTACACTCATCCATTCACCAAAGCACTACCCATACCCTTATCCATTCACTCAGGCAGAACCCTTGCACTCATCCATTCACCCAGGCACAATGCATGCACTCATCCATTCACCCAGGCACTACCCATGCAAACATCCAATCACCCAGGCACTATCCATGCACTCACCCAATCACCCAGGAACTACCCTTGCACTCATCCATTCACTGAGGCACTACCCATGTACTCATAAAATCACCAAGGCACTACCCAAGCACTCATCCAATCACCCAGGCAGTACCCATGCACTCATCCATTCATCCAGGCACTATCCATGACCTGACCCAAGCACCCAGGCAATATCTATGCACTCATCCATTCATCCAGGCACTACCCTTGCTCTCATCCATTCACTGCTGCACTGCCAATGCACTTATCCATTCACCCAGGAACTACCAATGCACTCATCTAATCACCCAGGCACTTCTTGTGCACTCATCCATCAATCACAATCAGGCACTATCCATGCACTCATCCAATAACCCAGGCACAACCCTTGCACATAAAAATCTATTCAATCACTACCCATGCACTCATCCATTTACTCAGGCACTACCCATGTACTCATCTATTCACAGAGGTACTACGCATGCATACATCCAATCAGCCAGGCAATTCCTTTGCACTCATCCATTCACCCAGGCACTACCCATGCACTCATCTATTCACCCAGGCACTACCCATGATCTTATGCAATCAGACAGGCACTACCCATGCAATCATTTACTCACCCAGCCATTATCCATTCACTCATCCATTCAGTCAGGCACTACCTGTGCACTCATCCATTCACCCAGGCACTACTCTTGCACTCATTCATTCACTTAGGCACTCCCCATGAACAAACCCAATCACCCCGGCACTACTCTTGCACTCATCCATTCACCCAGGCACTACCCATGCAATCATCCAATCACCCAGGCATTACCCATGCAGTAATGCATTCACTCAGGCACTATTCTTACGCTCATCCATTCACTCAGACACTACCCATGCACTCATCCAATCACCCAGGCACTACCGTTGTACTCATCCATTCACTCAGGCACTACCCATGCACTTCTCCATTCACTCAGGCAATACCCATGCACTCATCTATTCACCCAGGCACTACCCATGCAAACATCCGGTCACACAGTTACTACCTTTCCACTCATCCATTCACTCACGCAGTAACCATGCACTCATCTATTCACTCAGGCACTACCCATTCACACATCCAATACCCCAGGTACTATCCTTGCACTCACCCATTCACTCAGGCACTATTCATGCACTCATTCATTAACTTAGGCACTACACTTGCACTTATCCAATGACCCAGGCACTACCCTGGTACTCATCATTTTTCCCAGACACTATCCATGCACTCATCTATTCACCAAGACCCAGGCACTACACACACAATCATTCATTCACCCTGCCATTATCCATGCACAGACCCAATCACCCAGGAACTACACTTGCACTCATGCACTCACTGAGGCACTACCCATGTACTCATCCAATCACCAAGGCACTACCCATGCACTCATCCAATCACCCAGGCAGTACCCATGCTCTCATCCAATCACCCAGGCACTATCCATGCCCTCACCTAAGCACCCAGGCACTATCCATGCACTCATCCATTCACAAAAGCACTACCCTTGCTCTCATCCATTCACTGTTGCAGTACCCATGCACTCATCCAATCACCCAGACACTATCCATGCACTCATCCAATCACCCAGGCACTACCCATGCACTAATCTATCACCCAGACACTATCCATGCTCTCATCCAATAACCCAGGCACTGCCCTTGCACACATACATCTACTCATGCACTACCCATGCAATCATCCATTTATCAGGCACTACGCATGCACCTATCCATTCACCCAGCTACTACCAATGCACACATCCAATCATCCAGGCACTACCCATGCACTCATCCAATAACCCAGGCACTATCCATGCACTCACCCATTCACCCAGGAACCATCCATGCACTCATCCAATCACCCATGCACTATCCTTGCACTCATCCATTCACTGAGGAACTAACAATGCACTCATTCATTCACTCAGGCACTACCCATGCACTCATTCATTCTCCAAGGCACTCCCAATGCACACATCCAATCACCCAGGCACTACCCTTTTACTCATCCATTCACTCAAGCACTACCCCTTGCACTCATTCATTTACCCAGGCACTACCCATGCACACATCCAATCACACAGGCACTACCTTTGCATACATCCATTCACTCATGCACTAACCATGCACTCATCTATTCACCCAGGCACTACCCATGCACACATCCAATCACCCTGGCACTACTCTTATACTCATCCATTTACCAAAGCACTACCCATGTACTCATCTATTCACCCAAACAATACCCATACACACATATAAATAGCCAGGCACTATACATGCACTCATTCATTCACTTAGGCACTACCCATGAACTCAACAAATGACCAAGGCACTGCCCTTGCACTCATCCATTCACTCACGCACTACCCATGCACTCATCCATTCACCCAGGCACTACCCAAGCACACATCCAATCACCCAGGCACTACTCTTACACTCATCCATTCACCAAAGCACTACCCATACCCTTATCCATTCACTCAGGCAGAACCCTTGCACTCATCCATTCACTTAGTCACTACCAATGCACTCATTCATTTACTCAGGCACTACCCCTGCACACATCCAATCACTCAGGCACTACCCTTGCACTCATCCATTCACCCAGGCACAATGCATGCACTCATCCATTCACCCAGGCACTACCCATGCAAACATCCAATCACCCAGGCACTATCCATGCACTCACCCAATCACCCAGGAACTACCCTTGCACTCATCCATTCACTGAGGCACTACCCATGTACTCATAAAATCACCAAGGCACTACCCAAGCACTCATCCAATCACCCAGGCAGTACCCATGCACTCATCCATTCATCCAGGCACTATCCATGACCTGACCCAAGCACCCAGGCAATATCTATGCACTCATCCATTCATCCAGGCACTACCCTTGCTCTCATCCATTCACTGCTGCACTGCCAATGCACTTATCCATTCACCCAGGAACTACCAATGAACTCATCTAATCACCCAGGCACTTCTTGTGCACTCATCCATCAATCACAATCAGGCACTATCCATGCACTCATCCAATAACCCAGGCACAACCCTTGCACATAAAAATCTATTCAATCACTACCCATGCACTCATCCATTTACTCAGGCACTACCCATGTACTCATCTATTCACAGAGGTACTACGCATGCATACATCCAATCAGCCAGGCAATTCCTTTGCACTCATCCATTCACCCAGGCACTACCCATGCACTCATCTATTCACCCAGGCACTACCCATGATCTTATGCAATCAGACAGGCACTACCCATGCAATCATTTACTCACCCAGCCATTATCCATTCACTCATCCATTCAGTCAGGCACTACCTGTGCACTCATCCATTCACCCAGGCACTACTCTTGCACTCATTCATTCACTTAGGCACTCCCCATGAACAAACCCAATCACCCCGGCACTACTCTTGCACTCATCCATTCACCCAGGCACTACCCATGCAATCATCCAATCACCCAGGCATTACCCATGCAGTAATGCATTCACTCAGGCACTATTCTTACGCTCATCCATTCACTCAGACACTACCCATGCACTCATCCAATCACCCAGGCACTACCGTTGTACTCATCCATTCACTCAGGCACTACCCATGCACTTCTCCATTCACTCAGGCAATACCCATGCACTCATCTATTCACCCAGGCACTACCCATGCAAACATCCGGTCACACAGTTACTACCTTTCCACTCATCCATTCACTCACGCAGTAACCATGCACTCATCTATTCACTCAGGCACTACCCATTCACACATCCAATACCCCAGGTACTATCCTTGCACTCACCCATTCACTCAGGCACTATGCATGTACTCATTCATTAACTTAGGCACTACACTTGCACTTATCCAATGACCCAGGCACTACCCTGGTACTCATCATTTTTCCCAGACACTATCCATGCACTCATCTATTCACCAAGACCCAGGCACTACACACACAATCATTCATTCACCGTGCCATTATCCATGCACAGACCCAATCACCCAGGAACTACACTTGCACTCATGCACTCACTGAGGCACTACCCATGTACTCATCCAATCACCAAGGCACTACCCATGCACTCATCCAATCACCCAGGCAGTACCCATGCTCTCATCCAATCACCCAGGCACTATCCATGCCCTCACCTAAGCACCCAGGCACTATCCATGCACTCATCCATTCACAAAAGCACTACCCTTGCTCTCATCCATTCACTGTTGCAGTACCCATGCACTCATCCAATCACCCAGACACTATCCATGCACTCATCCAATCACCCAGGCACTACCCATGCACTAATCTATCACCCAGGCACTATCCATGCTCTCATCCAATAACCCAGGCACTGCCCTTGCACACATACATCTACTCATGCACTACCCATGCAATCATCCATTTATCAGGCACTACGCATGCACCTATCCATTCACCCAGGCACTACCAATGCACACATCCAATCATCCAGGCACTACCCATGCACTCATCCAATAACCCAGGCACTATCCATGCACTCACCCATTCACCCAGGAACCATCCATGCACTCATCCAATCACCCATGCACTATCCTTGCACTCATCCATTCACTGAGGAACTAACAATGCACTCATTCATTCAGTCAGGCACTACCCATGCACTCATTCATTCTCCAAGGCACTCCCAATGCACACATCCAATCACCCAGGCACTACCCTTTTACTCATCCATTCACTCAAGCACTACCCTTGCACTCATTCATTTACCCAGGCACTACCCATGCACACATCCAATCACACAGGCACTACCTTTGCATGCATCCATTCACTCATGCACTAACCATGCACTCATCTATTCACCCAGGCACTACCCATGCACACATCCAATCACCCTGGCACTACACCTATACTCATCCATTTACCAAAGCACTACCCATGTACTCATCTATTCACCCAAACAATACCCATACACACATATAAATAGCCAGGCACTATACATGCACTCATTCATTCACTTAGGCACTACCCATGAACTCAACAAATGACCAAGGCACTGCCCTTGCTCTCATCCATTCACTCACGCACTACCCATGCACTCATCCATTCACCCAGGCACTAGCCAAGCACACATTCAATCACCCAGGCACTACTCTTACACTCATCCATTCACCAAAGCACTACCCATACCCTTATCCATTCACTCAGGCAGAACCCTTGCACTCATCCATTCACTTAGTCACTACCAATGCACTCATTCATTTACTCAGGCACTACCCCTGCACACATCCAATCACTCAGGCACTACCCTTGCACTCATCCATTCACCCAGGCACAATGCATGCACTCATCCATTCACCCAGGCACTACCCATGCAAACATCCAATCACCCAGGCACTATCCATGCACTCACCCAATCACCCAGGAACTACCCTTGCACTCATCCATTCACTGAGGCACTACCCATGTACTCATAAAATCACCAAGGCACTACCCAAGCACTCATCCAATCACCCAGGCAGTACCCATGCACTCATCCATTCATCCAGGCACTATCCATGACCTGACCCAAGCACCCAGGCACTATCTATGCACTCATCCATTCATCCAGGCACTACCGTTGCTCTCATCCATTCACTGCTGCACTGCCAATGCACTTATCCATTCACCCAGGAACTACCAATGAACTCATCTAATCACCCAGGCACTTCTTGTGCACTCATCCATCAATCACAATCAGGCACTATCCATGCACTCATCCAATAACCCAGGCACAACCCTTGCACATAAAAATCTATTCAATCACTACCCATGCACTCATCCATTTACTCAGGCACTACCCATGTACTCATCTATTCACAGAGGTACTACGCATGCATACATCCAATCAGCCAGGCAATACCTTTGCACTCATCCATTCACCCAGGCACTATCCTTGCACTCATCCATTCACTGAGGAACTAACAATGCACTCATTCATTCACTCAGGCACTACCCATGCACTCATTCATTCTCCAAGGCACTCCCAATGCACACATCCAATCACCCAGGCACTACCCTTTTACTCATCCATTCACTCAAGCACTACCCTTGCACTCATTCATTTACCCAGGCACTACCCATGCACACATCCAATCACACAGGCACTACCTTTGCATGCATCCATTCACTCATGCACTAACCATGCACTCATCTATTCACCCAGGCACTACCCATGAACACATCCAACCACCCTGGCACTACTCTTATACTCATCCATTTACCAAAGCACTACCCATGTACTCATCTATTCACCCAAACAATACCCATACACACATATAAATAGCCAGGCACTATACATGCACTCATTCATTCACTTAGGCACTACCCATGAACTCAACAAATGACCAAGGCACTGCCCTTGCACTCATCCATTCACTCACGCACTACCCATGCACTCATCCATTCACCCAGGCACTACCCAAGCACACATCCAATCACCCAGGCACTACTCTTACACTCATCCATTCACTAAAGCACTACCCATACCCTTATCCATTCACTCAGGCAGAACCCTTGCACTCATCCATTCACCCAGGCACAATGCATGCACTCATCCATTCACCCAGGCACTACCCATGCAAACATCCAATCACCCAGGCACTATCCATGCACTCACCCAATCACCCAGGAACTACCCTTGCACTCATCCATTCACTGAGGCACTACCCATGTACTCATAAAATCACCAAGGCACTACCCAAGCACTCATCCAATCACCCAGGCAGTACCCATGCACTCATCCATTCATCCAGGCACTATCCATGACCTGACCCAAGCATCCAGGCACTATCTATGCACTCATCCATTCATCCAGGCACTACCCTTGCTCTCATCCATTCACTGCTGCACTGCCAATGCACTTATCCATTCACCCAGGAACTACCAATGCACTCATCTAATCACCCAGGCACTTCTTGTGCACTCATCCATCAATCACAATCAGGCACTATCCATGCACTCATCCAATAACCCAGGCACAACCCTTGCAACATAAAAATCTATTCAATCACTACCCATGCACTCATCCATTTACTCAGGCACTACCCATGTACTCATCTATTCACAGAGGTACTACGCATGCATACATCCAATCAGCCAGGCAATTCCTTTGCACTCATCCATTCACCCAGGCACTACCCATGCACTCATCTATTCACCCAGGCACTACCCATGATCTTATGCAATCAGACAGGCACTACCCATGCAATCATTTACTCACCCAGCCATTATCCATGCACTCATCCATTCAGTCAGGCACTACCTGTGCACTCATCCATTCACCCAGGCACTACTCTTGCACTCATCCATTCACTTAGGCACTCCCCATGAACAAACCCAATCACCCCGGCACTACTCTTGCACTCATCCATTCACCCAGGCACTACCCATGCAATCATCCAATCACCCAGGCATTACCCATGCAGTAATGCATTCACTCAGGCACTATTCTTACGCTCATCCATTCACTCAGACACTACCCATGCACTCATCCAATCACCCAGGCACTACCGTTGTACTCATCCATTCACTCAGGCACTACCCATGCACTTCTCCATTCACTCAGGCAATACCCATGCACTCATCTATTCACCCAGGCACTACCCATGCAAACATCCGGTCACACAGTTCCTACCTTTCCACTCATCCATTCACTCACGCAGTAACCATGCACTCATCTATTTACTCAGGCACTACCCATTCACACATCCAATACCCCAGGTACTATCCTTGCACTCACCCATTCACTCAGGCACTATGCATGCACTCATTCATTAACTTAGGCACTACACTTGCACTTATCCAATGACCCAGGCACTACCCTGGTACTCATCATTTTTCCCAGACACTATCCATGCACTCATCTATTCACCAAGACCCAGGCACTACACACACAATCATTCATTCACCGTGCCATTATCCATGCACAGACCCAATCACCCAGGAACTACACTTGCACTCATGCACTCACTGAGGCACTACCCATGTACTCATACAATCACCAAGGCACTACCCATGCACTCATCCAATCACCCAGGCAGTACCCATGCTCTCATCCAATCACCCAGGCACTATCCATGCCCTCACCTAAGCACCCAGGCACTATCCATGCACTCATCCATTCACAAAAGCACTACCCTTGCTCTCATCCATTCACTGTTGCAGTACCCATGCACTCATCCAATCACCCAGACACTATCCATGCACTCATCCAATCACCCAGGCACTACCCATGCACTAATCTATCACCCAGGCACTATCCATGCTCTCATCCAATAACCCAGGCACTGCCCTTGCACACATACATCTACTCATGCACTACCCATGCAATCATCCATTTATCAGGCACTACGCATGCACCTATCCATTCACCCAGGCACTACCAATGCACACATCCAATCATCCAGGCACTACCCATGCACTCATCCAATCACCCAGGCACTATCCATGCACTCACCCATTCACCCAGGAACCATCCATGCACTCATCCAATCACCCATGCACTACCCTTGCACTCATCCATTCACTGAGGAACTAACAATGCACTCATTAATTCACTCAGGCACTACCCATGCACTCATTCTCCAAGGCACTACCAATGCACACATCCAGTCACCCAGGCACTACCCTTGCACTCATCCGTTCACTCAAGCACTACCCTTGCACTCATTCATTTACCCAGGCACTACCCATGCACACATCCAATCACACAGGCACTACCTTTGCATGCATCCATTCATGCACGCCCTAACCATGCACTCATCTATTCACCCAAGCAAAACCAATGCACACATATAAATAGCCAGGCACTACCCATGCACTCATCCAATCACCCAAGCGGTATCCATGCACTCATCCAATCACCCAGGCACTACCCTTACCCTCTTCCATTCACTGAGCAACTACCCATGCACTCATCCAATCACCCAGGCACTACCCATGCACTCATTCAATAATCCAGGCACTATTAATGCACTCACCCATTCACACAAGAACTATCCATGCACTGATCCAATCACCCATGCACTACCCTTGCACTCATCCATTCGCTGAGGCACTACCCATGCACTCATCCATTCACTCAGGCACTATCCATGCACTCATTCATTCACCCAGGCACTACCCATGCACACATCCAATCACACAGGCACTACCCTTGCACTCATCCATTTACTCAGGCACTACGCATGTTCTCATCTATTCACTCAGGCAACTAGCCATGTACTCATTCAATGACCCAGTCACTACCCGTACACTCATCCATTCACTCATGCACTACCCATGCACTCATCCATTTACTCAGGCAGTACCCATGCACTCATCCATTCACCCAGGCACTACCCATGCATGCATCCAATCACCCAGGCATTACCCTTGCACTCATCCATTCACTCACGCACTACCCATGCACTCATCCATTCAATCTGGCACTACTCATGCATATATCTATTCACCCAGGCACTACTCTTGCACTCATCCATTCACCCAGGTAGACTCATGCACACATCTATTCACCCAAGCACTACCCATGCACACATCCAATCACCCAGGCACTACCCATGCACTCATTCAGTCTCCCAGCCTCTATCTATCCACTCATCCATTCACGTAGGCACTTCCCTATGCATTCATCCATTCATTCGGGTACTATGCATGCGCTCATCCATTCACTTAGGCACTACCCATGCACTCAACAAATGACCCAGGCACTACCCTTGCACACACCCATTCACTGTCGCTCTACCCATGCACTAATCCATTCACCCAGGCACTACCCATACACACATCCAACCACCTAGGCACTACTCTTGCACTCATCCATTCACCAAGGCACCATCCATGTACTGATCTATTCACCCAAGCACTACCCAGGCATGCATACAAATACCAAGGCACTACTCATGCACTCATTCAATCACCCAGGCACTATATATGCACTCACCCAGGCACGACCATTGCACTCTTCCATTCACTGAGGCACTACCCATTCCCTCATCCAATCACCCAAGCGCTACCTATGCAGTCATCCAATCACCCAGGCACTACCCATGCAGTCATCCAATCACACAGGCTCTATACATGCACTCACCCATTCACCCAGGAACTATCCATGCACTCATCCAATCAACCATGCACTACCCTTGCACTCATCCATTCACTGGGGCACTAATCATGCACACATCCATTCACACAGGCACTACCCATGCGCTCATCCATTCACTCAGGCACTACCCATGTGCTCCTCCAATGACCCAGGCACTACCCTTGCACTCATCCATTCACTCATGTACTACCCATGAACTTGTTTATTCACTCAGGCACTATCAATGCATACATGCAATCACCCAGGCACTACCCATGCACTCATCCATTCACCCAGGGACTACCCATGCACTCATCCATTCACCCAGGGACTACCCATGCACTCATCTATTCATGCAGGCTTTACATATGCACTCATCCAATCACTCAAGCACAACCCATGCACTCATTCATTCCAACAGCCATTATCCATGCAGTCATCCATTCATTCAGGCACTACCCGTGTACTCATCCATTCACTCATGCACTACCCATGCACGCTATTTAATCAGGCACTACCCATGCACTCTTCCATTTACTCAGGCACTACCCATGCACGCATCCAATCACCCAGTCACTACATTTGCCCTAATCCATTCACTCAAGCAGTACCCATGCACTCATCCATTCACTTAGGCACTACTCATGTACTCATGCAATCATCCAGGCACTACCTGTGCACTCATCCAATCACCCAGGCACTACCGTTGCACTCATCCATTCAAAGAGGCGCTATGCTTGCACTCATTCAATCTTTCAGGCGCAACTCCTGCACTCTAATTCACGACGGTGCAGTGGTATGGTTATAGGTAAAATGGCGCTCCAAGAATGAGTAGCACTTAAACTCTATTTAGATTTCTGAGAAATTTATATGGACGGTGCTGAAAGGTGAGAAGAACCACCAGTCTCCCCAAACACGTGGTCGAAACCAACATAAACATAAACACAATCCTCAGCACACGTCTTTTAAGTAATATGCAATTATCCAATTTGTTTTAGTCAAGCATAAATGATACAGAGAAATTTTCGAGCTTGGTTTCTTTTCTTTATTCTCTTTGTTCTTGCATCAGCCAACACGTGTTTCGTCGCACAAAGGAATTTTGTCCCGCGACTTTCTCAAGGCTTACAAGAGTCCAAAATGATAATTCCATCCCACTGGAAAATTAAAATCTATGTTCCGATGTCCACGTCGCATTTAACCGTAGATCTTCGTCATGAGCCAAACCTAGAGCACGTAAGAAGGACATGTAGGTCCCCACATCAGCGGCGTGTTCTCTCGCACTCTGTATCATTTATGCTTGACTAAAACAAATTGGATAATTGCATATTACTTAAAAGACGTGTGCTGAGGATTGTGTTTATGCAACTCCTGCACTCATTCAATCTTTCAGGCGCAACTCCTGCACTCATCTATTCACTCAGGCACTACCCATGCACTCATCCAATGACTCGGGCACTACCCTTGCACTCATCCATTCTCTCACACACTGCCCATGCATTCGTCCATTCACTCATGCACACATCCACTCACCCAGGCATTACCCTTGCACTCATACATTCATCCAGGCACTACCCTTGCACTCATCTATTCACCCTGGCACTACACATGCACTCATCAAATCTCTCAGGCACAACCCATGCACTAATGTTTTCACCCAGCCATAACCCATCTACTCATCCATTCACTCAGGCACTACCCTTGCACTTATCCAATAACCCAGGCAGTACCCATGCACTCTTTCATTCACTCAGGCACTATGCATTTGCTCATCCATTCACTCAGGCAATACCCATACACTCATCCAATGACCCAGGCACTGCAATTGTACTCCTTCATTAACCCTGCCTTTATCTTTGCACTCATTAATTCACTCAGGCACTACCCTTGCACTGATCCATTCACTCATGCATTACCCATGCAAATAACTATTCACTCAGGCACTACCCATGCACTCATCTAATCTCCCAGGTACTACCCATGCACTCAATCATTCACGCAGCCATTACCCATGCACTCATCTATTTACTCAAGCACTACCCATGTACTCATCCATTTACTCAGGCACTACCCATGAACTCATCCATTCAAATAGGCACTACCCATGCACACATCCAATCACCAAGGCACTACCCTTGCACTCATCGATTCACTGAGGCACTTCCCATGCACTCCTTCATCCACTCAGGCACTACCCATGCACTCATACATTCACCCAGGCACTACCTATGCACACATCCAATTACCAAATCACTACCTTTGCACTCATCCATTCACTCATGCAGTACCCATGCACTCATCCAATGACCCAGGCACTATTGCTGCACTCATCCATTCACCCAGGCACTACCTATGCACACATCCAATTACCCAGGCACTACTGTTGCACACATCCATTCATGCAGGCACTACCCATGTAGTCCTCTATTCACCCAGCCACTACCCATGCGCTCATCTAATCACCCAGACACAATCAAATGCACTCTTTCATTCACCCAGCCATTATTCATGTGCTCATCCATTCACTCAGGTACTACCCTTGCACTCATCCATTCACTGAGGCACTACCCATACACTTCTCCATTTACGATGGCACTACCCATGCACTCATCCATTCACCCAGGCCCTACCCATGCACACATCCAATCACCCAGGCACTACCCTTGCACTCATACATTCACCCAGGCACTAACTATGCACTCATCTATTCACCTAGGCACTACCCATGCACTCATCCAATCACCCATGCCCTAATTCATCCACCCATGCATTATCCATGCACACATCCAATCACCCAGTCACTACCTTTGCACTCATAAATTCACTCAGGCAGTACCCATGCACTCATCCACTCACTCAGTCACTACCTATGGACTCATCCAATGACCCAGGCACTACTGTTGTACTCATCCATTCACGCATGCAGTACCCATGTACTCATATATTCACTGAGGCATTACCCATGCACTCCTCCATTTACTCAGGCACTACCAATGCACACATCCTTTCACCCAGGTACTATCCATGTGGACATCCAATCACCCATTCACTACATTGCACTCATCCATTCACTAATGTAGTCCCCATGCACTCATCCCCTAACTCAGGCACCACCCATGCACTCATCCAATGACTCAGGCATTACCCATGCACTCATTCAATCACCCAGGCACTACACATGCACTAATTCATTTATCCAGCTATTATCCATGCACTGATCTATTCACTCAGTAAATACCAATGCACTCATCAATTCACCCAGGCACTCCCCATGCACTCATCTATTCACCCAGGCACTACCCATGACTCATCTAATCACCCAGACACTAGCCTTGCACTCATCCATTCAATCACGCACTCATCCATTCACCCAGGCACTACCCAGGCACACATCCAATCACCCAGGCACTACCCATGCACTCATCTATTCAAATAGACACTGCTGATGCACTTATTCAATCACCCAGGCACTACCCATGAACTCATTCATTCACCAAGCCATTATCCATGTACTCATCCATTCACTGAGGCACTATGCTTGCACTCATCCATTCACTGAGGCACTGCCCATGCACTCCTCCATTCACTCAGGCACTACCCTTGCAGTCATCCAATCACCCAGGCACTATACATGCACTCACCCATTCACCCAGGAACTATCCATGCACTCATCCAATCAACCAGGCACTACCCTTGCACTCATCCATTCACTGAGGTACTAATCATGCACACATCAATTCACACAAGCACTACCCATGTGCTCATCCATTTACTCAGGCACTACCCATGTGCTCCTCCAATGACCCAGGCACTACCCTTGCACTCATCCATTCACTCATGCACTACCCATGAACTCGTATATTCACCAAGGCACTATCAATGCACACATGCAATCACCCAGGCACTATCCATGCACTCATCCATTCACCCAGGGACTACCCATGCACTCATCTATTCATGCAGGCACTACATATGCACTCATCCAATGACCCACGCACAACACTCATTCATTCCAACAGCCATTATCCATGCAGTTATCCATTCACTCATGCACTACCCATGCACTCTTCTATTTAATCAGGCACTACCCATGCACTCATCCATTTACTCAGGCACTACCCATGCCCTTATCCAATCACCCAGTCACTACATTTGCCCTAATCCATACACTCAGGCAGTACCCATGCACTCATCCACTCACTCAGGCCCTACCCATATACTCATGCAATCATCCAGGCACTACCTATGTACTCATCCAATCACCCAGGCACTACTGTTGCACTCATCCATTCAAAAAGGCGCTACGCTTGCACTCATTCAATCTTTCAGGCGCAACTCCTGCACTCATCTATTCACTCAGGCACTACCCATACACTCATCCAATGACTCAGGCACTACCCTTGCACTCATCGATTCACTCACACACTACCCATGTATTCGTCAATTCACCCATGCACATATCCACTCACACAGGCATTACGCTGGCACTCATACATTCATCCAGGCACTACCCATGCACTCATCTATTCACCCTGGCACTACACATGCACTCATCAAATCTCTCAGGCACAACCCATGCACTAATTGTTTCGTCCAGCCATAATCCATCTACTCATCCATTAACTCAGGCACTACCCTTGCACTTATCCATTCACTCCTCAGGCACTATCCATGCACTTATCCATTCACCCAGGCACTACCAATGCACTCATCCAATCACCCAGGCAGTACCCATGCACTCTTCCATTCACTCAGGCACTATGCATTTGCTCATCCATTCACTCAGGCAATACCCATACACTTATCCAATGACCCAGGCACTACCCTCGCATTCATCCGTTCACTCCTTAGGCACTACCCTTGCATTCATCCATTCACTCCTCCCATGCAGTCCTTCAAACATCCAGGAACTTCCCATGCAATCATGCAATCACCCAAGCACTACCCATACACTCATCCAATGACCCAGGCACTGCCATTGTACTCCTTCACTTACCCAGCCTTTAACTTTGCACCCATTAACTGACTCAGGCACTACCCTTTCACTTATCCATTCACTCAGGAACTACCCATGCTCTAATCAAATGACCCAGGCACTACCCTTGCACTCATCCATTCACTCATGCATTACCCATGCAAACAACCATTCACCCAGGCACTACCTATGCACACATCCAATTACCCAGGCACTACCGTTGCACACATCCTTTCACCCAGGCACTACCCATGCACTCATCTAATCACACAGGCATAATCAAATGCAGTCTTTCATTCACCCAGCCATTATTCATGTACTCATCCATTCAGTCAGGTACTACCCTTGCACTCATCCATTCACTGAGGCACTACCCATACACTTCTCCATTTATGCTGGCACAACCCATGCACTCATCCATTCACCCAGGCCCTGCCCATGCCCACATCCAATCACCCAGGCACTACCCTTGCACTCATCCATTCACCCAGGCACTAACCATGCACTCATCTATTCACCCAGGCACTACCCATGCACTCATCCAATCACCCATGCCCTCATTCATCTACCCATACATCATCCATGCACTCATCCATTCACTCAGGCACTACTCTTGCACTCATACATTCACTGAGGCACTACCTATGAACCCCTACATTTACTCTGGCACTAGCCATGCACACATCCAATCACCCAGTCTCTACCTTTGCACTCATCAATTCACTCAGGCTGTACCCATGCACTCATCCACTCACTCAGTCATTACCTATGAAGTCATCCAATGACCCAGGTACTACTGTTGCACTCATCCATTCACACATGCAGTACCCATGTACTCATACATTCACTGAGGCATTACCTGTGCACTCCTCCATTTACTCAGGTACTACCAATACACACATCCATTCACCCAGGTACTATCCATGCAAACATCCAATCACCCATTCACTTTTTTGCACTCATCCATTCAGTAATGTAGTCCCCATGCACTCATCCCCTCACTCAGGCACCACCCATGCACTCATCCAATGACTCAGGCATTACCCATGCACTCATCCAATCATCCAGGCACTACACATGCACTAATTAATTTACCCAGCTATCATCTATGCACTCATCCATTCACTGAGGCACTGCCCATGCACTCCTCCATTCACTCAGGCACTACCCATGCACTCATCTATTGACCCAGGCAATACTTATGCACACAGCAAATCACCAAGTCACTACCATTGAACTCATCCGTTCACTCAGGCAGTACCCATGCACTCATCTAGTGACCAAGGCACTGCCCATGCACACATCCATTCCCCCAGGCACTACGCATGCACACATTCAATCACCCAGGCACTACCCTTGCACTCATCCATTCACCAAGGCACTACCCATGCACTTATATATTCACTCAGACACTACCCATGCACTCATCCAATTACCCAGGCACTACACTTGCACTCATTCATTCACCTAGCCATTATTCATGCACTCATCCATTCACTCAGGCACTACCTTTGCACTCATCCATTCACTGAGGCACTATCTATGCACTCCTCCATTCACTGAGGCACTACCCATGCTCTCATCCATTCCCAAAGGCATGCACACATCCAATCATCCAGTCACTACCTTTGCACTCATCCATTCACTCAGGCAGTACCCGTGCACTCATCTACTCACTCAGGCACTACGCATGCACTCATCCAGTCACCCAGTCACTACTGTTGCACTCATCCATTCACTCACGCAGTACTCATGCACTCTTGCATTTACTCAGGCACTACCCATGCACTCATACAATCATGCAGGCACTACCCATGCACTCATGCAATCACCCTGGCACTACAAATGCACACATCCAACCACCCAGGAACTACCCTTGCACTCGTCCATTCAATGAGTCTCTACCCATGAACTCCTGCAATCAAGGTGCTACTCTTGCAGTCATCCATTCAATCAGGCATTACCCAAGCACTCATGAAGTGATCCAGGCACTACCCATGCACTCATCCATTCACCCAGAAACTACACATGCACACATCCAATCACCCTGGAACTACTCTTGCACTGATCCATTTACCCAGGAAATACTCATGCACACATCTTTTCACCCAAGCACTACCCATGCACTCATCCAATCACCCAGGCACTACCGATGCACTCATTCACTCACCCAACCTTTATCCATGCCCTCATCCATTCACTCAGGCACAACGCTAGCACTCATTCATTCACTCAGGCATTTAACATACACTCATACACTCACTCATTCATTTCCCATGCACTCATCCATTCACCCAGGCACTAACCATGCACACATCCAATCACCCAGTCACTACTTTTACACTCATACATTCACTCAGGCAGTACCCATGCACTCATCCATTGACTCAGGTGCTACCCTTACACTCATCCAATAACTCAGGCACTACTGTTGCACTCCTCCATTCACTCACACGCTACTCATGCACTCATCCATTCAGTCAGGAAGATCCCATGCACTCATCTAATCACCAAGGCAGTACCCATGGATTCATGCACTCACCCAGGCACTACCATTGCAGTCATTCATTCACTGAGGCACTACACATGGAAATACTCATGCACACATCTTTTCTCCCAAGCACTACCCATGCACTCATCCAATCACCCAGGCACTACCCATGCACTCATTCACTCACCCAACCTTTATCCATGCCCTCATCCATTCACTCAGGCACAACCCTAGCACTCATTCATTCACTCAGGCATTTCACATCCACTCATCCACTCACTCATTCATTTCCCATGCACTCATCCAATTACCCAGGCACTAACAATGCACACATCCAATCACCCAGTCACTACCTTTGCACTCATACATTCACTCAGGCAGTACCCATGCACTCATCCATTGACTCAGGTGCTACCCTTACACTCATCCAATAACTCAGGCACTACTGTTGCACTCATCCATTCACTCACACGCTACTCATGCACCCATCCATTCACCAAGGCAGTACCCATGGACTCATGCACTCACCCAGGCACTACCATTGCAGTCATCCATTCACTGAGGCACTACACATGCACTTATCCAATCACCCAGGGATTACACATGTATTCATCCAATCACGCAGGCACTAATCGTGCACTAAATCATTCACCCATACATTATCCATGAACTCATCCATTCATCCACTCACTCAGGCACTACTCTTGCACTCATACATTCACTGAGGCATTACCCATACACTCCTCCATTTACTCAGGCACTACCAATACACACATCCATTGACCCAGCAACTATCCATGCACACATCTAGTCACCCAGGCACTACCCATGCACTCATGGAAGCTCTCAAGCACTACCCATTCACTCATCTATTCACCCAGGCACTACCCTTGCACTCATCCATTCAATGAGGTGCTGCACATGTACTCACTGAATGACCCAGGCACTTCTCTTGCACTCACCATCCAATCACGCACTCCCCATGCACTCATCCATTCATCCAGGCACTACCCAGGCACACATCGAATCACCCAGGCACTACCCATGCACTCATCTATTCAAATAGACACTACCAATGTACTTATTCAGTCACCCAGGCACTACCCATGAACTCATTCATTCACCAAGCCATTATCCATGTACTCATCCATTCACTCAGGCACTATGCTTGCACTCATCCATTCACTGAGGCACTACCCATGCACTCGTCCATTGACCTAGGCAATACCTATGCACACAACCAATCAGCAAGTCACTACCATTGAACTCATCCGTTTACTCAGGCAGTTCCCACGCACTCATCCATTCACTCAGGCAGCACCCATGCACACATTCAATCACCCAGGTGCTACCCTTGCACTCATCCATTCACTGAGGCACTACCCATGCACTCTTCCATTCACTGAGGCACTACCCATGCACTCTTCCATTCACCAAAGCATGCACACATCCAATCACCCAGTCAGTACCTTTGCACTCATTCATTCACTCAGGCAGTACCCGTGTACTCATCTACTCACTCAGGTACTATGCATGCACTCATCCAATGACCCAGTCACTACTATTGTACTCATCCATTCACACACACAGTACCCATGCAGTCATGCAATCACCCAGGCACTACAAATGGAGTCATCCATTCACTGAGGCACTACACATGCACTTATCCAATCACCCAGGGATTACCCATGTATTCATCCAATCATGCAGGCACTAACATGCACTCACCCAATCACCCAGGCACTATCCATGCACTCATCCAATCACCCAGGGACTAACATTGTACTCATCACTTCACTGAGGCACTACCCATGCACTCATCAAATCACCCAGGCACTACCCATGCACTCATCCAATCTCCCAGGCACAATCCATGCATCTACCCAATCAGCCAGGCACTACCATGCACTCATCCAATCACTCAGGTCCTAGCTCATCCATTCACTCAGGCAGTATCCTTGCACTCATCCATTCACTCAGGAACTACCCATGCTCTAATCAAATGACCCAGGCACTACCCTTGCACTCATCCATTCACTCATGCATTACCCATGCACTCATCCATTCACTCAGGCACTACCCATGCACTCATCCATTAACCCAGGCACTATCCATGCACAAATTGAATCAGCAAGGTACTACTCTTGCACTCTTCTATTCACCCAGGCACTACCCATGCACTCATCTATTCACTCAGGCACTACCCATGCACTCATCCAATCTCCCAGGTACTATCATGCACTCAATCATTCACGCAGCCATTACCCATGCACTCATCTATTTACTCAGGCACTACCCATGTACTCATCCATTTACTCAGCCACTATCCATGAACTCATCCATTCAAACAGGTACTACCCATGCACACATCCAATGACACAGGCACTACCCTTGCACTCATCAATTCACTGAGGCACCACCTATGCACTCCTCTATTCACGCAGGCACTACCCATGCACTCATATATTCACCCAGGCACTACCTATGCATACATCCAATCACCCAGTCACTGCCTTTCCACTCATCCATTCACTCAGGCAGTACCCATGCACTCATCCAATGACCCAGGCACTACTGCTGCACTCATCCATTCACCCAGGCACTACCTATGCACACATCCAATTACCCAGGCACTACCGTTGCACTCATCCATTCCCCCAGGCAGTACCCAAGCACTTCTCTATTCACCCAGGCACTGCCATTGCACTCATCCAATCACCCAGGCCTAACCAAATGCACTCTTTCATTCACCCAGCCATTATCCATGTGCTCATCCATTTATTCAGGTACTACCCTTGCACTCATCCATTCACTGAGGCACTACCACACACTTCTCCATTTACTCTGGCACTACCCATGCACTCATCCATTCACCCAGGCCCTACTCATACACACATCCAATCAATCAATCAATCAATCTAACTTTATTCGATCTTAAACATTAAGATCATAAAAGTGCAAAGATATCCATTAATCACATATTAAAATTATAAAACATCACCAGCAAGTTTTGATAAAAACAACAAAATAAAATACAGATAGGAATCATGTTAAAACATTGGCCCAAACATTCATTAGGACGTGGGGAAATCATTCAATGTCTAGTAAAGTGCTTAGTGCAATACTGGGACATCTCATTTACAGACAGGGTACAATGAGCAGGCCATAATAAAATGCTAAACAGTGCCACATACTGTTAAAATACAGTCTACCACCTAAGAAATCTCCTTTTTGATAGAGCCATACATAAATATGATGCAACACAGAAGTTTACATATGGGTTTGGGAGCATTTGGAGGAAAAACAAAGCTGGGTGACATTGTGCAAATTTATATTTTAAAAACAGTGGGCGAATAAACTTTTTCGGGGCACATGAATAAAATTTGCAGAAAAATATAAAATGAAGATTAGATTGAATAGATGTACCATCACAAGGACAAGCTAAAAGTTCATTAATTGAATATGTCCCTGATGGGAAAGCCAACATGCACGGAATGAGATTTAATCTAAATCTCGAAAGAACAAATCTATGCCGAGCATTTGTCACTGATGTCAAATATGAGTTAGCTTCCCCGGGGCAGACGGAAGGCCCAGATATAATGCCACCGTGGATTTGTTATAGTTTAAGGCATATCTTTCTTTTTCCCTGAGCTCTTTAGATCGTGATTTTATTGCCTCTTTCGATGTGCTCATGCAAGTAAGGGGATCTGTAAATAGGATCTCTAGGCCCAGTTTTAGCAGTGTAGCCTTTACATAACACAACCATGGAACCTGAAGCGCATTGTCAAGGGATAAGCGATCTCTGACAATGTCTTGGGTAAGTCCCACTTTATCCCTGGTCCAAACTACCGTCCCATTTCCCTTCTTCCAGCACCAGCCAAAGTTTTGGAGAAACTAGTTCAGGAACAACTGCCTAGTTATCTTGAATCCCGGCGTCTTTTCCACGACTCCCAGTCCGGGTTTAGATCCGGTTACAGTACTGAGACTGCCCTCCTTGAAGTCTCTGAAACCGTCCGCGAACATGTGGATTCAGGCAGATCAGCCATGCTAGTGCTTCTCGACCAGTCCGCGGCATTCGATACGGTCTCTCACTCTATCCTGCTAGAGAGACTCCACAACCTTGGGATCCAGGGCACCCCTCTGTCCTGGATTCGATCCTTCCTGAGTGGCCGTACTCAACAAGTCTCTCTCCAACTTTTTGTCTCCGAGGAGAAACCCTTGAATTGCGAGGTCCCCCAGGGCTCGGCCCTGAGCCCCTTCTTCTTCAATGTTTATCTCTCTCCCCTGGCAGCACTGGTTGAATCCTGTGGGGTAAGAGTGATCTCCTATGCCGACGACACACAACTGGTGTTCTCTTTCGATGATCACTCCGAGGCAGCGTTTGTCAATTTCAGACACTGTTTATGTAATATCTCCACTTGGATGTCGCAGAACACGCTTAAACTCAACTCGGACAAAACCGAGGTTCTATTTTTCAATCAAACAAGCCCCCCTCCTACATCGCTGTGGTGGCCATCCGAGCTGAATCCCCCTCCCAAACCGGTGAACTCGGCTAGGAACCTAGGGTTCCGATTTGATAATGAACTATCGTGTAAATCCCAAATTAGTCAGGTTTCCTTGGCCTGCTTTGGAAAGCTGCACATGCTCCACAAAATCCTTCACTTTCTTCCCCTGGAGTCCCGTCGTACCATCATCCATGCCCTGATCACCTCACATCTCGACTATGCAAACAGTCTTTATGTGGAGCTCCAGCTTATCTGATCAGACGTCTGCAGATCGTTCAAACGCGGCTGCCAGGCTGATATGCAAAATCCCTTATCGCCACTCAATTTCTCCCTACTTGAGGAAACTCCATTGGCTTCCCGTGACCAAACGCATCCAATTCAAGTCTCTCGTCCTGGCCTTCAGATCGCTTCAGGGTCATGGCCCAGCCTATCTTAGAGCTCGACTCAAGCACTCCCAGTCCAGCTGTGTCCTCAGATCAAACAGTCTCTGCCTTCTGGCTACTCCACACTTCCGCCACTCTAGAATGGGCGGCAGAGCCTTTGCCGTGATCACGGCCAAAACCTGGAACAGCCTACCACTCTCCTTGCGGTCGGCCGAGTCTGAGACGCTCTTCCGACGTTCACTAAAGACCTGGCTGTTTTCCAGCCCTTAGACCCTGTCTGGTACCTCATCTGCCGCCTGCCACAAGCGCGGGACACCCCGTTGGGAGTAGCTGTGCGCTCTATAAGCTTCAAAATAAATAAATAAATAAATAAATAAAGTAAGACCGGAGCTATAAAAATCAAATCTGATATGAATGGGACGTTCAACTCTTGGTGCATGATATAGTTTGAGCAACCTTGCGGGGGAGAAAATAGCTTTTTAAAGAAGCTATCTTCTTTCTGTTGTAACAGCTCAGTTTTAGATATGCCCCAAATCCATGCTCCATATGTTGCTGAAGCAATAGCTTTGGTGCCATATATTTTTTGATTGGTTCCAGTGGCTTTGTGCCCAGTTTTTATAAATGTACCCATGGCCACGGTGTTCTTTTCTAGTGCGTTGCATTTATTTTTAATCATATTTGTCCAAGTTCCTTCGCTGTTAAAAAGTACCCCCAAATACAAAAAAGACTTGGTAATTTCAATTTTCCGGGTATCTATAAAAAATGGATTTTTTTTGGCTGTTTTCCTGCTATTAGGACAAATGTTTTGGATTCGTTAACTTGTAAATTCAGTGCCGCCATATATGTCACATAGTTATTTATTAGTTTTTGCAAGGCGACACCTGTCCTAGCAACCAATACGGCGTCGTCAGCATAGAGCAGTATAGGCAACTGTTTCTTATTTATCTTGGGTACGTCAGCCACCTCAAGGCTCACTGCAGATTCCACACCATTAGAGTACAATAAAAATAAAAGCAGGGCTAAAACGCAACCTTGCCTAACCCCTCGACAGATTGGAAAAGATCTTGTACGCTCACCCTGGTTGCCATACCTAACGCATGCAGTAGACTGGGAGTTTAATTGTCTGATAAAAAATATGCTGTTATCGTCCACTCCCATCTCTTTCAGAATGATCCATAATTTATTATGTGACACAGAATCAAACGCAGCAGAAAGGTCCATGAACGCCATAAAAACATTTCCTCCTTTAGCATGGGCATACTTTGCTCCAATTAAATTTAAGTTTAGGCACTGATCCAGTGTCCCCATCCCTTTTTAAAACCATATTGAACTGGAATTTAAATATTTTTGTAAGCGGCCCATTCTTCAAGTCAATTTAACAGCAGACGGCCGATTAATTTACATGTTCCATCTATGAGTGAAATTGGCCTATAGTTTTTAGGCAACGCTTTATCCCCTTTTTTAAATATTGGTATGATTACGGTTGTTTTCCAGGAAGCAGGGGGCCCCCCTTAGCAATTGCATTAAAAAAATTGGTCAGGAATGGAATCCAGAGTTCCGGATATTCAAAGAAAAAGTCAATAGGGGCACAATCGGGGCCCGGAGCCTTCGCACTACTACATTGAATGAGACCATTTTCCACCTCTGTCATTGAGAAGGTAATAGGCATACCCACATCATATATTGGGAGGTCATCAATCAATTTTGCCCTATCTACAGCTAACCCAAATATAGCTGTATAATGATCCACCCATGCATCCTCGCCCACGTTAGTGCTTAAAGAGGGGTCTGTATCTTGTCTCAAAAAAGGTGAATTTACTATCCCCCAGGACTCTTTGGAGCTTTTTAATAGTGAGGCAAGCTGTAGTTTTTCCCAGGCATCCTCTTTTAGAGCCATAAGTCTCTCCCGCCTACATTTTTTTATATTGAGCCCGAAGTGAACTGACTAAGGCCATATTCTTTGGCCTTTCCTTTAATGCGTTGTGTAGACTGCTAAGGGATTTTGTGCAGGCCGTATTAAACCATCGCGGGGCCTTTGAAACACTACTTTTATTCTTAGATTTTAAATTACTTTCCACCACACCCAGTAGAGAAACAAAAGCCCGAACTATGCTTGGCGGATCACTATTCAAATCAAGACACGTTAATATTTCTTTCTGGGTACTCCCAATTACAGTAGGCAATAATATATCTTTCTTTATTTTCGTCCACTTTAACACTATGCCATTCCTTCTTGTTATTCTTGGTGCTGGGACTTTCGTAACCGAGCTATTAAAACAGCCCTTCCATTCGATGAGAAAGGTTAATGCAACATGATCACTAAAAATTGAGGCAAAAGTTCCTATCTGGTTAAAAATCCTCTTAAAAGGGGTTGCCACCACAAGATAATCTAGCGTTGAACCATGAGCTGTGTCCCCAAACGTTTTTACCAAAGTGCCCGTTTGCTCGTCCACAGGATTGAGAATTACCAGGTTTCTCGTGACTAGGAGTCTGTTCAATTCGTCCCCATATTGGGTGTGTAAGAAATGATAGGGTACAACCCCTTGTTCATCTACCAAACCACATAGCGATATTGCTGTTTTTGGGCAGCTGTGAGCATTAAAATCCCCCACCCACACTATATGTAGGGGTTTGCGATAGGTGGTTATTGCTTTATCTATCGCATTCTCAAGTGAGTGGATTACCTCTTTCATATTACCTTCAAAATAGTTGTTGTAGAAATTGATCAAGAGCATATCCTCTACTCCACCGCCACTACACATTATAAGATGGCAAAAAGAGGACTGGACATCTAACTCAATTATCTTTACACACAAGGTATTTCTTATCAGGGTCAGTAAGCCTCCTCTAGCTCTGCCTGACCTAGAGGGAGTAGCAGGGGTATGAATTGCACGAAACCCATCAAAATACACTGGACCGATTTCACAAGTTTCTTGGAGGCACACTAGGTCGTAACTGTTAATAATCATAAGCCAATCTTCATTTTCCCTCTTAGACCTGAGCCCCGCTATATTCCAGACTAATACCTTAATGATGTTGGTTCCCTGGTCCTGAGGCTGTTTGCCTATTGTGATGGCTACCTCTTGTTGATTCTGTGTTTGCTGTTTCTGTGTTTGCTGTATCACACCCTTAACCTTATGTCAGTTGCATGCTTCTAGGCCCTCAGGGGCGCAAATTTATTTGCCAGTGATATACCTTTGACAACGTTCCCTCCATTTGGGAGGGCAACCGGAGCATGCGGAGCATGCAAATGCATAGGAAAAGCAGAGGGGCCAGGGATACTGTTTGTCCTCTTAACCAGGATATTAGTGCCCAAGGGTCTATAAAAAAAAAACCAATGGTAAAGCATAAATTTGTGTTGATGCCACAGGGGAATTAGGGGTAAGGTCCAAGAGGTGTTTCACAAGGTGTTAATTTCTAAAATTAATTACTACACAATCACCCCCAATTGATTTTGGAGTATTACCCACCCAGGGAACTCTTCTTGCCTTGATGATGAGGCTAGCAACATCAGGGTATTCATAGTTCGAAGTAAATTTAGTCAGCCAGTGCAATGCTTTATTCATCAGTTGTTGGGTGGTTTCAATCTGGCCATAATGTAAGGGTGGGGTATTTACTAGGATCATCACGAAAGGGCATGCAGCCGGGGGAAGATGCAGGTTAAACTTGTGATGAAATTGATATGCTCCCTGGCCTTCCCCTTTGGCAGCCTGTCTCTGTCTTACAGAATCTGCAGTGCTGTGTAAATATATAGGTTGCTCATTTTGAGGGGGTACATCCAAGCGAGCGGTGGGCTGTCTAGATGTTAGGGTTTGGGGGTCAGTTGACCGTTGTTGCTTATCCATGGCTGAAAGAATATTTAAATTACTCATTGCCATTGAGTCACCCATACAAGGTACACTACCAATACTTAGCCCCCTCCCCACATTTGCCTTTCTCTCTCTAGTAACTTGAGTACATGATGTATCCGGCCGACTTTCAATTCTGGCCATAGGCTGTAAATTAGTCAGAAAAGGTTCTTTACACTTACATTGGCATGCACAGTTTACTCTCTGTACAGATTCAAATGGCCTATCAATACATACACCGGCACAGTCACTTCCCGCTCTCCCCCCTCTTTCACTGATTTTTGCTATCTCAGCCTCGATGCGTTCAAGTCTCTTTAGGACAGGCTGTAGCAAACAAGCCAAGGTACTTTCCAGGTCTGGTGTAGGCTGTGTAAACTTCCCCTGGCCACATATAATCTTCAGGGGAGAGTCCTTTCCCCCACTCTGTACACTAGCCATTTTAGGCAGTCTTTGCGGCCTACTCCCTCTCTTTTTTTTTACCGGTGGCTCGGTAGGGGAATCAGGATGATCTTGGGTGGCCGTACCATAGGGCAGGGGGTCGGGGATCATAGTTGGGGCATCATTTTGTGCAAGTATATCAATGATAACACTGGGTGACCTATCGTCATTTGCGTAATTTGCAATGGGGTTATGAATAGGTAATGAGTTAGCCTCACCTCTTGACAACCAACCCTCCGCTCTCTCAATCTCTTTCGATAGTGCATCCGCAGCTTTGAGGAGGAAAGAGTCCAGTGTACTAATGGCCTCTACTCCTTGGTCTCGCGATGTGGTTTTTCTTTTCCCCATATTCAAAATCTATGGTATTAGTGGCGTTAGAGGGGGGCCCAGCCCAGCCTCCTCTGGGCTCTGACGGGCATGGACGGGCCCGCCCTTGACCCGGGCTTTACCCGGGTGCAGTCCAGGCGCGCCCTGCGCTGCGGGCCGGCAACGGTGTTTTCAAGCGCCTCCAGGCGCTTAGGAGGACGGGAAGTGTAGTCCCCCCTGCAGCTTCTTTGGCCAGCTGGTCTCCTCTGCTCTTGGGCTACACCGGCCGCGGGCCGGCAACAGTGTTTTCAAGTGCCTCCAGGCGCTTAGGAGGACGGGAAGTATAGTCCCCACCGCAGCTTCTTTGGCCAGCTGGTCTCCTCTGCTCTCGGGCTACACATCCAATCATCCAGGCAGTACCCTTGCACTCTTCCATTCACCCAGGCACTACTCTTGCACTCAAACATTCACTGAGGCACTATCTATGCACTCCTATATTTACCCTGGCACTAGCCATGCACACATCCAATCATCCAGTCACTACCATTGCACTCATCCATTCACTCAAGCAGTACCCATGCACTCACCCACTCACTCAATCACTACCCATGCACTCATCCAATCACCCAGGCACTACTGTTGCACTCATCCTTTCACTCATGCAGTACCCATGCACTCATACATTCACTGAGGCACTACCCATGCACTCCTCCATTTACTCAGGCACTACCAATGCACACATCCATTCACCCAGGGACTACCCATGCACACATCCAATCACCCACTCACTACTTAGCACTCATCCAGTCACTAAGGCAGTCCCCATGCATGCATCCCCTCACTCAGGCACCACCCATGCACTCATACAATGACTCAGGCATTGCCCATGCACTCATCCAATCACCCAGGCACTACACATGCAATAATTCATTTACCCAACTATTATCTATGCACTCATCCATTCACTCAGGAAGTACCCATGCACACATCGATTCACCCAGGCACTACCCATGCACTCATCTATCTACCAGGCACTACCATGCACTCATCTAATCACACAGACACTACCCATGCACTCAATCACTCACCCATACATTATCCATGCACTCATCCATTCATCCATTCCCTCAGGCACTGCTCTTGCAATCATACATTCACTGAGGCAGTACCCATGCACTCCTCCATTTACTCAGGCACTACCAATAGACACATTCATTCACCCAGGCACTACCCATGCACACATCTAGTCACCCAGGCACTACCCATGCACTCATGGAATCACTCAAGTACTACCCATGCACTCATCTATTCACCCAGGCACTACCCTTGCACTCATCCAATCAATGAGGTGCTGCACATGCACTCACTGAATCACCCAGGCACTTCTCTTGCACTCACCATTCACTCAGACACTACCCATGAACTCATCTAATGACCCATGCACTACCCTTGCACTCATCCATTCACTCACACACTACCCATGCACTCATTCATTTACCCAGGCACTACCCAGGCACACATCCAATCACCCAGGCACTACCCTTAAATACATCCATTCACCCAGGCACTACCCAAGCACTCATTCATTCACCAAGCCTTTATCCATGTACTCATCCATTCACTCAGGCACTACGCTTGCACTCATCCATTCACTGAGGTACTGTCCATGCACTCCTCCATTCACTCAGGCACTACCCATGCACTCACCCATTGACCCAGGCAATACCTATGCACACAACCAATCACCAAGTCACTACCTTTGAACACATCCGTTCACTCAGGCAGTACCCATGCACTCAACCATTCACTCAGTCACTACTCATGCACTCATCCAGTGACCCAGGCACTACCCTTGTACTCAGCCATTCACCCAGGCACTACCCATGCACACATCCAATGACCAACGCTCTACTCTTGCACTCATCCATCCTCCCAGGCACTACCCATGCACATATCAATTCAACCAAGCACTACCCATGCATGCATCCAGTTACCTAGGCACTACCCATGCACTCTTCCATTCACCCAGACTTTTTCCTTGCACTCATCCATTGACTCACACACTACCCATGCACTTATCCATTCAACCAGGCACACATCCAATCACCCAAGCACTACCCTGGCACGCATCTATTCACCCAGGCACTACCCATGCACTCATTCATTCACCAAGCCATTATCCATGTTCTCATCCATTCACTCAGGCACTATGCTTGCACTCATCCATTCACTGAGGTACTGCCCATGCACTCATTCATTCACCAAGACATTATCCATGTACTCATCGATTCACTCAGGCACTATGCTTGCACTCAACCAATCACTGAGGCACTGCCCATGCACTCCTCTATTCACTCAGGCACTACCCATGTACTTGTCCATTGACCCAGGCACTACCCTTGCACTCATCCATTGACCCATGCACTACCCATGCACACATCCAATCACCAAGGCTCTACTCTTGCACTCATTCATCCTCCCAGGCACTACCCATGCACGTATCTATTCACCCAAGCACTACCCATGCATGCATCCAATCACCTAGGCACTACCCATGAACTCTTCCATTCACCCAGCCTGTTTCCTTGCACTCATCCATTCACTCACACACTACCCATGCACTTATCCATTCACCCAGGCACTAACCAGACACACATCCAATCACCCAAGCACTACCCTTGCACGCATCCATTCACCCAGGCACTACCCATGCACTCATTCATTCACCAAGCCATTATCCATGTTCTCATCCATTCACTCAGACACTACGCTTGCACTCATCCATTCACTGAGGTACTACCCATGCACTCCTCCATTCACTCAGGCACTACCCATGCACTCGTCCATTCACTCAGGCAATAATTATGCACACAACCAAACCCCAAGTCACTACCTTTGAACACATCTGTTCACTCAGGCAGTACACACGTACTCATCCATTCACTCAGGCACTACTCATGCACTCATCCAGTGGCCCAGGCACTACCCTTGCACTCATTCATTTACCCAGGCACTATCTATTCAAATAGACACTACCGATGCACTCATTCAATCACCCAGGCACTACCCATGAACTCCTTCATTCACCCAGCCATTATCCATGTACTCATCGATTCACTCAGGCACTATGCTTGCACTCAACCAATCACTGAGGCACTGCCCATGCACTCCTCCATTCACTCTGGGGCTACCCATGCACTTGTCCATTGACCCAGGCACTACCCTTGCAATCATCCATTCACCTAGGCACTACCCATGCACACATCCAATCACCAAGGCTCTACTCTTGAACTCATCCATCCTCCCAGGCACTACCCATGCACACATATATTCAACCAAGCACTACCCATGCATGCATCCAATCACCTAGGCACTACCCATGCACTCTTCCATTCACCCAGCCTTTTTCCATGCACTCATCTGTTCACTCAGGCAGTACTCATGCACATATCCAATCATCCAGCAACTACCCATGCACTCATCCATTCACTCATGCACTACTCATGCACTCATCCATTCACTCAAGCACTACTTATGCACTCATCCATTCACTCAGGCACTACCCATTCATATATCCATTCACCCAGGTACTACCCTTGCACTAATACATTCACTCAGGTACTATGCATACGCTCATCCATTAACTCAGGCACTACCCATGCACTCATCCAATGAACCAGGCACTACTCTTGCACTCATCCACTCACACACACCCTTCCTTCGCACTCATTCATTCACTCATGCACAACCCATGCACAGATCCAATCACCCAGACACTACTCTTGCACTCATCCATTCACCCAGGCACTACCCATGCACACATCTATTCACCCAAGCACTACTCATGCAAGCATCCAATCACCCAGGCACTACCATGCACCGATTCATTCACCCAGCCTTCATCCATGCACGCATGCAATCACCCAGCACTACAGATGCACTCATCTAATCACCCAGGTACTAGCCTTGCACTCATCCATTCAATGTGGTGGTACTCATGCACTCATCCTATCACCCAGGTGCTACTCTAGAACTCATCCAGTCACCCAGGCAGTACCCATGCACTCATCCCATCACTCAAGCACTACCCATGCACTCATCTAATCATCCAGGCACTATCCATGCACTCACCCAATCACCCATTCACTACCATTGCACTCATCCATTCACTGAGGCACTACCAATGCACTCACCCAATTGCCCAGGCACTACCCATGCACTCATCCAAGCACCCCAGGCACTATTCATGCACTTACCCAATCACCCAGGCACTATCATTGCACTCATCCACATTCACTGAGGCACTACCCATGCACTCATTAAAACACCCAGGTACTACCCATGCACTCATCCAATCACCCAGGCACTATCCATTCATTCACCCATGCCCTAACTTACAATCATCCAATCACTCAGACACTATCTTTGCACTCATCCTTTTACTCAGGCACTACCCATGCACTCATCCATTGACCCAGGCACTACCCATGCACACATCCAATCAGCCAGGCACTACCCATGAACTCATTCATTCACCCAGCCATTATCCATGTATTCATCCATTCACTCAGGCACTACGCTTGCACTCATCCATTCACTAAGGCCCCACCCATGCCCTCCTCCATTCACTCAGACACTACCCAAGCACTTGTCCATTCACTCAGGCACTACTCATGCACACATCTATTCAAGCAAGTTCTACCCATGCATCCATCCAATCACTTAGGCACTAACCATGCACTCATTCATTCACCCAGCCATTATCCATGCAATCATCCATTCACTCAGGCACTACCCATGTACTCATCCAATGACCCAGGCACTACTCTTGCACTCATCCAACCACTCACGCCCCTCCTTTGCACTCATTCATTCACTCATGCACTACTCATGCACTCATCCAATGAACCAGGCACTACTCTTGCACTCATCCACTCACACACGCCCTTCCTTCGCATTCATTCATTCACTCATGCACTACCCATGCACAGATCCAATCACCCAGACACTACTCTTGCACTCATCCATTCACCCAGGCATTACCCATGCATACATCTATTCACCCAAGCACTACTCATGCAAGCATCCAAGCACCCAGGCACTACCATGCACTGATTCATTCACCCAGCCTTTATCCATGCACTCATGCAATCACCCAGCACTACACATGCACTCATCTAATCATCCAGGTACTACCCTTGCACTCATTCATTCAATGTGGTGGTACTCATGCACTCATCCTATCACCCAGGTGCTACTCTAGAACTCATCCAGTCACCCAGGCAGAACCCATGCACTCATACCATCACTCAAGCACTACCCATGCGCTCATCTAATCACCCAGGCACTAACCATGCACTCACCCAATCACCCATTCACTATCAATGCACTCATCCATTCACTGAGGCACTACCCATGCACTCACACAATTGCCCAGGCACTACCCATGCATTCATCCAAGCACCCAGGCACTATTCATGCACTCACCAAATCACCCAGGCACTATCATTGCACTCATACATTCACTGAGGCACTACCCATGCACTCATAAAAACACCTAGGCACTACCCATGCACTCATCCTTTCACCCAGGCACTATCCATTCATTCTCCCATACCCTAACTTAAAATCATCCAATCACTCAGACACTATCTTTGCACTCATCCATTTACTCAGGCACTACCCATGCACTCATTCATTCACCCAGGCACTACCCATGCACACATCCAATCAGCCAGGCACTACCCATGAATTCATTCATTCACACAGCCAGTATCCATGTACTCATCCATTCACTCAGTTACTACGCTTGCACTCATCCATTCACTGAGGCCCCACCCATGCACTCCTCCATTCACTCAGACACTGCCCAAGCACTCGTCCATTCACTCAGGCCCTACCCATACACTCATCCATCCACCCAGGCACTACTCATGCACACATCTATTCAAGAAAGTTCTACCCATGCATCTCTCCAATCACTTAGGCACTAACCATGCACTCATTCATTCACCCAGGCATTACCCGTGCACACATCTATGCACCCAAGCACTACTCATGCAAGCATTCAATCACCCAGGCACTCCCATGCACTCATTAATTCACCCAGCCTTTACCATGCACTCATGTAATCACCCAGGCACTGGCCATGCACTCATCCAATCACCCAGGGACTACCTTTGCCCTCATCCATTCAATGTGGTATTACTCATGCACTCATCCTATCACCCAGGTTCTACTCTAGCACCCATCCAGTCATCCAGGCAGTACCCATGCACTCATGCAATCACCCAGGCACTATCCATGCACTCATCCAAACACCCAGGCACTATCTTTGCACTCATCAATTCACTGAGGCACTACCCATGCATTCATCCAATCACCCAGGCACTACCCATGCACTCATCCAATCACCCAGGCACTATCCAGGCACTCACCTAATTGCGCAGTCCCTACCCCTGCACTCATCCATTCACTGAGGCACTACCCATGCACTCATCCATTCACCCAGGCACTACCCATGCACAAATCCAATCACCCAGGCACTACCCATGAACTCATTCATTCACTCAGCCATTATCCATGTGCTCATCCATTCACTCAGGCACTACGCTTGCACTCATCATTCACTGAGACACCAGCCATACACTCCTCCATTCACTCAGGCACTACCCATGCACTCGTCCATTCATCCAGGCACTACCTATGCACACAACTAATTAACTACCTTTGAACTCATGCATTCACTCAGGCAGTACCCTTGCACTCATCAATTCACTCAGGTACTACCCATGCACTTATCCAATGACCCAGGCTCCACTCTTGCACTCATCCATTCACCCAGGCAATACTCATGCACACATCTATTCAACCAAGTACTACCCATGCATCCATCCAATCACTTAGGCACTACTGATGCACTCATTCATTCACCCAGCCATTATCCATGCACTCCTCCATTCACTCAGACACTACCCATGCACTCATTCAATCACCCACACACTACTCTTGCACTCATCCATTCACTCACGCACTACTCATGCACTCATCCATTCACCCAGGCACTATGCATGTGCTCATCTATTCACTGAGGTACTAACCATGCACTCATCCAATGACCCAGGCACTACCCTTGCACTCATCCATTCACTTACGCACTACTCATGCTCTCATCCAATGATTCAGGCACTACCCATGCACACATCTACTCACCCAGACACTAACCTTGCACTCATCTATTCACACAGGCACAATGCATACGCTCATCAATTCACTCAGGCACTACCCATGAACACATCCAATCACCCAGGCACTACTCTTGCACTCATCCATTTACCCAGGCACTACCCATGCACACATCTATTCACCCAAGCACTACTCATGCAAGCTTCCAATCACCCAGGCACTACCCATGCACTCATGCAATCACCCAGGGACTACCCTTGCACTCATCCATTCAATGTGGCTGTACTCATGCACTCATCCAATCACTCAGTTGCTACTCTAGCACTCATTCAGTCACTCAGGCAGTACCCATGCACTCACCCCATCACTCAGGCAATACCAATGCACTCATCCAATCACCCAGGCACTACCCATGCAATCACCCAGACACTATCCCTGCACTCACCCAATCACCCAGGAACTACCCTTGCACTCATTAATTCACTGAGGCACTATCCATGCACTCATTCAAACACCCAGGCACTACCAAGCACTCATCCAATCACCCAGGCACTATCCATTCATTCACCCATGCACTAACATCCAATCATCCAATCACTCAGACACTATCCTTGCACTCATCCATTTACTCAGGCACTACCCATGCACTCATCCATTCACCCAGGCACTACCCATGCACACATTTAATCAACCAGGCACTACCCTTGCACTCATGCTTGGGATGGCTTCCTGATCACTTGCTGTGTCATGGCGGTGGAGCGAAACATCGCTGGGGCATGTCTGCTCGTGCCGGAATGTCTTCACATGTAGTGTGATGCGCCCTGCCTTGGGGCTGTGGTACCTGTTGTGGGCGCTACGTACATATAGTAAATGCAGTGTGCGAGGGCGTGCTGCACAGGGAGTGTGCATTGTCGTGTTTTCAGGATCGTTTGCACCAATTCATGCATCCTGCGATGGCAGTTTGCCTGTAGTTTTTGTTTGGGCCCCTTTATGTGAATGGGACATGACGCGGCTCGTGGGGACCCTCTTTGGTGCCAGGGCCCTTGTTGCCAGGGCTGCCATTTGCTGGGGACTTGTGGTGGTGCTTGAGTCATTGCCAATTGGGTTACAGCTAGACACTTGCCTTGTTTTGGGGGGGAGCGCTGGCACTGGGGGCCTGGTTGGCAAGACCCGGTTCACTGTCGGTCGAGGGCATCAGTGCTAGTGCAAAGGGGGGGTCACCATGTCAGATTGGGCACTTTCCTACAACAACTTCCACAACAAAAAAAATAAAAAGAAACAAACCAGAATGATTCCTGACCCAACCACTGGATGGCGGAATAATGCAGAGCATGTGAATCCAGAAAACTCCCCAGGCTACAAAACTACTCCAACTGGTAAGTAACTATTTAGTTTTCATATGGTACCTATCCCCTCACTGATATTGGAAAAGTAGAAAAGCATGGAATGCCCAATATCAGAGGCGATCGCTATGGATATAATAAAGCCCCAGGGGATAACTGCTTCCCAGTAGAATTTTATAAATGTGCAAATTCACAGATGATACTTATATTGTCCTCTGTGTTCCAAGAAATACTTGCTGAAGATTATCTCCGGGAAGACTTCACCAAAGCCGGAATCTCTCCCTGCTCCCTAAAGCTTTTAGGGACCTCCTGGACTGTCAACTACAGGCCCATAATGGTCATTAATACGGATGTTAAAATCATGGCAATGGTCCTTGCCAATCGTCTTAAAACGGTCATCAACCTATTAATACCTTCCACACAAATATGGTTCGTACCAGGTAATTCTGCGATGAATCATCTCTGTACTCTCTGCACCAAACTCTGGCAAGAATGTGATGGCCTTGACAGGCGAGTCATTCTTTCATTGGATGATGATACGGCCTTTGACAGAGTGGAATGGGGGTATAGGTTTAGAACTTTGGAACGGATGGGTAATTTTCTTAGATTCTTTCAAAGTATATGCCACAGCCCCTCTGCATTGGTTACTTGTGGAGGTCATAACTCCCCCTACTTTGCAGTTCAGTGGGGCAAAAGACACGGCTGTCCCTTCTCCCCTCTACTTTTCATTCTTGCCTTGGAATCTCTGGCAATAGCCATAATACATAACATGCAGATTAAAGGGATAATGACACCTGCGGGAGAACTTAAAGCATTCTACTATTATGCTGAGGACATCTTGCTCACATTATTTCGCCCACCAGAATCGGCTACCGCACTGATGAATCAGATTGATCTCTTCTTGAGTTTCTCTGGGAATAAAATAAAGCGCTCCAAATGTGAGACTTTGCCACTTACCGCCTCCACCACCAGGGCTACCCTGGGTTCCCCAAAAAGTTAGCTGATATACTGAGAATCTTAAATATTTAGTCACACTCGTTAACAGAGGCCTGCAGAATATGGTCCCTGACAACACCCTCCTGCTGCTAGACAAAGGAGATTTCCAGAAATGGCCTGCTTTAAACCTTTCGCTATGGAGCAGAGTGCCGATCATTAAAATGACTATAGCTCCCCGCTTTAACTAGATCTTTGGGATGCACTCACTGCTAATCTCTCGTCCACTACTTAAAGATATTATCAAACTGATTCTCCGATTCATATGGGGCTTCACAGAACCAATACCACAGAGCTCTAAACTATAAGCTGCCACTACTAAAAGGGGGCTCCTCCTGCCCCATATGGAAAGTTACTGGTTGGCCCATCTACTGTATCGGTTGATTTGCACAATTAAAACACACTGGAAAACACCAGACTGGCTAGTTATGGAGAACTATGCATTAGTAGTTCTGAGAGACCTGGATACATATTACTCAAAAAGATCCCAGGACTTAGCACTCTCAAATCCCATGATCTTTGCCTCCCAAAATGTGTGGAAGAGAACACGCACATTTCTGAAAGTGCCTTAATACCTCCACACTGACGCCCCTATATGGCACAACGCGGCACTTAGTATAGACTAGGAAGAGATTAGCTGGGCTTTATGAAGACTGGCTCAACTCTTACGTCTAGATGACCTGATAACAGACAGACTCTTAAAAATACTCCCGGAACTCCGACAAGAATACGATTTACTGCACTCTCAATACTGGAGATATGTACAATAATCACATGCATTTCACAATCTCTCAGGCCGCCACAATATAGAGTTGCCACGTTCACCTACAGTTCTCTACCTGTGGGTGTGGAAGGCTTTTAAAGGCACAAAAAGAGGCCTCTACTCCCTACTGATTGAAGTCCAGTTCTCTATTCCCTCGACTAATTAGTTATATACATGTTGGGTAGAATGCCTGCAGTTTAATTTGTGGTTGAGATTGGGAGGCAATACTAGCTCACTATAACAAGGAGCTATGAGTCTGGCCTGCAATATGGTTATTTTAAACTGATACATAGATGGCACAGGCCCCATGCCAGACTTCAGAGGGCCAACTTAAGTCCTGACTCGAACTGCAACATTGTCCATATCCTCTGGAACTGTTCCCATGTATGCTAGCACTGCGCTCTAATATGGACCTGTATGAAAAAAAGGCCTTTTGGTCCAACAGGACCCAAGTGCAAGACTGGCTCTTCTCTTTGACATGTGTGACTTCCCTGACTTACCCCCCCCCCCCACTTAGTACGATAGATGGCTACTGCCCTAGTGGTCGCTAAAATGTGCATTTTGAGATATTTAAAATGAAATGAATTCCCACTTACGTTGAGTAAGTAGAGGACATGTTTACAATGGCATTTTTTGAGAAACAAAAATTAATGATAGGCTCTCACAATTTGAAGAGATATGAGGTTCCTCAACACGAAGAGGCACTAAGGCGGGGACACAGTAGTCCTTGATGAAGCCCTATCCTCTTCAATGAGTATGGAAAGATTCGAGGTAGACTCCTTGCCAGGGCACTCATTGATGTAAATAAACTGTCCCCCGTTCCCCTATGTGGGATGTATCGTGATAAAGGCTTTTTATTTCTCTGCTGTAGTGTAGTAGATGATAACAAGCATATCTCCTGGTTGATCATTCTCTGTGACTGTTCAGATACGATATGGAACACTTCCTCATATTTATCTAACATTTAATTTGTTTGTTTCTTGTTATTTTACTATATTATTTTCAGTATTTACACCGATTCTAAGCTCTTCTTGAAGCACTTGTCATATATGCCTATGATCATCAAAAGAACCCCTTTGTACCTAGACTCATGATTTCCACATTGTTGTTCGTGCTACTGTGGTCCTTTGGGACTTTGCCACCTCTGGTGATTATACATGCTGTTCTTCTTCATCCACCCCCCCAATATTGAAAGCCGTGCTGTTCATATATCTGTTATGTCCTGATATTTTATTGTACTGCACATTGTTTATCTGTTGTCTTTTTCTTAATAAAATCATGCGAGGCAAAATCACAAACCACTGAGCCTGAAAAACCAATCTGTCAAAGGCACATTCCTTCACCCTTCTCACAGCACATCTGCAAAAACCTATTCAGACTCTGGTACAGACTCTACAAAGCTGGCATAGAGGGGACTGCTCTAGATTGGATCACATCCTACCTTCGCGACAGAACTAATGTCATCCATACCCCATCTTTCTCGTCCAAATCGAACTTCACAAAAGAACTATCATCTCGCCCATGCTTTTCAACATCTACATGAAGTCATTACCTGATTGTTCTTCTTCAAAAAAGGATGGGGCTATCGGGCCCTGTCTTAAATTGGTTTGCCTCATTCCTACGAAACAGAACGCAAAGAATTAAAGTTAACTACTCCCTTGCAACCAGCACCCGGGTCTCAATTGGAGTGCCTCAAGGTACCACACTCTCGCCCACGCTTTTCAACCTTTTCATGGAACCACTCTCTGAAATTCTGAACCGCTCTAACATTCAATACCACATGTATGCCGATGGCACTCAATTGTATTTGAAAATCTCTTCTCCAGATGACATCAAAACTCTAAACTGTGCGCTGGTAAAAAACACAACAATGGTTAACTCATAATCATCTTTTGCTAAACACTCTCAAGACAGAGTTCCTCCTGATTGCCCCCCACAATCATTCTGCACCCACTCAAGACTGGCTCAAACAACTTACAGCTCAACTGCACCCCTCAATGTTGTTGACTCTACGAGATCTTTAGGCATAACTCTGGACAAATACCTGAATATGCAAGATCACATCAGTGCAACTACAAGGAGAGCCAATCATCAGCTCAACACACTAAGGAAAATCAAGCCATGCTTGCCTTCTGAGGACATTCAATCTGCAGTCCAATCCCTAGTTAACTCATGCTTACAGTATAAAATGGTGACCCTAGCAGGGTTACCCAAAGCTAGATTTGCACCTCTAAGAGCAACTCTGAACTCTGCGGCCAGACTCATCACTGATTCTAGAAAACATGACCACATCACACCAGAACTAATTCAACTCAACTGGCTGTCTATCGAAGCAAGGATTAGCTTCAAGATAGCCTGCCTGACGCACAAAGCTATTAACTACAACACCCCCGTTTACCTGGCAAAGTAACGTGATCTATCGGGTTTGAATTGGACCCTATGAAGCCCTAACACCCTCCTGTTGAAACCTCCCAGATTTAAAAAGAAAAGAACCTACAATTGTGCCTTCTCTGGTCTTGCACCTAGAATATGGAATGCTCTTTCTCCCGAGATCAGATCTAACCCCTCTACCTCCTCAATCATAAAAACAAGTCAAATTGTTACTCCTGAATGACCATCTATAGCAATAGTCCTGAAGCCACCTTAATTAACTTTTATTTCCTGTTGATACTCTTTGATACCACTTTTATCATTGTAATTTTGTTTCTCAACGTGCTCCATAAGATTTGTTGCTCTACTGGTACTTTACATGTCCCACAAGATTGGTTGTTGCTTTTGTTTTTGTATTTGTGCTTGTTGAACAAGTTACTTACCTTCGGTACCGCATTAGCTGGTAGAGACTCTATCTAGCTGCAGATTCCTTACCTTTGAATTTCCCAGGCGTCATGCTGGATACGGAAACGCTTGCTGAGCAATACCCCTTGCGCGTGTCGTCGGGTGGCTCCATTTGGCTCCATGTGATGTCTGTGTCGTTAGCGTAGGTTATGACGTTGCAATCCCTATATAGGCGCCACCCAGGCGCGCAGACGTCAGTACTTTTTGTTTTTTTCCACGCCAGAAGTGCAGAGCCACGAAGTAACTGACGTAGTCGTGTGCAAAACTAGGGCCCTGAAAAGGGGGGAGTAACCCTAGCCCTACAACATTAGCCCGCAAAGTGGGGAGGCATGGGTGGGACTGTAAGGAATCTGCAGTTAGATAGAGTCTCGACCAGATAATGCGTTACCAAAGGTAAGTAACTTGTTCATCTGATAGAGACTTCTAGCTGCAGATTCCTTACCTTTGAATCAGATACCCGAGCCATAAAATCCCGGCGGAGGGTTGCAGACTCACATCCTAAACTAAGAAGTCTTGCAGGACAGAACGGGCAAAATGTCCGTCCGTGCGCACTTGCCTATCAAGGCAATAATGTTTTGCGAACGTGTGCAAAGATGCCCACATCGCTGCCTGACAGATGTCTTGGACTGGAACACCCCGAACCAAGGCCGTAGTTGCAGACTTTCCCCTGGTGGAATGGGCTCTTAATCCCTCAGGGGGCTGCTTCTTTGCCAAGGCATTACAGATCTTGATGCAGAGAATAACCCAGCGAGAGATGGTCCTTTTCTGCACTGCCCTTCCCTTCTTTGATCCCACGTACCCCACAAAGAGTTGGTCATCCACCCGGAACTCTTTTGTGTGGTTAAGGTAGAACAACAATGCTCTTTTTGGGTCCATTCGGTGGAGATGCTCCTCTTCCTTAGAGGGATGCGGGGGAGCAAAGAAGGTGGGCAAAGTGATGGAATGACCCAGATGGAATGGGGTCACAACCTTTAGGAAAAAGGATGCCCTGGTGAGAAGCACCACCTTGTCCATAAAGGAAATAAGATAAGGAGGCGAACAAGATAACACCTGCAACTCACTCATCCTCTGGGCAGATGTGATCATCACTGAGAAGGCTGTTTTGATGGTCAACAGCCGGAAGGGACAATTGTGCAAAGGCTCAAAGGGAGCACACATCAGATAGGTAAGGACCAAATGAAGGTCCCACTGTGACATAACAAAGGGCGTGGGTGGAAATAAGTGAGCCAGCCCTTTTAGAAATCTATTTACAATAGGAGACTTAAAGAGAGAGGGCTGGTCTGGCAGCCACAAAAAAACAGACATAGCAGAAAAGTAACCCTTGAGATTTCCCAAGGCAGAGCCCTGCTGGGCAAGGGTTAGAATGAATAAAAGGACAGTAGAAAGAGGAGCAGAAAGAGGGTCAATGGACCTTTCTGTACAGTATAGGACACATTTCTTGCAACGGCAGGCGAATACTGTCTTAGTGGAGGGCTGCCTGGCCTCCAGAATAACATTACTGACTTTGGGAGGAAGGTCAAACGCTATCAACTGTCGCCGTCCCATCTCCACGAATAGTGGCGCAGAGTTGACAGGTTCGGGTGCAGAACCTTCACCTGCTGCGACAGAAGATCGCCCCTAAGGGGCAGCCTGATCGGAGGATCGACACTCATTCTCAGAAGCTCTGGATACCAGACTCTCCTCAGTCCAGTCCGGAGCCACAAGAATGACTTGGGCCCGGTCGCTCCTGGTCTTCTTCAGAACCTTGGGCAGGAGTGGTATGGGCGGAAAGGCGTACAACAGGCCTGAGCTCCACTCGTGACGAAAAGCGTCGCTGAGCGATAGCCGCCTTGGAAACTCCAGCGCGCAGTACCACAGACACTGTGCGTTCTCTTCGGAGGCGAACAAATTTAACCAAGGTTCACCCCACTGGTGAAAGAGACCTTGCGCCACCTCCGACTGGAGACGCCACTCGTGATCCGTTAGGCATCGATGGCTGAGTTCGTCCACCCTGGCGTTCAGAGAACCTGCCATGTGTTGAACCACCAGGGTTATGCCCTGCTGTTCCAGCCATGTCCAAAGACACCGGGCCTCTCGACAAACGGTCCACGGCCCCACCACCCCTGCTTGTTGCAGTACCACTTGGCGGTGTTGTTGTCTGTGAACACCTGCACTAACTTCCCCTTGATAAGAGGGAAGGAATACTTTCAATGTCAACTGAATCGCTGGGAGCTCCAATAAATGTATGTGGAGCCCCATCTCTGCCGGAGACCAGTAACCCCTGATCTCCACCTCTCCAGGTGCCGCCCCATCCCAGAAGTGATGCATCTGTCACAACTGTGAGAGCTGGTTGGGGAAGGGAGAGGGGTCTGCGGTTGATCCAATTGTGGTTCATTAACCACCACTGCAGATCTTTCACAGTTCCTTCCGAGATCTGAACCACGTCGGTAAGATTTCCCCAATGCTGTGCCCATTGGAACTTCAAGTCCCACTCCAGAGCCCGCATACGCCATCTGGCGCGTCTTACCAACAGGATGCAGGAGGCCATGAGGCCCAACAGCCTCAGAGTCAAGTCTCACCGAAATCCAGGATAGAGGCTGAAATATCGGAATCATAGCCTGAATATGCTAGACTCGCAGCTTGGGAGGGTAAGCCCGAAACTGCACTGTGTCCAGAACAGCTCCGATGAAAGGGAGCGTCTGGGAAGGTGTGGCTTCGGCACATTTATAGAGAACCCCAGCGAATGCAGAAGGTTCGCCGTAGTCTGAAGATTGGAGACAACAGCCTGGGGTGAGGATGCCTTCAACAGCCAGTCGTCAAGGTAGGTGAAGACTGACATCCCTAACCTGCGCAGATTACCTGCGACCACCCCCATCACATTGGTGAACCCCCGAGGGGCACTGGTAAGGCCGAAGGGGAGCATGGTAAACTGAAAGTGCTCGTGGCCTACCTTGAATCGCAGGTAATGCCTTTGGCCCGGCAGGATGGGAATATGAAAATATGCATCCTGCAGATCCAACGCTACCATCCAATCTTCTTGGTGTAGGGCAGATAAGACCTGAGCCAGAGTGAGCATTTTGAATTTCTCCTTTTTGAGGAAGAGATTGACGGTCTGAAGATCTAAAATGGGCCGTAGCCCCTTGTTCTTCTTAGGAATCAGAAAGTAGCGGGAATAACAGCCACTGCCTTCTTCTGAAACTGGGACCCTTTTTACAGCTCCAAGAGAGCTGTAACTCCCTCTTGGAGCAACTTTAAATGATCCACCATCAGCCATACCTGATTTGGCAGAATAGGAGGAGGAAAAGAAAGAAAAAGTAGGGAATAGCCCTCCTGGACTATCTGCAAGACCCACTTGTCCGATGTTATGGATCTCCAGTGGGGGAGATGATGATGAATTCTCCCACCAACTGCAGTAGTGTGGTCCTGCAGAATCAGCCTAGGATTTCTTAGAGGCTGCAGCTGCTGGGGGCAGTGTAGTCGACCACTTCTGGCCTCCATTCCGAGAATGGAATGCACTGCGTCCTTGTCCTCGCACGGCTTGGGCAGTCTATGCGGGATGGTGGTTGGGATACGGCCGACGTGGCTGGAAAGCCCTTCCATTGCCACGAAAGGGTCAAATGGAAGACTGGCCACGGCGGTGGAGGAGAGGCCCAATGACCTGGCTGTAGCCAGAGAGTCCTTGAACCTGACCAGGGCAGATTCTGCATTTTACCCAAAAAGGTGGGTTCCATCAAAGGGCATGCCCATCAAATTGGCTTGGACATCGCCCGAGAATCCAGTTGTATAAAGCCAGACGTGGCGCCTCAAGGCTGCCTTCATTAAAATCGATCTGCCCAGCGAATCGGTCATATCTAGGCCACACCATATGCTGAATTTTGCTGCGTCTCTCCCATCTTTGACAGCTTGGGCGAGCACAGCCCGGGCCTCCTCTGGGACTTGTGGCAGCACTTGCGCAACCGTATACCAAAGAGAATGGGAGAAACGGCCCAATAAGCATGCAGTATTCACCGACCGCAATGCCAGGCTGGAGGAAGAAAACAACTTCTTCCCAAATGAATCCAGCCTCTTGGATTCCCTATCTGGAGGGGCGGAAGGGAATGCACCTTGGGACATAGAGGCCTGCACCACCAAACTCTCTGAGTTTTGGGGTGTTGACTGAGGAATTTTGGGTCGCCCGGAGCTGGGCGATGGCTACGTTCAATCATCCTATTCAGAGAAGCCCCTGTGCTAGGTTTGGACCATGTACCTAGAAGGACGTCCGTAAGTGCCTCAGTAAAGGGAAAAGGGGTTCGGAAGTGGAAGCCCCAGGTTGAAGCACCTCGGTCAGGAGATTAGTCCTGACCTGCACTGAGGGCAGCTCCAGTCCAAGGACCTCAGCTGCCCTCTTTACCACCATGGCATAGGATGCCCCCTCCTCCGTAACCACTGTTGGTGGAGAGAGCATGCCAGTATCTGGAGAAGTATCCAGTTCACTTGCTTCCCCAAGTTCCCCATACCAGTCCAAATTCTCCTCAGAGTCTTCCTGGGTTCCAAGAGGGTCCCCAGACCCCTCCCATTCCTCTCCTGAGCCTAGCACATCCTCAAAGTGATCAGGTGACAACAAAGAACCTCTGGGTTCTGTTGACGTCAGAATTGGCATCGGACGACGCCATCCAGCTCCGTTTCATCAAGGATGAGAATGTGGCTTGCGCCACCGACAGGCATCAGTGACGTTGCAGGCACCGACTTCGGTTTTGACGCCGGGGAAGGTTGCGTTGGCACGACCGGCGTCGAACCGGATCTGGGATCGGATCCTTGAGGCTCCATCTGCATCGTGGCCGGAGCCGACTCCACGGAGCCCAAAGGCTCACCAGCGGGGTCGTTCCGCTCAAACATGCGGCGCATGACCTCGTAAAACTCTTTCATTTGAAAGATCACCTTTAACTACCATGAAAAGACTACAACAGATTCAGAACTCGGGTGCCAGACTACACTTACATATAAAACCGCAAGACCACATCTCCCCTGCCTTGAAATCCCTGCATTGGTTACTGGTTGCCAGAAGATCCACGTTCAAGCTGCTTTGTATCACCCACAAAGAGATACATGGAACAGGACCGCTCTTCATCAGGAATAAAATCACCAAACACATTCAACAAAGGAACCTCCACTCTAGTAGAATTGGCTCTTCGCCACATAACCACAATATGAAAACCGACATATACAGCATATCGCTCTGTATTTAAGCATTTATTTGCACTATAGATATGTGCCTATATATGTGTATTGCTTTGTATAAACGTGTAGAATAATGATTTTTTGTTAAATATAGATATTAATTTTTCAGCTTAACAAATGTACATATTACTGACAGTTACATTATTCTATGTTTTTAACATGTGTATAAGTGACTGCATAAATACGTAAATCTTTTATCATAACTATTTATCTACAATTGCTTCACTATTGATTTACAAAATATATATATATATATAGGATGTATTTAATTGGGGAAATTTCAATTGGAGAATTGACGGAATGAACATTGCTGCTAGGCATGCTGCCTTTGAAACAGGACATTTAAGTTTGAAACGGGTCAGGCAAGGCATGCTGTTATCTGTATTTCACATTTACTGAAGTTGTTCTTTTATTACAGGCTTGTTGGGAGTGCACTCCGCATAAAGGCAACTTTTTTGGAATGATTTATCTGGCCGGCCAGGTCGGGGAGGGGCACCATTGCATGATGCAGCAAGTCCGTGGCTGCAGAGGAAAAGCAGCCACATTCGGAGCAACAAGTGAGATGTTATTTTTGGAACAACTTCTGGTTTTCTGAATGTCGGAGAGCTGAGAGGAAAACATGCAATTTAAAAAGGGAGCAAGTTCATTATTTTCCAACCCACTATGGTGTAATTTGGACTCCAATTCTTGTGATGCAGTTTGAGAGGCCCACATGGGCAGGATGTATTTAATTGGGGAAATTTCAATTGGAGAATTGACGTAATGAACATTGCTGCTAGGCATGCTGCCTTTGAAAAAGGACATTTCAGTTTGAAACACGTCAGGCAAGGCATCCTGTTATCTGTATTTCACATTTACTGAAGTTGTTCTTTTATTACAGACTTGTTGAGAGTGCACTCCGCATAAGGCAACTTTTTTGGAATGATTTATCTGGCCAGACAGGTCGGGGAGGGGCACCATTGCAGGCACTACCCATGCACTTCTATATTCAGTCAGGCACTACCCATGTACTCGTCCATTCACCTAGTCACTACCTATTCACCCAACCAATCACCAAGTCACTACCTTTGAACTCATCCATTCACTCAGGCACTACCCATGCACTTGTCCAATGACCCAGGCACTACCCTTGCATTCATCCATTTACTCACACACTACCCATGCACTCATCCATTCACCCAGGTACTACCCATGCACCCATCCAGTCACCCAGGTACTACTCATGCACACATCTATTCAACCAAGTACTACCCATGCATGCATCCCCTCACCTAGGCACTACCCATGCACTCATTCATTCATCCAGCCTTTATCCACGCACACATAAATTCACTCAGGCACTACCCTTGCACTCATATATTCACACAGGCCCTACCCATGCACTCATCCATTCACTCAGGCACTACCCATGCACTCATCCATTCACCCAGGCACTACCCACGCACACATCCGCACCTGCAGAACTGCCATATTAAAATGCCTTGACTCAAATGATCCACAACTTATTTGCCACTTAATAAAATTTTCAATCAGCTACAAGAAAGTAATGACACAATGAAATTGGTCACAGAGTCGCTTACTGGTCACTGTCTGCCTTTTAACAACAATTGTACTATAAAAAGAAATAATCAATCAATTTTAATGTATTGAACAAAAAAGGTGGTGTATCACCTGTTCACATCAATTTTAAACGTTCAAACAAAATGTTTAAAGAAACGTGGGTAATAATAAGTTTTAACATGTTTATATGTCCGTGTGTTTTTAACGGTATAATGTATCTGGTATCTGGGAACATTGTTCTGGTTTTAATTAGCTAAACAATAAAAAAAATCACTTTCACTTTCCTCCATTCACCCAGGCACTACCCATGCACTCATTCAGTCTCCCAGCCTTTATCCATGCACTCATCAATTCACTCTGGCACTACCCATGCACTAATCCATTGACTCAGGCACTACCCATGCACTCATCCATTCACTCAGGCAGTATCCATGCACTCATCCAATCACCCAGGCACTACCCTTGCACTCATCCATTCACTGAGGCACTACCCATGCACTCATCCATTCACTGAGGCACCACCCTTGCACTTATCCAATGACCCATGCACTACCCTTGCACTCACCCTTTCACCCAGGCACTACCCATGCACACATCCAATCACCCAGACTCTACTCTTGTACTCATTCATCCACCCAGGCACTACCCATGCACACATCTATTCAACCAAGCACTACCCTTGCATGCATCCAATCCCCTGGGCACTACCCATGCACTCATCTATTCACCCAGGCACTACCCATGCACACTTACAATCACCCAGTCACTATATTTTCACTCATCCATTCACTCAGGCAGTACCCATGACCGCATTCACTCACTCAGGCACTACCCATGCACTCATCTAAGGACCTAGGCACTACTGTTGCACTCATCCATTCACTCATGGACTCCCCTGCACTCATCCATTCACCCAGGCACTACCCATTTACACCTCCAATCACCCAGGCACTACCCTTGCAATCATCCTTTCACCCAGGCACTGCCCCTGCACTTATCTATTCCTCCAGGCACTACCCATGCACTCATCCAATCACCAGGTACTACCCATGCACACATCCAGTCACCCTGTCACTACCTTTACACTCATCCATTCACTTAAGCAGTATGCATGCACTCATCCACTCAATCAGGCACTACCCATGCTTTCATCCAATGACCCTGGCACTACTGTTGCACTCATGCACTCACTCACGCAGTACCCATGCACTCATCCATTCACTCAGGCACTACCCATGCACCCATCCACTCACTCAGGCATTACCCATGCACTCATCCAATGACCCTGGCACTACTGTTGCCCTCATCCATTCACTCACGCAGTACCCATGCACTCATCCAATCACCCAGGCACTACCCAGGAACTCATTCATTCACCCAGCCATTATCTACTCATCCATTCACTCAGGCACTACGCTTGCATTCAACCATTCACTGAGGCACTACCCATGCACTCCTCTATTCAGTCAGGCACTACCCATGTACTCGTCCATTCACCTATTCACTACCTATGCACACAACCAATCACCAAGTCACTACCTTTGAACTCATCCATTCACTGAGGCAGTACCCATGCTTTCATCCATTCACTCAGGCACTACCCATGCACTTGTCCAATGACCCAGGCACTACACTTGCACTCATTCATTTACTCACACACTACCCATGCACTCATCCGTTCACCCAGGTACTACCCATGCACACATCAAATCACCCAGGTACTACTCATGCACACATCTATTTGACCAAGTAGCACCCATGCATGCATCCACTCACCTAGGCACTACCCATGCACTTATTCATTCATCCGGCCTTTATCCACACACTCATAAATTCACTCAGTCACTACCCATGCACTCATCCATTCACCCAGGCACTACCCACGCACACATCCAATCACCCAGTCACTACCTTTGCACTAATCCATTGACTCAGGCACTACCCATGCACTCATCCATTTGCTCAGGCAGTATGCATGCACTCATCCAATCACCCAGGCACTGCCCTTGCACTCATCCATCCAATCACCCAGGCACTATCCATGCACTCATCCATTCACTGAGGTACTACCCATGCACTCATCCTATCACCCAGGCACTACCCATGCACTCATACAATCACCCATGCACCATCCATTCATTCACCAATTCACTCAGGCACTAACGTACAATCATCCAATTACTCAGACACTATCCTTGCACTCATCCATTCACTTAGGCACTACCCTTATACTCATCCATTCACTCAGGCACTACCCATGCACTCATCCATTCACCCAGGCACTACCCATGCACACATCCAATCAACCAGGCACTACCCTTGCACTCATGCTTGGGATGGCTTCCTGATCACCTGCAGTGTCGTGGCAGTGGAGCAGAACATCGCAGGGGCGTGTCTGTTCGTGCTGGTATGTCTTCACGTGTAGTGTGATGCACCCTGCCTTGGGGATCTGGGTCCTGATGTGGGGGTTACATACATATAGTAAATGCAGTGTACGAGGGAGTGGTGCATGGGGAGTGTGCCATGTCGTGTTTTCAGGATCGTTTGCACCATTTCACGCATCCTGGAATGGCAGTTTGCCTGTAGTTTTTGTTTCAGCCCCTTTGTGTGGCATGGGACATGCTGCGGTCCATGGGGACCCTCTTTGGTGCCCGGGCCATTGTTGCCAGGGGTGCCATTTGCTGGGGCTTGTGGGGGTGCTGGAGTCATTGCCAATTGGGCTACAGTTAGACACTTGCCTTCTTTTGGGGGGGAGCGCTGGTGCTGGTGGCCTGGTTGGCAGGGACCCGGTGCACTCCCAGTCAAGGGGCATCAGTGCTAGTGCAAAGGGAGGGTCACCATGTCAGGTTGGGCACTTTCCTACAACAACATCCACAACAAACAAAATAAAAAGAAACAAATCAGAATGATTCCTGACCCAACCACTAGATGTCGGAATAATGCAGAGCATGTGAATCGAGAAAACTCCCAAGGCTACAAAACTACTCCTACTGGTAAGTAACTATTTAGTTTTCAGATGATACCTATACCCTCACTGATATTGGAAAAGTAGAAAAGCCTGGAACGCCCAATATCAGAGGAGGCGATCGCTGTGGCTATAATAAAGCCCCAGGGGATAACTGCTTCCCAGGAGAATTTTATAAATGTGCCAAATCACAGATGATACTTATATTGTCCTTTGTGTTCCAAGAAATACTTGAGGAAGATTACCTACGGGAAGACTTCACCAAAGCCGGAATCTCCCTGCTCCCTAAACCTTTTAGGGACCACCTGGACGGTCAACTACAGGCCCATATTGGTCATTAATACGAATGTTAAAATCATGGCAATGGTCCTTGCCAGTCTTCTTAAAACGGTTATCAACCTGTAAATACCTACCACTCAAATAGGGTTCGTACCAGGTCATTTGGTGATGAATCAGCTCTGTACTCTCTCCCCCAAACTCTGGCAAGAACGTGATGCATTGACAGGCGAGTCATTCTTTCATTGGATGATGAAACAGCCTTTGACAGAGTGGAATGGGGGTATAGGTTTAGAACTCTGGAAAGGATGGGTGATTTTCTTAGATTCTTTAAAAGTATATGCCACAGTCCCTCTGCATTGGTTACTTGTGGAGGTCATAACTCCCCTCTACTTTACAGTTCACTGTGGCATGAGACACGGCTGTCCCTTCTTCCCTCTACTTTTCATTCTAGCCTTGGAACCTCTGACCATAGCCATAAGACATAACTTGCATATTAAAGGGATACTGACACCTGCGGTAGAACTTAAAGCATTCTATTATGCTGAGGACATCTTGCTCACATTATATCACCCACCAGAATCGGCTACCGCACTGATGAACCAGATTGATGTATTCTTGAGTTTTCCTGGGTATAAAATAAAGCGCTCCAAATGTGAGGCTCTGCCACTTACCGCCTCCACCATCAGGGCTTCCCTGGGATCCCCATAAAGTTTGCTGGAAAACTGAGAATCTTAAATATTTAGCCATACTCGTTAACAGAGGCCTGCAGAACATGGTCCCTGACAACATCTTCCTGCTGCTAGACAAAGGGGATTTCCAGAAATGTTCTGCTTTAAACCTTTCGCTATGGAGAAGAGTGCCGATCATTAAAATGAATATAGCTCCCCACTTTAAGTAGATCTTTGGGAATATTCACTTTATGGGATACATCGTTGTGTGTATTGTTGTTACAGATTCTATAAGATATCAATGTTTCTTCTCTAGATGTCAATTGTACCGGGGAATAGAATCGGAATACAGTATCAGCATGAGCAGTGTTATATGATATATACAAGATGTCTATGGCTGTATATAGTATATGGCATTGAACCACGATGTATGTTTTCACAAAATGACAATAAAATTATGTTTAAAAAAAAAAAAGTAAATCTTTGGGATGCTCTCACTGCTAATCTCTCATCCACTACTTAAGATATTGTCAAACTGATTCTCCGATTCATATGGGGCTTCACAGAACCAAGACCACGGAGCTCTAAACTATACATTGCCATTACTAAAAGGGGGCTCCACCAGCCCCATATGAAAAGTTACAGGTTGGCCCATCTACTGTATCGGTTGATTTGCACAATTAAAACACACTGGGAAACACCAGACTGGCTAGTTATGGAGAACTATGCATTAGTAGTTATGAGAGACCTGGCTACATATTACGCAAAAGATTCCAGGACTTAGCACTCTCAAATCCCATGATCTTTGCATCCCGCTATGTGTGGAAGAGAACACACACATTTCTGAAAGTGCCTTAATACCTCCACGCTGACGCCCCTATACGGCACAATGTGGCACTTATCATACACAAAGAAGAGATTAGCTGGGCTTTATGAAGACTAGCTCGACTCTTAAGTCTAGATGACCTGATAACAGACAGACGCTTGAAAACCCTCCCGGAACTCCGACAGGAATACAATTTACTGCACTCTCAATATTGGAGATATGCACAATAATCACATGCTTTTCACAATCTCTTATACCGCCACAATATAGAGTTGCCACGTTCACCTATAGTTCTCTACCTGTGGGTGTGGAAGGCTTTTAAAGCCACAAAAAGAGGAACCTACTCCCTACTGATTGATGTCCAGTTTTCTATTCCCTCGACTAATTAGTTACGTACATGTTGGGAAGAACCCCTGCAGTTTCAATTTGTGATTGAGACTGGGTGGCAATAGTAGCTCACTATAAAGAGGAGCTATGTGTCTGGCCTGCAATATGGTTATTTTAAACTGATACATAGATGGCACTGGTCCCCTGCCAGACTTCAGAGGGCCAACATAAGTCCTGGCTCGGACTGCTACATTGTCCATATCCTCTTGAACTGTTCCCATGTAGGCTAGCACTGGGCTCTAATATGGAACTGTATGAAAAAAGGCCTCTTGGTCCAACAGGACCCATGTGCAAGACTGGCTCTTTTCTTTGACATGAGTGACTTCCCTGTCTTACCTCCCCCACCCCCCACTTAGCACGATAGATGGCTACTGCATTTGGGGTCACTAAAATGTGGATTTTCGAGATATTTAAAATTAAACTAATTCCCACTTATGTTGAGTGGGTAGAGGATATGTTTACAATGCCATATTTTGGGAAACAAAAATTAATGATAGGCTCTCACAATTTAAAGAGATATGAGGTAGGTTCCTCAACACGATGAGGCACTAAGGCGGGGACTCAGTAGTCCTTGGTGAAGCCCTATTCCCTTAATTGAATATGGAAAGATTCGAGGTAGACTCCTTGCCAGGGCACCCATTGATGTAAATATACTTACCCCCATACCCCTATGTGGGGATGTATTGTAATAAAGGCTTTCTATTTCTCTGCTGTAGTGTAGTAGATGATAACACGCATGTCTCCCGCTTGACCATTCTCGGTTACTGTTCAGATACGATATGGAACACTTATTCATATTTATCTAACATTTCATTTGCTTGTTTCTTGTTATTTACTGTGTTTTTCTCAGTATTTACACCGGTACTACGCTCTTCTTAAAGCACCTGTCATATATATCTATGTTCATCAAAAGAACCCCTTGGTACCTAGACTCATGATTGCCACATTGTTGTTCGTGCTACTGTAGTCCTTTGGGACTTTGTCACCTCTGGTGATTATAAATGCTGTTCTCCTTCACCTCCCCCCCAATATTGAGAGACCTGCTGTTCATATATATGTTATGTCCTGATATGTTATTGTACTGCATATTGTTTATATCATGTGGTTTTCTAAATAAATAAATGTGAGGCAAAATCACAAACCACTGAGCTTGACAAACCAATCTGTCAAAGGCATACTCCTTCACCCTTCTCACAGCACATCTGCAAAAACCTATTCAGACTCTGATACAAAGACTCTATGAAGCTGGCATAGAGGGGACTGCTCTAGACTGGATCACATCCTACCTTCGCGGCAGAACTAATGTCATTCATACCCCACCTTTCTTGTCCAAACCGTACTTCACAAAAGCAGTGGTCCCTCAAGCCTCTATTATCTCGCCCATGCTTTTCAACATCTACATGAAGTCATTACCTGATTGTTCTTCTTTAAAAAAGGATGGGGCTATCGGGCCCTGTCCGAAATTGGCTTGTCTCATTCCTACAAAACAAAACACAAAAAATTAAAGTTAACTACTCCCTTGCAACCAGCACCCCGGTCTCAATTGGAGTGCCTCAAGGTTCCACACTCTCACCCATGCTTTTCAACCACTCTCCTAAATTCTGAACCGCTCTAACATTCAATACCACATGTATGCCGATGACACTCAATTGTATTTGAAAATCTCTTTTCCAGATGACATCAAAACTCTAACCTGTGCGCTGCTAAAAACTCAACAATGGTTAACTCTTAATCATATTTTGCTAAATACTCTCAAGACAGAGTTCCTCCTGATTGCCCCCCACAATCATTCTGAACCCACTCAAGACTGTCTCAAACAACTTACAGCTCTCAACTGCACCCCTCATGTTGTTGACTCTGCGAGATCTTTAGGCATAACTCTGGACCAAACCCTGAATATGCAAGATCACATCATTGCAACTACAAGGGGTGCCAATCATCAGCTCAACATATTAAGGAAAATCAAGCCATTCTTGCCTTCTGAGGACATTCAATTTGCAGTTGAATCCTTAGTTAGCTCACGCTTAGAGTATGGAATGGTGACCCTAGCAGGGTTACCCAAAGAGAGATTGGCACCTCTAAGAGCCACTCTGAAATCGGCAGCCAGACTCATCACTAATTCTTGAAAACATGCCCACATCACACCAGACGTAATTCAACTCAAATAGCTGTCTATCAAAGCAAGGATTAGCTTCAAGATAGCCTGCCTGACGCACAAAGCTATTCACTACAACGCCCACGTTTACCTGGCAAAAAAACGTGAACTATGGGGTTTGAATCAGACCCTAAGAAGCTCTAACACCCTCCTATTGAAACCTCCCAAATTTAAAAAGAAAAGAACCTGCAATCATGCCTTCTCTGGTCTTGCACCTATAATATGGAACGCTCTTCCTCAAGAGATCATATCTAACCCCTCAACCTCCTCGTTCAAAAAACAAGTTAAATGGTTAATCCTGAATGACCATCTACAGCAATAGTCCCGAAGCCACCTTCACTAACTTTTATTTCCTGATGATACTCTTTGATACCTCTTTCAACGTTGCAAATGTGTTTCTCCATGTGCTCCATAAGATATGATGCTCTTCTGGTACTTTACATGTCCCAAAAGATGGGTTGTTGCTCTTGTTTTTGTATTTGTGCTTGTTAAAGTCCTTTATGGTGTTGTATTCATGACTGTACGTGCTTTTGCTTTCGCTCCTTTGTACAGCGCTCTTATACCCGTAGGGGTCATGTTCGCGCTATATAAAACTTTTCAAACAAGTAAATAAATAAATAAAATTACCGGCACTGATCAATAAATTTCACCTCGCGAGCTATAACTATGCAGATGACACGCTAATATTCCTTCAACTGGAATGCCCCAAAGACACTGGAAATTCACCAATTTTCAGCTGTCTCAGAGCCTTGGATCAATGGATGACGTGGAGCCATCTCAAATTGAATGCTTCCACAAGAGAAATACTCATATGTGCCATTGGAAACATTATGACCCGCTCGCCACCTGCACACATCCAATCACCCATTCACTACCTTTGCACTCATACATTCACTCAAGCACTAACCATGAACTCATCCAATGACCCAGGCACTACCCTTGCACTCATCCATTCATTCGCACACTACCCATGAACTCATCCATTCACCCAGGCACTTCCCATGCACACATCCAATCACACCAGGCACTAGTCTTGCATTCATCCATTCACCCAAGCACTACCAATGCACACATCTATTCATCCAGCACTAACCATGCAGGCATCCAATCGCCCAGGCACTTCCCATGCACTCACTCATTCACCCAGCCATAATTATCCATGCACTCATCCATTCACTCAGGCGCTACCGATGCTCTCATCCAATCACACAGGTACTACCCATCCATTCATCCATTCACTCAAGCACTATGCATGCGCTCATCCATTCACTCAGGCACTACCCATGCACACATAAAATCACCCAGGCACTACCCTTGCACACATCCATTTACCCAGGCACTACCCATGCACTCATTCATTCACCCAGCCTTTATCCATGCACTCATCCATTCACCCAGGCACTACCCATGCACTCACGCAATCACCCAAGCACTACCCATGCACTCATCCAATCACTCAGGCACTACCCTTGCACTCATCCATTTAATGAGATACTACACACACATGCACTCATTCAATCACCAAGGTGCTACTCTTGCACTCATCCATTCACTCAGGCACTACCCATGCATGCATCCAATGACCCAGGCACTACCCTTGCACTCATCCATTCACTCACACACTACCCATGCACTCTTCTATTCACCCAGGCACTACCCATGCATTCATACATTCACCCAGGCACTACCCATGCACACATCTATTCACCAAAGCACTACTCATGCAAGCATCCAATAACCCAGGCACTACCCATGTACCCATCCAATCACCCAGGCGAGATCCATGCACTCACGCAATCACCCAGGCACTACCCCTGCACTCGTGCAATCACCCAAGCAATACCATGCACTCATCCAATCACCCAGGCACTACCCTTGCACCCATCCATTCAATGCGGTGCTACACATGCACTCATTCAGTCACTCAGGCCCTACTCTTACACTCATCCATTCACTCAGGCACTACCCATGCCCTCATCCAATGACCCAGGCACTACCATTGCACTCATCCATTCACTCACATACTCCCCCTGCACTCATCCATTCACCCAGGCACTGCCAAGGCACACATCCAATCACCTAGGCACTACCCTTGCACTCATCCATTCACCCAGGCACTACCCATGCACTCATCTATTCACCCAGGCACTATCCTTGCACTCATCCATTCACCCAGGCACTATCCATGCACTCATCCAATCACCCAGGCACTACCCATTAACTCATTCATTCACCCAGCTATTATCCATGTACTCATCTATTCACTCAGGCACTATGCTTGCATTTATCCATACACTGAGGCACTACCCATGCACTCCTCCATTCAGTCAGGCACTGCCCATGCACTTGTCCATTCATCCAGTCACTATCTATGCACACAACCAATCACCAAGTCACTACCTTTGAACTCATCCATTCACTCAGGCAATACTCATGCACTCATCCATTCACTCAGGCTTTACCCATGCACTTCTCCAGTGACCCAGGCACTACACTTACACTCATCCATTTACTTGCGCACTACCCATGCACTCGTCCATTTACCCAGGTACTACCCATGCACACATCTAATCACCCTGGTACTACTCATGCACACATCTATTCAACCAAGTACTACCCATGCATGCATCCAATCACCTAGGCACTACCCATGCACTCATTCATTCACCCAGCCTTTATCCATGCAATCATCCATTCACTCAGGCACTACCCTTACACTCATCCATTCACTCAGGCACTACCCATGGACTCATCTATTTACTCAGGCACTACCCTTGCACTCATCCATTTACCCAGGCACTACCCATGCACACATCCAATCACCCAGTCACTATGTTTGCACTCATCCATTCACCCAGGCACTACCCATGTACTCATTCAGTCTCCCAGCCTTTATCCATGCACTCATCCATTCACTGAGGCACTACCCATGCACTAATCCATTGTCTCATGCACTACCCATGCACTCATCCATTCACTCAGGCAGTATCCATGCACTCATCCTATCACCCAGGTGCTACCCTTGCACTCATCCATCCAATCACCCAGGCACTATCCATGCACTCATCCAATCACCCAGGCACTACCCTTACACTCATCTATTCACTCACGCACTACTCATGCACTCATTTATTGACTCAGGCACTACCCATGCACACATCCTATCACCCAGGCACTACCCTTGCACTCATCCATTCACTGAGGCACTACCCATGCACTCATCCTATCACCCAAGCACTACCCATGCACTCATCCAATTACCCAGGCACTATCCATTCATTCACCAATTCACCCAGGCACTAACTTACAATCATCCAATCACTCAGACACTATCCTTCCATGCATCCATTCACTCAGGCACTACCCTTGATCACATAAATTCACTCAGGCACTACCCATGCACTCATCCATTCACCCAAGCACTACCCATGTACACATCCAATCAACCAGGCACTACCCTGGCACTCATGCTTGGGATGGCTTCCTGATCACTTGCAGTGTCGTGGCAGTGGAGCAGGACATTGGAGGGGCGTGGCTGCTCGTGTGGGTATGTCTTCACGTGTAGTGTGATGCACCCTGCCTTGGGGCTCTGCGACCTGTTGTGTGGGTTCCTTTCATAAAGTAAATGCAGTGTACAAGGGCGTGGAGCACAGGGAGTGTGCCATGTCGTGTTTTCAGGATTGTTTGCAACATTTCACACATCCTGCGATGGCAGTTTGCCTGTAGTTTTTGTTTCAGCCCCTTTGTGTGGCATGGGACATGCTGCGGCCTGTGGGGACCCTCTTTGGTGCCTGGGCCATTGTTGCCAGGGGTGCCATTTGCTGGGGACTTGCTGGGGTGCTAGAGCCATTGCCAATTGTGTTACAGTTAGACCCTTGCCTTGTTTTGGGGGGGAGCACTGGCACTGGGGGCCTTGTTGGCGGGGACCCGGTTCACTTCCGGTTGAGGGGCATCAGTGCTAGTGCAAAGGGGGGGTCACCATGTCAGAGTGGGCACTTGTCTACAACAACATCCACAACAAAAAAAATTAAAAGAAATAAACCAGAATGATTTCTGACCCAACCACTAGATGGCGGAATGATGCAGAGCATGTGAAACCAGAAAATTCCCCAGGCTACAAAACTACTCCTACTGGTAAGTATCCATTTAGTTTTCAGATGATACCTATCCCCTCACTAATATTGGAAAAGTAGAAAAGTCTGGAAGGCCCAATATCAAAGGAGGGGATCGCTGTGGCTATAATAAAGCCCCATGGGATAACTGCTTCCCAGTAGAATTTTATAAATGTGCCAAATCACAGATGATACTTATATTGTCCTCTGTTTTCCAAGGAATACTTGAGGAAGATTATCTTTGGAAAAACTTCACCAAAACCGGAATCCCCCTGCTCCCTAAACCTTTTAGGGAACTCCTGGACTGTCAACTACAGCCTCATATTGGTCATTAATACGGATGTTAAAAATAAATCATGGCAATGGTCCTTGCCAGTCGTCTTAAAATGGTTATCAACCTGTTAATATCTTCCACTCAAATAGTGTACGTACCAGGTCATTCGGCGATGAATCATCTCTGTACTCTCTCTCCCAAACTCTGGCAAGAACTTGATGGCCATGACAGGCGAGTCATTCTTTCATTGGTTGATGAAAAGGCCTTTGACAGAGTGAAATGAGGGTTAGGTTTAGAACTCTGGAACGGATGGGTAATTTTCTTAGATTCTTTCAAATAATATGCCACATTCCCTCTACATTGGATACTTGTGGAGGTCATAACTCCCCCCTACTTTACAGCTCACTGTGGCATGAGACACGGCTGTCCCTTCTCCCCTCTACTTTTCATTCTAGCCTTGGAAACTCTGGCCTAGCCATAAGACATAACTTGCATATTAAAGGGATACTGACACCTGCGGTAGAACTTAAAGCATTCTATTATGCTGAGGACATCTTGCTCACATTATTTCGCCCACCAGAATCGGCTACCGCACTGATGAATCAGATTGATCTATTCTTAAATTTCTCTGGGCATTAAGTAAAGCGCTCCAAATGTGAGGCTCTGCTACTTACCGCCTCCACCATCAGGGCTTCCCTGGGTTCCCCAAAAAGTTCACTGAAAAACTGAGAATCTTAAATATTTAGTCATACTCGTTAACAGAGGCCTGCAGAATATGGTCCCTGACAATATCCTCCTGCTGCTAGACAAAGGAGATTTCCTGAAATGGCCTACTTTAAACCTTTCGCTATGGAGCAGAGTGCCGATCATTAAAATGAATACAGCTCCCCACTTTAACTAGATCTTTGGGATGCACTCACTGCTAATCTCTCGTCCACTACTTAAAGATATTGTCAAACTGATTCTCCGATTCATATGGGGCTTCACAGAACCAATACCACAGAGCTCTAAACTATAAGTTGCCACTACTAAAAAGGGGTTCCTCCTGCCCCATATGGAAAGTTACTGGTTGGCCCATCTACTGTATCGGGTTAATTTGCACAATTAAAACACACTGGGAAACACCAGACTGGCTAGGTATGGAGAACTATGCATTAGTAGTTATGAGAGACCTGGCTACATATTACTCAAAAAGATCCCAGGACTTAGCACTCTCAAATCCTATGATCTTTGCCTCCCACTATTTGTGGAAGAGAACATGCACATTTCTGAAAGTGCCTTAATACCTCCACGCTGATGCCCCTATATGGCACAACGCGGCACTTAGTATAGACTAGGAAGAGATTAGCTGGGCTTTATGAAGACTGGCTCAACTCTTATGTCTAGATGACCTGATAACAGACAGACGCTTGAAAACCCTCCCGGAACTCGGACAGGAATACAATTTACTGCACTCTCAATATTGGAGATATGCACAATAATCACATGCTTTTCCCAATCTCTTAGGCCTCCACAATATAGAGTTGCCACGTTCACCTATAGTTCTCTACCTGTGGGTGTGAAAGGCTTTTAAAGGCACAAAAAGAGGCCTCTACTCCCTACTGATTGATGTCCAGTTCTCTATTCCCTTGACTAATTAGTTACATACATGTTGGGTAGAACGCCTGCAGTTTCAATTTGTGGTTGAGACTGGGAGGTAAGAACTAGCTCATTCTTTCATTGGATGATGAAAAGGCCTTTGCAATATGGTTATTTTAAACTGATACATAGATGGCACAGGCCCCATGCCAGACTTCAGAGGGCCAACTTAAGTCCTGACTCAGACTGCAACATTGTCCATATCCTCTGGAACTGTTCCCATGTATGCTAGCACTGCGCTCTAATATGGACCTTTATGAAAAAAAGGCCTCTTGGCCAAGTGCAAGACTGACTCTTCTCTTTGACATGAATGACTACCCTGACTTACCCCCCCCCCACACTTAGCACGTTAGATGGCTACTGCCCTTGGGGTCGCTAAAATGTGCATTTTGAGATATTTAAAATGAAACTAATTCCCCCTTACATTGAGTAAGTAGAGGACATGTTTACAATGGAATCTTTTGAGAAACAAATATTAATGATAGGCTCTCACAATTTGAAGAGATATGAGGTTCCTCAACACGAAGAGGCACTAAGGCGGGGACACAGTAGTCCTTGATGAAGCCCTATCCTCTTCAATGAGTATGGAAAGATTCAAGGTAGACTCCTTGCCAGGGTACTCATTGATGAAAATAAACTGTCCCCCCTTCCCCTATGTGGGGATGTATTGTGATAAAGGCTTTCTATTTCTCTGCTGTAGTGTAGTAGATGATAACAAGCATATCTCCTGGTTGATCATTCTCTGTGACTGTTCAGATACGATATGGAACACTTCCTCATATTTATCTAACATTTCATTTGTTTGTTTCTTGTTATTTACTGTATTTGTTTCAGTATTTACACCGGTTCTATGCTCTTCTTGAAGCACTTGTCATATATGCCTATGTTCATCAAAAGAACCCCTTTGTATCTAGACTCATGATTTCCACATTGTTGTTCGAGCCACTGTGGTCCTTTGGGACTTTGTCACCTCTGGTGATTATACATGCTGTTCTCCTTCATTGACCCCCTCAATATTGAAAGACGTGCTATTCATATATCTGTTATGTCCTGATATTTTATTGTACTGCACATTGTTTATCTCTTGTGTTTTTCTTAATAAAAAATGTGAGGCAAAATCACAAACCACTGAGCCTGACAAACCATTCTGTCAAATGCATATTCCTTCACCTTTCTCACAGCACATCTGCAAAAACCTATTCAGACTCTGATACAGACTCTACGAAGCTGGCATAGAGGGGACTGCTCTACATTGGATCACATCCTACCTTCGCGACAGAACTAATGTCGTCCATACCCCACCTTTCTCGTCCAAATCGTACTTCACAAAAGAACTATCATCTCGCCCATGCTTTTCAACATCTACATGAAGTCATTACCTGATTGTTCTTCTCCAAAAAAGGATGGGGCTATCGGGCCCTGTCTCAAATTGGTTTGCCTCGTTCCTACGAAACAGAACGCAAAGAATTAAAGTTAACCACTCCCTTGCAACCAGCACCCGGGTCTCAATTGGAGTGCCTCAAGGTTCCACACTCTCACCCATGATTTTCAACCTTTGCATGGAACCACTCTCTGAAATTCTGAACCGCTCTAACATTCAATACCACATGTATGCCGATGACACTCAATTGTATTTGAAATTCTCTTCTCCAGATGGCATCAAAACTCTAAACTGTGCGCTGCTAAAAACTCAACAATGGTTCACTCATAATCATCTTTTGCTAAATACTCTCAAGACAGAGTTCCTCCTGATTGCCCCCAACAATCATTCTGCACCCACTCAAGACTGGCTCAAACAACTTACAGCTCTCAACTGCACCCCTCATGGTGTTGACTCTGTAAGTTCTTTAGGCATAACTCTGGACAAATACCTGAATATGCAAGATCACATCAGGGTAACTACAAGGGGAGCCAATCATCAGCTCAACACATTAAGGAAAATCAAGCCATTCTTGCCTTCTGAGGACATTCTATCTGTAGTCCAATCCCTAGTTATCTCACGCTTACAGTATAAAATGGTGACCCTAGCAGGGTTACCCAAAGCTAGATTGGCACCTAAGAGCCACTCTGAACTCTGCGGCCAGACTAATCACTGATTCTAGAACACATGACCACATCACACCAGAACTAATTCAACTCAACTGGCTGTCTATCGAAGCAAGGATTAGCTTCAAGATAGCCTGCCTGACGCACAAAGCTATTCACCACAACACCCCCATTTACCTGGTATAAAAACTTGATCTATCGGGTTTGAATCGGACCCTATGAAGCTCTAACACCCTCCTGTTGAAACCTCCCAAATTTAAAAGGAAAAGAACCTACAATCGTGCCTTCTCTGGTCTTGCACCTAGAATATGGAATGCTCTTTCTCCTGAGATCAGATCTAACCACTCGACCTCCTCATTCAAAAAACAAGTTAAATTGTTACTCCTGAATGACCATCTATAGCAATAGTCCCGATGCCACCTTAACTAACTTTTATTTCCTGTTGATACTCTTTGATACCTCTTTTATCATTGCAATTTTATTTCTCAACGTGCTCCATAAGATTTGTTGCTCTTCTGGTACTTTACATGTCCCACAAGATTAGTTGTTGCTTTTGTTTTTGTATTTGTGCTTGTTGAACAAGTTACTTACCTTCGGTAACACATTATCTGGTAGAAACTCTATCTAGCTGCAGATTCCTTACCTTTGAATTTCCCAGGCGTCAGGCTGGATCCGGAAACTTTTGCTGAGCAATACCTCTTGCACGCAATGTCGGGTGGCTCCATTCGGCTCCATGTGACGTCTGTGTCGTTAGCGTCGGTTATGACGTTGCGATCCCTATATAGGCACCTCCCAGGCGCGCAGACGTCAGTACTTTTTGTTTTTTCCACGCCAGAAGTGCAGAGCCACGAAGTAACTGACGTAGTCATGTGAAAAACTAGGGCCCTGAAAAGGGGGAGTAACCCTAGTACTATAACATTAGTCCGCAAAGTGGAGAGGCATGGGTGGGACTGTAAGGAATCTGCAGTTAGATAGAGTCTCGACCAGATAATGCGTTACCAAAGGTAAGTAACTTGTTTATCTGATAGAGACTTCTAGCTGCAGATTCCTTACCTTTGAATCAGATACTCGAGCCATACCATCCCGGCGGAGGGTTGCGGACTCACATCCTAAACTAAGAAGTCTTGCAGGACAGAACGGACAAAATGACCATCCGTGTGCACTTGCCTATCAAGGCAATAATATTTTGCGAATGTGTGCAAAGATGCCCACGTCGCTACCTGACAGATGTCTTGGACTGGAACACCCCGAGCCAAGGCCATAGTCTCAGACTTTCCCCTGGTGGACTGGGCTCTTAATCCCTCAGGGGGCTGCTTCTTTGCCAAGGCATAACAGATCTTGATGCAGAGAATGACCCAGTGAGAGATGGTCCTTTTCTGCACTGCCCTTCCCTTTGTTCCCACATACCCCACAAAGAGTTGGTCATCCACCCGGAACTCTTTTGTGTGGTCAAGGTAGAACGACAATGCTCTTTTTGGGTCCAGTTGGTGGAGACGCTCCTCTTCCTTAGAGGGATGCGGGGGAGCAAAGAAGGTGGACAAAGTGATGGAATGACCCAGATCGAAAGGGGTCACAACCTTTGGCAAAAAAGATGCCCTGGTGCGAAGCCCCACCTTGTCCGGAAAGGACATAAGATAAGGAGGCGAACAAGATAACACCTGCAACTCACTCATCCTCCAGCCACCACTGAGAAGGCTGTTTTGATGGTCAACAGCCGGAGGGGACAATTGTGCAAAGGCTCAAAGGTTGCACACATCAGATAGGTAAGGCCCAAATGAAGGTCCCACTGTGGCATAACAAAGGGCGTGGGTGGAAATAAGTGAGCCAGCCCTTTTAGAAATCTATTTAGAATAGGAGACTTAAAGAGAGAGGGCTGGTCTGGCAGCCACAAAAAAAAAACAGACAGAGCAGAAAAGTAACCCTTGTGATTTCCCAAGGCAGAGCCCTGCTGGGCAAGGTTTAGACTGAATAAAAGGACAGTAGAAAGAGGAGCAGAAAGAGGGTCAATGGACCTTTCTGTACAGTATAAGACAAATTTCTGCCAACGGCAGGCGTATACTGTCTTAGTGGAGGGCCGCCTGGCCTCCAGAATAACATTACTGACTTTGGGAGGAAGGTTAAACGCTAACAACTGTCGCCGCCCCATCTCCATGAATGGTGGCGCAGAGTTGACAGGTTCGGGTGAAGAACCTTCCTCTGCTGCTGCTGCGACAGAAGATCGTCCCTAAGGGGCAGCCTGATCGGAGGATCGACACTCATTCTCAGAAGCTCTAGATACCAGACACTCCTCAGTCCAGTCCAGAGCCACAAGAATAACTTGGGCCCGGTCGCTCCTGATCTTCTTCAGAACCTTGGGCAGAAGTGGTATGGGCGGAAAGGCGTACATCAGGCCTGAGCTCCACTCGTGATGAAAAATGTCGCTGAGCGATGGCCGCCTTGGAAACTCCAGCGCGCAGTACCACTGACACTGCGCGTTCTCTTCGTAGGCGAACAAATTTAACCAAGGTTCTCCCCACTGCTGAAAGAGACCTTGCGCTACCTCCGACTGGAGACCCCACTCGTGATCCGCTAGGCATCGCTGGGTGAGTTTGCCTACCCTGGCGTTCAGAGAACCTGCCAGGTGTTGAACCACCAGGGTTATGCCCTGCTGTTCCAACCATGTCCAGAGACACAGGGCCTCTCGACAAAGGGTCCACGACCCCACCTTACCCTGATTGTTGCAGTATGACATGGAGGTGCTGTTCTCTGTGAACACCTGCACTAACTTCCCATTGACAAGAGGGAAGGAGTACTCTCAATGTCAACCAAATCGCTCGTAGCTCCAATAAATGTATGTGGAGCCCCATCTCTGCCGGAGACCAGTAACCCCTGATCTCCACCTCTCCAGGTGCCGCCCCATCCCAGAAGTGACGCATCTGTCACAACTGTGAGAGCTGGTTGGGGAAGGGAGAGGGGTCTGCCGTTGATCCAATCGCAGTTCATTAACCACCACTGCAGATCTTTTGCAGTTCCTTCTGAGATCTGAACCACGTCGGTGATATTTCCCCAATGCTGTGCCCATTGGAACTTCAAATCCTACTGCAGAGCCCGCATACGCCATCTGGCGTGTCTTACCAACAGGATGCATGAGGCCATGAGGCCAAACAGCCTCAGAGTCAGTCTCACCGAAATCCAGGATAGAGGATGAAATATTGGAATTCTAGCTTGAATATGCTAGACTCGCAGCTCGGGAGTGTAAGCCTGAAACTGCATAGTGTCCAGAACAGCTCCGATGAAAGGGAGCGACTGGGAAGGTGTGGCTTTGGCACATTTATAGAGAACCCCAGCGAATGCAGAAGGTTCGCCATAGTCTAAAGATTGGAGACGACCGCCTGGGCTGAGGACGCCTTCAACAGCCAGTCGTCGAGGTAGGTGAAGACTGACAACCCTAACCTGCTCAGATGACCTGCGACCACCCCCATCACCTTGGTGAACCCCCGAGGGGCACTGGTAAGGCCGAAGGGGAGCATGGTAAACTGAAAGTGCTCGTGGCCTACCTTGAACCGCAGGTGACGCCTTTGGCCCGGCAGGATGGGAATATGAAAATACTCATCCTGCAGGTCCAACGCTACCATCCAGTCTTCTTGGTCTAGGGCAGACAAGACCTGAGCCAGAGTGAGCATTTTGAATTTCTCCTTTTTGAGGAAGAGATTGACAGTCCGAAGATCTAAAATGGGCCGTAGCCTCTTGTTCTTCTTTGGAATCAGAAAGTAGCGGGAATATCAGCCACTGCCTACTTCTGAAACTGGGACCCTTTCTATAGCTCCCTTGGCCAAGAGAGCTGTAACTTCCTTTTGGAGCAACTTTAAATGATTCTCCATCAGTCATTCCCGGTTTGGCAGAATAGGAGGAGGAAAAGAAAGAAAAAGTAGGGAATAGCCCTCCTGGACTATCTGCAAGACCCACTTGTCTGACGTTATGGATCTCCAGTGGGGGAGATGATGACAAATTCTCCCACCAACTAGAGTAGTGTGATCCTGCAGAATCAGTCTAGGATTGCTTAGAGTCTGTGGCTGCTGGGGGCAGTGTAGTCGATGACTTCTGGCCTCCATTCAGAGAAAGGAATGCACTGCGTCCTTGTCCTCGCACGGCTTGGGCAGTCTATGCGGGATGGTGGTTGGGATACGGCTGACAAGGCTGGAAACCCCTTCCGTTGACACAAAAGGGGCAAAAGGAAAACTGGCCACGGGGGCTAGAGGAGAGGCCCAAGGATCTGGCTGTAGCTCAAGAGTCCTTGAACCTGACCAGGGCAGAGTCTGCCTTTTACCCAAAAAGGTGGGTTCCATCAAAGGGCATGTCCATCAAATTGGCTTGGACATCGCCCAAGAATCCAGTTGTACGAAGCCAGGAGTGGCGCCTCAAAGCCACCTTCGTTAAAGTCGATCTGCCCAGCGAATCGGTCATATCTAGGCCACACCATATGCTGAATTTTGCTGCGTCGCTCCCATCTTTGACAGCTTGGGAGAGCACAGCCCGGGCCTCCTCCGGGACTTTTGGCACCACTTGCGCAACTGTCTTCCAAAGAGAATGGGAGAAACAGCCCAATAAGCATGCGGTATTCACCGACCGCAATGCCATGCTGGAGGAAGAAGCCAACTTCTTCCCAAATGAATCCAACCTCTTGGATTCCCTATCTGGAGGGGCGGAAGGGAATGCACCTTGGGACATAGAGGCCTGCACCACCAAACTCTCTGGGTTGGGGTGTTGGCTGAGGAATTTTGGGTCGCCCGGAGCTGGGCGATGGCAGCGTGCAATCGTCCTATTCACAGAAGCCCCTGTGCTAGGTTTGGACCATGTACCTAGAAGGACATCCGTAAGTGCCTCATTAAAGGGAAAAAGGGGTTCAGAAGTGGAAGCCCCAGGTTGAAGCACCTCAGTCAGGAGATTAGTCCTGACCTGCACTGAGGGCAGCTCTAGTCCAAGGACCTAAGCTGCCCTCTTTACCACCATGTCCAATATCATGAGACTATGTTCATGAAATCTAACTGGTCTGTTTTTCAAAAAATGTCTACAGGCAAATCCAAGACTTACAGTGGGATCAGGATTTCCTGTTGATCACTTTGGATGTACATTCTCTGTACACCATCATTGACCACAAGCAAGGCCTTGATGCCTGTAGACATTTTTTGAAAAACAGACCAGTTAGATTTCATGAACATAGTCTCATGATATTGGACATGATTGACTACTGTCTTACCAACAATATCTTCATGTTCAACGGTGTCCTTTATAAGCAGATCACTGGCACAGCGATGGGTTCTTGTTTCGCTCCCAGCTTTGCCAACCTGTTTATGGGACACTGGGAGGAGACACTGTCTTCCAATCTCTACCTGTCTGGATATCTTGAACACATAATAATGTGGAAAAGATATATTGATGATTTATTCATTGTTTGGAGAGGATCTGAATCGAGGGCCAAGGAATTCATCGAAGGGCTCAATAACAATGAATATAACATCATCCTCTCTGGTACTATTAGTAAGTCCAGTGCGGAATACTTAGATGTCAGATTAGACATTGTCAATAATCAGATTCAGACAGTCCTGTTCAGGAAGTCCACTGCGGGTAACAGTATTTTGCATGCCCTCAGCAGCCATCCGGAGGTACTGAAATGGAGAATCCCCTTTGGAGAGCTGCTGAGAGCAAAAAGAAACTGTAATACAGAGGAAGCGTACCAGAGAGAGAGCGTGAATTTGATGGAACGATTCAAAACCAGAGGTTATCCCAACTGGGTATTACGCAGAGCCAAAGAGAGGGCAGATGGTGTGAGCAGAATTGAAACCATCTCCGATAACATCACTGAATTGAGTGACACCTCTGACAATAGTACCAGGATGATTATGACCTTCAACTCTGACTCCAAAAACATCAAACACATTTTTGCAAAAAATTGGGATATTCTCAAACATGACAACATAATAGGTGACAGCATTCCCAACAGACCTAACATCACGTATAGGAGGGGTAGAAACATCAGGGACCTGCTAGTCCATAGTGATATCACCATATATCCCAAAAGATACGACCATGGCCTCAAAGGCTTTTTCCCTTGCGGGCACTGCAAGGCATGCAAAAACAGTAGCTATCGCAATAAAGTCATATATAACGGGGTTAACAAAACCATAAACCAGTTCCTTACATGTAGTACCACCTTTGCGATTTATGCCATAGAATGCCCATGTAAACTTTGGTACATTGGGAGTACCACACATATGGCTAAAAAGCGTATTTTGGAACACAGCAGAGCAATCACCAATTTGGACGAAAAGTACCCTGTAGCCCGCCATTTCCATGAGAAACATTTCTCCAATTCGTCCTTGCTATCATTTTTCATTCTGGAACAGATTGTGGGTAATCCCAGGGGAGGGAATCGGGTGCTGAAACTTAGACAAAGAGAGTCCAAATTGATCGTACAGTTTCAAACTAAGACCCCAGGGGGCTCAATTTTGATGAAGAAATGGCCATTCATCTGAAAGATGCTTAATTTTGCTGCTATACTATTCATTGTGACATGTTTTTATAGCTTTTCTTTCTCCCTTTGTGCATTGACTGTAATAACATTGTCTGGTTTTTAAATCTTTTTAACTTTATTGTTTCTGTTGGACCACTTTTGTAACTAAAAATGTGTTATTTTCTTTTCTTTTATTTTCCAGGAGGAAAGGAAGGGGCCCTTTCACCTGTAATCACTTTCACGGGCCACCTACCCTTTTCCCCTCATCTTCACCGTCACGGTCCAGAGACTGGGTAACTATGTTTCAGTTGGAATGTCATTTACAGTGATCAAACACTACCTTGTTTGACTTGGGACTTTTATACAGAACTTTGATCATTCACGATTTCTCTCTGTACACCATGTTCCCCTACTTTGGGCACTTGCCCTTTATACATTATTGTCAGTGATAAGGTGTTGGTTGTTGGCATTGATGTCCTCCTCCTTCCTAAGGGCACTTGCCCTTTATCGTCATGTAGTATTCAACTTTAGGACAATGACACTTCTGTCGCTAAGATGTTGATCTATATTTTATAGCACATGATGTGTATTATATTATCATTAGAGTGAAACGCGCCGCGTCACAGAACTCAACAGTGCATGTTTTGGGCGCTGGGGTTAGCAGCACATGTCATGTATTTCGTATCGGAGATACATCTATCTTACTCCATGCCACATGTTTTCCCTCACACCTTGCTGCATATTTATTTGTATAGCATCTTTTGTGTAGATTGAACCATTAGATACTGATCATGGCTGTATTTGTTATTTTACTTATAATTCACGTGCATTCTTGTTTGGTTTACACCTTTCCAACATGTCTGCCGTTTTGAATCAGATGCAAAATGATCCTATGAGTCCTTTGTCACTGTTTATGTTTTCACTGAATGCTTTATCAGTTACCCAGTGTATGTGCACGTTTCACGTGAACAAGGGGTTTCTTGCCCTGAAACGCGTTGTGGATTAAACAACCTGTGGCATTCATTTCAACGGAGTTCTTTTGTTACTGAGAGCGTGCGTTATTGGTGCGGTTTGGGACATATATATATATATATATATATAATTAATTTAAAATCCAACAATACTTGAAAGCCGGTGTTTATTTAATGCTCTTTAATCTACATATACTACCTTCCTTTATGCAGCTATATACCTTCCATGTACTTATGGATCTATATATTTATTACTTTTCTTCTAATTCAGTATATCCAATGCACTACCCTATTTCTCACCCTATACCGCTCTCAATATATCCTCTACCTCAACTCTCGAATTCAACCCAAATCTCTTTGTACTACTCTTTCCAATGCACTACCCTATTTCTCACCCTATACCTCTATCAATATATCCTCTACCTCAACTCTCTCATTCATCCCAAACCCAATACCACTACTATGATCCCAAAAATATCCCTTTCTAGACTCTTTCCTACTCTATCCCTGCTTGTATCATCTCGTACCTCTTTTACTATTCTGATGCTCCAAAACAAGCCTCTCTAATCCCTTTCCTCTGACTCTTCCCCTCCACCTCCCTTTTACTTATCCCAAGCCTCCTCCTAGTGCTATGAGCTCCAAAACAACAAACAAAAAAAACAAAAAGAAAAATATATATATATTTATAAATCCTTACCTCTTCTATCTCTCCACTATCCTTTTAACTCCAAATAACAAACTAACATGTCCACCACTCAAATTAATTTCCTATTGCACTTTACTAATTCACCACTACCTCTTAATGGGTTTCAGAGTAGCGTGCTACTCAACAAAAAAGCACTTCAACACCCCATCAGGGGTAGCAAGCGCGATATAAATGCAAACCTTTTTTCCCTCTTCTAGCCCTCCACTATACTTCTCAATCCAAATAACTGACTAACTTATCCACCACTCAAATTGCTTTCATATATATTTCACTATACTAATTCACCACTAAACCTTTATGGGTTCCAGAGTAGTGTGCTACTCACCAAAAAAGCACTTCAACACCCCATCAGGGGTAGAAATTGCTATATAAATGCAAACCTTTTTTCCCTCTTCTATCCCTCCACTATCCTTTTCAATTAAAATAACTGAAATACTAATTCACCACTAATGCTTTATGGGTTCCGGAGTAGCGGGCTACTCGACGAAAAAGCACTTTAACGCCTCGTCAGGGGTAGTAAGCACAATATAAATGCAATTACAATACAATACGATGCCCATGCACTGATCCAATGACTGAGGCAGTACCCTTGCACTCATCCATTCACTCATGCACTACCCATGCACTCATCCATTTACTCAGGCACTACCCATGTCCTCATCCAATCACCGAGGCACTAACCTTGCACTCACTCATTCATCCAGCCATTATCCATGCACTCATCCATTCACTTAGGCACTACTCTTGCACTCATCCATTCAATGAGGTACTACCCATGCACTCTTCCATGCACTCAGGCATTACCCATGCACTCATCCATTCACACAGGCACTACGCATGCATACATCCAATCATCCAGTCACTACCTTTGCACTCACACATTCACTTACACAGTACCCGTGCACTCATCCATTCACTCAGGCACTACCCTTGCAATCATCTAATCACTCATGTACTAGCCATACACTCATGCAATCACTCAAGCACTACCCATGCACTCATCCAATCACTCAGGCACTACCCTTGCACTTATACATTCAATGAGGCGCTAACGATGCAATCATTAAGGTGCTACTCTTGCACTCATCCAATCACTCAGGCACGACCCATGCACTCATCCAATGACCCAGGCACTGCTGTTTCACTCATCCATTCACTCATGCACTACCCATACACTCATCCATTCACTCAGGTACTTACCATGCACTCATCCAATGACCCATGCACTACCCTTGCATGCATCCATTCACTCAAGCACTACCCATTCACTCATCCATTCACTCATGCACTACTCATGCACCCATCCAATCACACCAGGCACTACTCTTGCTCTCATCTATCTACCCAGGCACTACCCATGCAAACATCTATTCACAGAAGCACTACCCATGCACACATCCAATCACCCTGGCACTACCCATGCATTTATCCATTCACCCAGGCAATACCCTTGCACTCATCCATTCACTAACACACTACCCATGAGCTCATCCATCCACCAAGGCATTACCCATTTACTCAAGCACTACCCATGCATGCATCCAATCGCCCAGGCACTACCCATGCACTCATTCACTCACCAAGCCTTTATCCATGCTCTTATCTATTCACTCAGCCACTACCCATGCACTCATCCAATCACCCAGGCACTACTCATGCACTTATCCATTCACTCAGGTACTATGCATGTACTCATCCATTCACTAATGCACTACGCATGCACTCATCCAATGACCCAGATACTACCCTTGCACTCATCCATTCACTCAAGCACTACCCATGCACTCATCCATTCATTCAGGTACTACCCATGCGCACATTCAATCACCCAGCACTAACCATTCATGCATCCAATCACCCTGGCACTACCTATGCACTCACTCATTCTCCCAGCCTTGATCCATGCACACAGCCATTCACTTAGGCACTATTAATGCACTAATCCAATCACCCAGGCCCTATCCACGCACTCATTCATTTACTTAGCCACCATGCAAGCGCTCATCCATTTACTCAGGCACTACACATTCACTCATCCAATGACCCAGGCACTACCCTTGCACTCATCCATTCACCCAGGCACTATGCATGTGTTCATCCATATACCCAGGCAATACTCATGCACATACCCAATGACCCAGGCACTACCCTTGCAATCATCCATTGACTTGTGCACTAGCCATGCACTCATCTGTTCATCAAGGTACTACCCATGCACTCATCTATTCATACAAGCACTACCCATGCACGCATTCAATCACTTAGTCATTACCAATGCACTCATTCAATCACCCAGCCATTATCCATGCACTCATCCATTCACTCAGGCAATACCCTTGCACTCATCTCTTAACTGAGGCACTACTCATGCACTCCTCCATTTATTCCAGCACTACCCATGCACTCATCCATTCACCCAAGCACTACCCATGCACTCATCTATTCACACAGGCACTACCCATGCACTCATTTAATTACCGAGGCACTGCCCATGCACTAATTCATTCACCTAGCCATTATCCATGCACTCATCCATTCCTTCAGGTACTACCTTTATACTCATCCATTCACTGAGGCACTACCCATGCACTCCTCAATTTACTCAGGCACTACCCATGCACTAATCCATTCACCCAGGTACTACCCATGCAAACATCCAATCACCCAGTCATCAGCTTTGCACTCATCCATTCACTCAGGCACTACCCATGCACTCATCCAATCACCCAGGCACTACCCTTGCACTTATCAAATCCCCCAGGCACTACCCATGCACTCATCTTTCCATCCTTGCACTACCCATGCACTCATACAATCATCCAGGCACAATCCATGCACTCATTCATTCACCCAGCCATTATCCATGTACACATCCATTCACTCAGGCACTACCCTTGCACTCATCCATTCACTGAGGCACTATCTGTGCACGGCTCCATTCACTCAGGCACTACCCATGCATTCATGCAATCACCTAGGCACTACCCATGCACACATCCAATTACACATTCACTAATTTTGCACTCATCCATTCACTCAGGCAGTACCCATGCACTCATCCATTCACTAAGGCACTATCCCTGCACTCATCCAATGACCCATGGCACTACTGTTGCACTCATCCATTCAGGCACGCAGTACCCATGCACTCATCCATTCATTCAAGTACTACCCTTGCACACATCCAACCACCCGGGCACTACCATTGCACACATCCATTCACTCAGGCACTATGCATGCGCTCATCTATTCACTCATGCAGTACCCATGCACTCATCCAATGACACAGGCAATACTGTTGCACTCATCCATTCACGCAGCACTACCCATGCACCCATCCATTTACTCAGGCACTACCCATGCAAACATCCATTTACCCAGGCACTACCCTTGCACACATCCATTCAATCAGGCACTATGCATGCACTCATAAATTCACTCAGGCACTACACATGCACTAATCCAATGACCCAGGCACCACTCTTGCACTCATCCATTCACCAAGGCTCTCCCCATGCACTCATCTGGTCACCCAAGCATTACGAATGCATGCATCCAATCACCAGGGCACTAACCATGCACTCATTCATTCACCCAGGCATTATCCATGCACTCGTCATTCACTGAGGCACTACCCATGCATTCATGTAATCACCTAGGCACTACTCATGCACAAATCCAATAGCTCATTCACTAAATTTGCACTCATCCATTTACTCAGGCAGTACCCATTAACTTATCCATCACTCTTGCCTTACCCATTTACTCATCCAATGACCCAGGCACTGCCCATGCACTCATCAATTCACAAAGGCAGTACCCATGTACTTATCCAATCAACCAGGCACTATCCTTGCACTCAACTAATTAACCAGGCACTACACATGCACTCATCTATTCACCCTGGCACTACCCATGCACTCATCCAACTACCCAGGCACAACCCATGCACTCATTCATTCACCCAGCCATTATCCATGTACACATCCATATACTCAGGCACTATGCTTGCACTCATCCATTCACTGAGGCACTACACATGCACTCCTCCATTCACGCAGGCACTACCCATTCATTCATGCAATCACCTAGGCACTACCCATGCACATATTAAATTACCCATTCACTAATTTTGAACTCATCCATTCACTCAGGCAGTATCCATGCACTCTTCCATTTAACCAGGCCTACCCATGCACTCATCCAAATACCCAGTCACTACCTTTGCACTCATCCATTCATAAAGGCAGTACCCATGCACTCATCCATTCACCCAGGCCTACCCATGCACTCTTACAATGACCCAGGCAATACTGTTGCTCTCATATATTCACTCATGCAGTATCCATGCACTCATCCATCCACTAATATACTACCCATGCACACATCCAATCACCCAGGTACTACACATGCACATATCCATACACTCAGGCACTATGCATGCACTCATCCGTTCACTTAGTCACTACCCATTCACTCATCCAATGACCCAGGCACTACTCTTGCACTCATCCATTCACCAAGGCACTACCCATGCACTCATCTATTCACCCAAGCACTACCCATGCATGCATCCAATCACCCAGACACTAACCATGCACTCATTCATTCACCCAGCCATTATAAATGCACTCATACATTCCCTGAGGCATTACTCTTGCACTTGTCCATTCACTGAGACCCTACCCATGCACTCCTCCATTTACTCAGGCACTACCCATGCACCCATCCATTCACCCAGACACTACCCATGCACTTATCTATTCACTCAGGCACTACCTAGGCACTCATCCAATCACCCATGTACTACCCATGCACTCATTCATTCACCCAGGCATTATCCATGCACTCATCCATCCACTCAGGCACTACCCTTGCACTCATCCATTCACCCAGGCACTCCCTATGCACTTATCTATTCACTCAGGCACTACCTAGGCACTCATCCAATCACCCATGTACTACCCATGCACTCATTCATTCACCCAGACATTATCCATGCACTCATCCATCCACTCAGGCACTACCCTTGCACTCATCCATTTACTGAGACACTACCCATGCACACCTCAATTTACTCAGACACTACCCATGAACTCATCCATTCACCTAGGTACTACCCATGCACACATCCAATAACCCAGTCACTACTTTTGCAGTCCTCCATTCACTCAGGCAGTACCCATGCACTCATCCACTCACTCAAGCACTACCCATGCACTCATCCAATGACCCAGGCACTACTGTTGCACTAACCCATTCACTCATGCAGTACTCATGCACTCATTCTTTTACTCAGGCACTACCCATGCACTCATTCAATCACCCAGGCACTAACTATGCACTCACACAATCACCAAATCACTACCCATGCACTCATCCCATCACCCAGGAACTAACCTTGCACTCATCCATTAAATAAGGCGCTATCCATGTACTCATCCAATCACCCAGGTGCTAGTCTTTCACTCTTCCATTAACTCAGGCACTACCCATGCACTCATCCAATGACCCAGGCACTACCTTGCACTCATCCATTCAATTACACACTCCCCAAGCACTCATCCATTCACACAGGCACTACCCATGCATACATCCAATTATGCAGGCACAACACTTGCACTCATCCATTCACTCAGGCACTACCTATGCACTCATCTATTCACCCAGGCATTACCCATTTACTCATCCAATAACCCAGGCACTACCCATGCACTCATTCATTCACCCAGACATTATCCATGTACTCATCCATTCACTCAGGCACTACCTTGCAAACATTCATTCACTGAGGCACTACCCATGCACTCATCCAATCACACAGGCACTTCCCATGCACTGATCTAATTACCCAGGCACTACCTGTGTACTCATCCAATCACCTAGGCACTATCCATGCACTCAACCAAGCACCCAGGCACTCTCCATGCACTCATCCAATCACCAAGGCACTGCCCTTGCACTCCTCCATTCACTGAGGCACTACACATGCACTACATGAATCACCCAGGCACTACCCATGCACTCATCCAATCATTCGGCACTACCCTTGCACTCATCCGTTCACTCAGGCACTATGCATGTGCTCATCCATTCATTCAGGTACAACCCATGCACTCATCCAATGACCCAAGCATTACCCTTGCACTCATCCATTCACTCATGCACTACCCATGCCCTCTGCCATTCACCCAGGCACTACCCATGCACAGATCTATTCACCCAGCACTAACCATTCACGCATCCAATCACCCTGGCACTACCTATGCACTCACTCATTCACCCAGCCTTTATCCATGCACACATCCACTCACTCAGGCACTATCAATGTACTCATCCAATCACCAGGCACTATCCATGCACTCATTCATTTACTCAGCCACCATGCATGCACATTTACTCAGGCACTACACATGCACCCATCCAATGACCCAGGCACTACCATTGCATGCATCAGTTCAATCACACATTAGCCATGCGCTCATCCATTCACCCAGGTGCTACCAATGCACTCATCCATTCATCCAGGGCTACCAATGCACATATCTATTCACCCAAGCACTACCAACACATTCTTCCAATCACCCAGGCACTTCCCATGTACTCATTCATTCTCCCAGCCTTTATCCATGCACTCATCCATTTACTCAGCCACTACCCATGCACTCATCCAATCACCCAGGCACTATCCATGCATTCATCAATTCACTCAGGTACTATGCATGTGCTCATCCATTCACTCAAGAACTACATATGCACACATCCAATCACCCAGCTCTAACCATTCACGCATCCAACCACCCTGGCACTACCTATGCACTCACTCATTCTCCCACTCTTGATCCATGCACACAGCCATTCACTCAGACACTATTAATGCGCTCATCCAATCACCCAGGCACTACCCATGTACTCATTCATTAACTCAGCCATCATGCATGCGCTCATCCATTTACTCAGGCACTACACATGCACTCATCCAATGACCCAGGCACTACCCTTGCACTCATCCATTCACTCACACACTAGCCATGCACTTATCCATTCACTCAGGTGCTATCATTGCACACATACCATCACCCAGGCACTACCCTTGCACTCACCCATTTACTCAGGCACTTTGCATGTGTTCATCCATATACCTGGGCACTACTCATGCACACATCCAATGACCCAGGCACTACCCTTGCACTCATCCATTCACTCATGCACTAGCCATGCACTCATCTATTCACCAAGGCACTACCTATGCACTCATCTATTCATACAAGCACTACCCATGCACACATTTAATCACTCAGTCATTACCAATGCACTAATTCATTCACCAAGCCATTATCCATGCATTCATCCATTCACTCAGGCAATACCATTGCACTCATCTCTTAACTGAGGCACTAACCATGCACTCATCCATTCACCCAAGCACTACCCATGCACACATTCAATCACATAGGCACTGCACGTGCACTCATCCATTCACCCAGGCACTACTCATGCACTCATCTATTCACTCAGGCACTACCCATGCACTCATTTAATCACCAAGGCACTACCCGTGCACTAATTCATTCACCTAGCTATTATCCATGCACTCATCCATTCCTTCAGGCACTACCTTTACACTCATCCATTCACTGAGGCACTACCCATGCTCTCCTCAATTTACTCAGGCACTACCCATGCACTAATCCATTTACCCAGGTACTACCCATGCAAACATCCAATCACCCACTCACCAGCTTTGCACTCATCCATTCACTCAGGCACTACCCATGCACTCATGCAATGACCCAGGCACTAATCTTAGAACTCATACATTCACCCAGGCACTACCCATGCACTCATCCAATCACCCAGGCACTACCCTTGAACTTTTCAAATCCACCAGGCACTACCCGTGCAATCATCTTTCCGCCCTTGCACTACCCATTCACTCACACAATCACCCAGGCACAATCCATGCACTCATTCATTCACCCAGCCATTATCCATGTACACATCCATTCACTCAGGCACTACCCTTGCACTCATCCATTCACTGAGGCACTACCCGTTCACTGCTATATTTACTCAGGCACTACCCATACATTCATGCAATCACCTAGGCACTACCCATGCACACATCCAATTACCCATTCACTAACTTTGCACTGATCCATTCACTCAGGCAGTACCCATGCACTCATCCATTCACTAAGGCACTACCCCTGCACTCATCCAATTACCCATGGCACTACTGTTGCACTCATCCATTCAGTCACGAAAGTACCCATGCACTCATCCATTCATTCAGGCACTACCCATGCACACATCCAATCACCCGGGCACTACCGTTGCACACATCCATTCACTTAGGCACTATGCATGCGCTCATCCATTCACTCATGCACTACCCATGCACCCATCCATTTACTCAGGTACTACCCATGCAAACATCCAATTACCCAGGCACTAGCCTTGCACACATCCATTCAATCAGGCACTACACATGCACTAATCCAATGACCCAGGCACTACTCTTGTACTCATCCATTCACCAAGGCTCTACCCATGCACTCATCTGGTCACCCAAGCATTACAAATGCATGTATCCAATCACCCAGGCACTAACCATGCACTCATTCATTCACCCAGGCATTATCCGTGCACTCCTCCATTCACTTAGGCACTACCCATGCATTCATGCAATCACCTAGGCACTACCCATGCACAAATCCAATTACCCATTCACTAAATTTGCACTCATCCATTTACTCAGGCAGTACCCATTCACTCATCCATCACTCTGGCCCTACCCATTTACTCATCCAATGACCCAGGCACTGCCCATTCACTCATCAATTCACCCAGGCAGTGCTCATGCACTTATCCAATCACCCAGGCACTATCCTTGTACTCAACTAATTACCCAGGCACTACACATGCACTCATCTATTCACCCTGGCACTACCCATGCACTCATCCAACTACCCAGGCACAACCCATGCACTCATTCATTCACCCAGCCATTATCCATGTATACATCCATATACTCAGGCACTATGCTTCAACTCATCCATTCACTGAGGCACTACACATGCACTCCTCCATTCACTCAGGCACTACCCATTCATTCATGCAATCACCTAGGCACTACCCATGCACACATCCAATTACCCATTCACTAACTTTGAACTCATCCATTCACTCAGGCAGTACCCACGCACTCTTTCATTTAACCATGCCTACCCATGCACTCTTCCAATGACCCAGGCAATACTGTTGCTCTCATACATTCACTCATGCAGTACCCATGTACTCATCCATCCACTAATGCACTACCCATGCACACATCCAATCACCCAGGAACTAGCCATGCACACATCCATACACTCAGGCACTACTCATCCATTTAGTGAGGCACTACCCATGCATACCTCAATATACTCAGACACTACCCATGCACTCATCCATTCACCTAGGTACTACCCATGCACACATCCAATCACCCAGTCACTACCTTTGCAGTCTTCCATTTACTTAGGCAGTACCCATGCACTCATCCACTCACTCAAGCACTGCCCATGCACACATCCAATGACCCAGGCACTACTGTTGCACTCACCCCTTCACTCATGCCATACCCATGCACTCATCCAATCACCCAGGCACTAACCATGCACTCACACAATCACCAAATCACTACCCATGCACTCATCCAAACACCCAGGCACTAACTTTGCACTCATCCATTCAATAAGGCGCTACCCATGCACTCATTCAATCACCCAGGTGATAGTCTTCTACTCATCCATTAACTCAGGCACTACCCATGCACTCATCCAAAGACCCAGGCACTACCTTGCACTCATCCATTCAGTTACACACTCCCCAAGCACTCATCCATTCACACAGGCACTACCCATGCATACATCCAATCATGCAGGCACAACACTTGCACTCATCCATTCACACAGGCACTACCCCTGCACTCATATATTCACCCAGGCACTACCCATTCACTCATCCAATCACCCAGGCACTACCCATGCACTCATTCATTCACCCAGCCATTATCCTTGTACTCATCCATTCACTCAGGCACTACCTTGCAAACATTCATTCACTGAGGCACTACCCATGCACACATCCAATCACACAGGCACTATCCATGCACTCATCTAATCACCCAGGCACTATCCATGCACTCGACCAAGCACCCAGGCACTCTCCATGCACTCATCCAATCACCAAGGCACTGCCCTTGCACTCGTCCATTCAATGAGGCACTACGCATGTGCTCATCCATTCACTCAGGTACTACCCATGCACTCATCCAATGACCCAAGCATTACCCTTGCACTCCTCCATTCACTCATGCACTACCCATGCCCTCAGCCATTCACCCAGGCACATATCTATTCACCCAGCACTAACCATTCACGCATCCAATCACCCTGGCACTAGCTATGCACTCACTCATTCACCCAGCCTTTATCGATGCACACATCCACTCACTCAGGCACTATCAATGTACTCATCCAATCACCAGGCACTATCCATGTACTCATTCATTTACTCAGCCACTATGCATGCGCTCATGCATTCACTTAGGCACTACACATGCACTCATCCAATGACCCGGGCACTACCCTTGCACTCATCAATTCAATCACACATTAGCCAATCACTCATCCATTCACCCTGGTGCTACCAATGCACTCATCCATTCACCCAGGCGCTACCCATGCACATACCTATTCACCCAGGCACTACCCATGCATTCATCAATTCACTCAGGTACTAGGCATGTGCTCATCCATTCACTCAAGAACTACATATGCACACATCCAATCACCCAGCACTAACCATTCACACATCCAATCACTCTGGCACTACCGATGCACTCACTCATTCTCCCAGTCTTGATCCATGCACACAGCCATTCACTCAGGCACTATTAACCCCTTGTATGCTCATGACGGCTCCCGGCCGTCATGCGTCACGGTGGGCGTGTGCGCACGACGGCCGGGAGCCGTCGAATTCCTGCCCACTAATAAAAAACCCCGCACAGCGTGAAAATTCGCACCGCATGGAAGGGGTTAATGCACTCATCCAATCACCCAGGCACTACCCATGTACTAATTCATTTACTCAGCCACCATGCATGAGCTCATCAATTTACTGAGGCACTACACATACACTCATCCAATGACCCAGGCACTACCCTTGCATTCATCAGTTCAATCACACATTAGCCATGCACTCATCCATTCACCCAGGTGCTACCAATGCACTCATCCAGTCATCCAGGCGCTACCCATGCACATATCTATTCACCCAAGCACTACCAACGCATTCTTCCAATCACCCAGGCACTTCCCATGTACTCATTTATTCTCCCAGCCTTTATCCATGCACTCATCCATTCACTCAGCCACTACCCATGCACTCATCCAATCACCCAGGCACTACCCATGTATTCATCAATTCACTCAGGTACTATGCATGTGCTCATCCATTCACTCAAGAACTACGTATGCACACATCCAATCACCCAGCTCTAACCATTCACACATCCAATCACCCTGGCACTACCTATGCACTCACTCATTCTTCCGCTCTTGATCCATGCACGCAGCCATTCACTAAGGCACTATTAATGCACTCATCCAATCACCCAGGCACTACCCATGTACTCATTCATTTACTCAGCCACCATGCATGCGCTCATCCATTTACAAAGGCACTACACATGCACTCATCCAATGACCCAGGCACTACCCTTGCACTCATCCATTCACTCACATACTAGCCATGCACTCATCCATTCACTCAGGTGCTACCATTGCACACATACAATCACCCAGGCACTACCCTTGCACTCACCCATTCACTCATGCACTAGCCATGCACTCATCTATTCACCAAGGCACTACCCCATGCACTCATCTATTCATACAAGCACTACCCATGCACACATTTAATCACTCAGTCATTACCAATGCACTCATTCATGCCGTACCCATGCACTCATTCTTTCACTCAGGCACTACCCATGCACTCATCCAATCACCCAGGCACTAACCATGCACTCACACAATCACCAAATCACTACCCATGCACTGATCCAAACACCCAGGCACTAACCTTGCACTCATCTACTCAATAAGGCGCTACCCATGCACTCATTCAATCATCCATTAACTCAGGCACTACCCATGCACTCATCCAAAGACCCAGGCACTACCTTGCACTCATCCATTCAGTTACACACTCCCCAAGCACTCATCCATTCACACAGACACTACCCATGCACTCATATATTCACCCAGGCACTACCCATTCACTCATCCAATCACCCAGGCACTACCCATGCACTCATTCATTCACCCAGCCATTATCCTTGTACTCATCCATTCACTCAGGCACTACCTTGCAAACATTCATTCACTGAGGCACTACCCATGCACACATCCAATCACACAGGCACTATCCATGCACTCATCTAATTACCCAGGCGTTATCTATGCACTCATCTAATCACCCACGCACTATCCATGCACTCGACAAAGTACCCAGGCACTCTCCATGCACTCATCCAATCACCAAGGCACTGCCCTTGCACTCCTCTATTCACTGAGGCACTACACATGCACTCAATGAATCACCCAAGCACTACCCATGCACTCATCCAATCATTCGGCACTACCCTTGCACTCATACGTTCACTCAGGCACTACGCATGTGCTCATCCATTCACTCAGGTACTACCCATGCACTCATCCAATGACCCAAGCATTACCCTTGCACTCATCCATTCACTCATGCACTACCCATGCCCTCAGCCATTCACCCAGGCACTACCCATGCACATATCTATTCAAACAGCACTAACCTTCATGCATCCAATCACCTTGGCACTACATATGCACTCACTCATTCACCCAGCCTTTATTAATGCACACATCCACTCACTCAGGCACTATCAATGTACTCATCCAATCACCAGGCACTATCGATGTACTCATTCATTTACTCCGCCAGTATGCAAGCGCTCATCCATTCACTCAGGCACTACACATGCACTCATCCAATGACCCGGGCACTACCCTTGCACTCATCAATTCAATCACACAATAGCCAATCACTCATCCATTCACCCAGGTGCTACCAATGCACATATCTATTCACCCAAGCACTACCAATGCATTCTTTCAATCACTCAGGCACCACCCATGTACTCATTCATTCTCCCAGCCTTTAACCATGCACTCATCCATTCACTCTGCCACTACCCATGCACTCATCCAATCACCCAGGCACTAACCATGCATTCATCAATTCACTCAGGAACTATGCATGTGCTCATCCATTCACTCAAGAACTACATATGTACACATCCAATCACCCAGCACTAACCATTCACGCATCCAATCACTCTGGCACTACCGATGCACTCACTCATTCTCCCAGTCTTGATCCATGCACACAGCCATTCACTCAGGCACTATTAATGCACTCATCCAATGACCCAGGCACTACCCATGTACTAATTCATTTACTCAGCCCCCATGCATGAGCTCATCAATTTACTCAGCAATACCAAAGGGGATGATGGACAGAGCGCTTGAGCTAATCAAACACTCACCCCCAGTCAACTGATCTGGGTTTAATCCATCATCATTCTTTAGATCACTCCACCACCCCAGTTCAGACATGGCCACATGCAAATCAGTCTGACCCTGTGCCTCATGGGAACAGTCCAGCCCGAACTGCCAAGCCATGTCTTCCCTGGACCGGAAACAAGCATCCTGGGACCGGTTTCTGGCTATTCAGCCGTCATCAGCCAGGCTAGCTTGAATCCAGTGGCAAAGTGAGCAAGGGACCCATGTCTGGGCATACCCTGCCAACTTAGGGGGAACAAAGCGATACCAAAGGAGATGATGGACAGAGAGCTTGAGCTAATCAAACACTCACCCCCAGTCAACTGATCTGGGTTTAATCCATCATCATTCTTTAGCTCACTCCACCACCCCAGTTCAGACATGGCCACATGCAAATCAGTCTGACCCTGTGCCTCATGGGAACAGTCCAGCCCGAACTGCCAAGCCATGTCTTCCCTGGACCGGAAACAAGCATCCTGGGACCGGTTTCTGGCTATTCAGCCGTCATCAGCAAGGATAGCTTTAATCCAGTGACAAAGTGAGCAAGGGACCCACGTCTGGGCATACCCTGCCAACTTAGGGCGAACAAAGCGATACCAAAGGGGAAAAAGGACAGAGCGCTTGAGCTAATCAAACACTCACCCCCAGTCAACTGATCTGGGTTTAATCCATCATCATTCTTTAGCTCACTCCACCACCCCAGTTCAGACATGGCCACATGCAAATCAGTCTGACCCTGTGCCTCATGGGAACAGTCCACCCCGAACTGCCAAGCCATGTCTTCCCTGGACCGGAAACAAGCATCCTGGGACCGGTTTCTGGCTATTCAGCCGTCATCTGCCAGGCTAGCTTGAATCCAGTGGCAAGGTGAGCAAGGGACCCACGTCTGGGCATACCCTGCCAACTTAGGGTGAACAAAGCGATACCAAAGGGGATGATGGACAGAGCGCTTGAGCTAATCAAACACTGACCCCCAGTCAACTGATCTGGGTTTAATCCATCATCAGTCTTTAGCTCACTCCACCACCCCAGTTCAGACATGGCCACATGCAAATCAGTCTGACCCTGTGCCTCATGGGAACAGTCCAGCCCGAACTGCCAAGCCATGTCTTCCCTGGACCGGAAACAAGCATCCTGGGACCGGTTTCTGGCTATTCAGCCGTCATCAGCCAGGCTAGCTTGAATCCAGTGGCAAAGTGAGCAAGGGACCCACATCTGGGCATACCCTGCCAACTTAGGGGGAACAAAGCGATACCAAAGGAGATGATGGACAGAGCGCTTGAGCTAATCAAACACTCACCCCCAGTCAACTGATCTGGGTTTAATCCATCATCATTCTTTAGCTCACTCCACCACCCCAGTTCAGACATGGCCACATGCAAATCAGTCTGACCCTGTGCCTCATGGGAACAGTCCAGCCCGAACTGCCAAGCCATGTCTTCCCTGGACCGGAAACAAGCATCCTGGGACCGGTTTCTGGCTATTCAGCCGTCATCAGCCAGGATAGCTTTAATCCAGTGACAAAGTGAGCAAGGGACCCACGTCTGGGCATACCCTGCCAACTTAGGGCGAACAAAGCGATACCAAAGGGGAAAAAGGACAGAGCGCTTGAGCTAATCAAACACTCACCCCCAGTCAACTGATCTGGGTTTAATCCATCATCATTCTTTAGCTCACTCCACCACCCCAGTTCAGACATGGCCACATGCAAATCAGTCTGACCCTGTGCCTCATGGGAACAGTCCAGCCCGAACTGCCAAACCATGTCTTCCCTGGACCGGAAACAAGCATCCTGGGACCGGTTTCTGGCTATTCAGCCGTCATCAGCCAGGCTAGCTTGAATCCAGTGGCAAAGTGAGCAAGGGACCCACGTCTGGGCATACCCTGCCAACTTAGGGTGAACAAAGCGATACCAAAGGGGATGATGGACAGAGCGCTTGAGCTAATCAAACACTGACCCCCAGTCAACTGATCTGGGTTTAATCCATCATCAGTCTTTAGCTCACTCCACCACCCCAGTTCAGACATGGCCACATGCAAATCAGTCTGACCCTGTGTCTCATGGGAACAGTCCAGCCCGACCTGCCAAGCCATGTCTTCCCTGGACTGGAAACAAGCATCCTGGGACCGGTTTCTGTCTATTCAGCCGTCATCAGCCAGGCTAGCTTGAATCCAGTGGCAAAGTGAGCAAGGGACCCACGTCTGGGCATACCCTGCCAACTTAGGGCGAACAAAGCGATACCAAAGGGGATGATGGACAGAGCGCTTGAGCTAATCAAACACTCACCCCCAGTCAACTGATCAGGGTTTAATCCATCATCATTCTTTAGCTCACTCCACCACCCCAGTTCAGACATGGCCACATGCAAATCAGTCTGACCCTGTGCCTCATGGGAACAGTCCAGCCCGAACTGCCAAGCCATGTCTTCCCTGGACCGGAAACAAGCATCCTGGGACCGGTTTCTGGCTATTCAGCCGTCGTCAGCCAGGCTAGCTTGAATCCAGTGGCAAAGTGAGCAAGGGACCCACGTCTGGGCATACCCTGCCAACTTAGGGCAAACAAAGCGATACCAAAGGGGATGATGGACAGAGCGCTTGAGCTAATCAAACACTCACCCCCAGTCAACTGACCTGGGTTTAATCCATCATCATTCTTTAGCTCACTCCACCACCCCAGTTCAGACATGGCCACATGCAAATCAGTCTGACCCTGTGCCTCATGGGAACAGTCCAGCCCGAACTGCCAAGCCATGTCTTCCCTGGACCGGAAACAAGCATCCTGGGACCGGTTTCTGGCTATTCAGCCGTCATCAGCCAGGCTAGCTTGAATCCAGTGGCAAAGTGAGCAAGGGACCCACGTCTGGGCATACCCTGCCAACTTAGGGCGAACAAAGCGATACCAAAGGGGATGATGGACAGAGCGCTTGAGCTAATCAAACACTCACCCCCAGTCAACTGAACTGGGTTTAATCCATCATCATTCTTTAGCTCACTCCACCACCCCAGTTCAGACATGGCCACATGCAAATCAGTCTGACCCTGTGCCTCATGGGAACAGTCCAGCCCGAACTGCCAAGCCATGTCTTCCCTGGACCGGAAACAAGCATCCTGGGACCGGTTTCTGGCTATTCAGCCGTCATCAGCCAGAATAGCTTGAATCCAGTGGCAAAGTGAGCAAGGGACCCAAGTCTGGGCATACCCTGCCAACTTAGGGCGTACAAAGCGATACCAAAGGGGATGATGGACAGAGCGCTTGAGCTAATCAAACACTCACCCCCAGTCAACTGATCTGGGTTTAATCCATCATCATTCTTTAGCTCACTCCACCACCCCAGTTCAGACATGGCCACATGCAAATCAGTCTGACCCTGTGCCTCATGGGAACAGTCCAGCCCGAACTGCCAAGCCATGTCTTCCCTGGACCGGAAACAAGCATCCTGGGACCGGTTTCTGGCTATTCAGCCGTCATCAGCCAGGCTAGCTTGAATCCAGTGGCAAAGTGAGCAAGGGACCCATGTCTGGGCATACCCTGCCAACTTAGGGCGAACAAAGCGATACCAAAGGGGATGATGGACAGAGCGCTTGAGCTAATCAAACACTCATCCCCAGTCAACTGATCTGGGTTTAATCCATCATCATTCTTTAGCTCACTCCACCACCCCAGTTCAGACATGGCCACATGCAAATTAGTCTGACCCTGTGCCTCATGGGAACAGTCCAGCCCGAACTGCCAAGCCATGTCTTCCCTGGACCGGAAACAAGCATCCGGGGACCGGTTTCTGGCTAGTCAGCCGTCATCAGCCAGGCTAGCTTGAATCCAGTGGCAAAGTGAGCAAGGGACCCACGTCTGGGCATACCCTGCCGACTTAGGGCGAACAAAGCGATACCAAAGGGGATGATGGACAGAGCGCTTGAGCTAATCAAACACTCACCCCCAGTCAACTGATCTGGGTTTAATCCATCATCATTCTTTAGCTCACTCCACCACCCCAGTTCAGACATGGCCACATGCAAATCAGTCTGACCTAGTGCCTCATAGGAACAGTCCAGCCCGAACTGCCAAGCCATGTCTTCCCTGGACCGGAAACAAGCATCCTGGGACCGGTTTCTGGCTATTCAGCCATCATCAGCCAGGCTAGCTTGAATCCAGTGGCAAAGTGAGCAAGGGACCGACGTCTGGGCATACCCTGCCGACTTAGGGCGAACAAAGCGATACCAAAGGGGATGATGGACAGAGCGCTTGAGCTAATTAAACACTCACCCCCAGTTAACTGATCTGGGTTTAATCCATCATCATTCTTTAGCTCACTCCACCACCCCAGTTCAGACATGACCACATGCAAATCAGTCTGACCCTGTGCCTCATGGGAACAGTCCAGCCCAAACTGCCAAGCCATGTCTTCCCTGGACCGGAAACAAGCATCCTGGGACCGGTTTCTGGCTATTCAGCCGTCATCAACCAGGCTAGCTTGAATCCAGTGGCAAAGTGAGCAAGGGACCCACGTCTGGGCATACCCTGCCAACTTAGGGCGAACAAAGCGATACCAAAGGGGATGATGGACAGAGCGCTTGAACTAATCAAACACTCACCCCCAGTCAACTGATCTGGGTTTAATCCATCATCATTCTTTAGCTCACTCCACCACCCCAGTTCAGACATGGCCACATGCAAATCAGTCTGACCCTGTGCCTCATGGGAACAGTCCAGCCCGAACTGCCAAGCCATGTCTACCCTGGACCGGAAACAAGCATCCTGGGACCGGTTTCTGGCTATTCAGCCGTCATCAGCCAGGCTAGCTTGAATCCAGTGGCAAAGTGAGCAAGGGATCCACGTCTGGGCATACCCTGCCAACTTAGGGCGAACAACGCGATACCAAAGGGGATGATGGACAGAGCGCTTGAGCTAATCAAACACTCACCCCCAGTCAACTGATCTGGGTTTAATCCATCATCATTCTTTAGCTCACTCCACCACCCCAGTTCAGACATGGCCACATGCAAATCAGTCTGACCCTTTGCCTCATGGGAACAGTCCAGCCCGAACTGCCAAGCCATGTCTTCCCTGGACCGGAAACAAGCATCCTGGGACCGGTTTCTGGCTATTCAGCCGTCATCAGCCAGGCTAGCTTGAATCCAGTGGCAAAGTGAGCAAGGGACCCACGTCTGGGCATACCCTGCCAACTTAGGGCGAACAAAGCGATACCAAAGGGGATGATGGACAGAGCGCTTGAGCTAATCAAACACTCACCCCCAGTCAACTGATCGGGTTTTAATCCATCATCATTCTTTAGCTCACTCCACCACCCCAGTTCAGACATGGCCACATGCAAATCAGTCTGACCCTGTGCCTCATGGGAACAGTCCAGCCCGAACTGCCAAGCCATGTCTTCCCTGGACCGGAAACAAGCTTCCTGGGACCGGTTTCTGGCTATTCAGCCGTCATCAGCCAGGCTAGCTTGAATCCAGTGGCAAAGTGAGCAAGGGACCCACGTCTGGGCATACCCTGCCGACTTAGGGCGAACAAAGCGATACCAAAGGGGATGATGGACAGAGCGCTTGAGCTAATCAAACACTCACCCCCAGTCAACTGATCTGGGTTTAATCCATCATCATTCTTTAGCTCACTCCACCACCCCAGTTCAGAAATGGCCACATGCAAATCAGTCTGACCTAGTGCCTCATGGGAACAGTCCAGCCCGAACTGCCAAGCCATGTCTTCCCTGGACCGGAAACAAGCATCCTGGGACCGGTTTCTGGCTATTCAGCCATCATCAGCCAGGCTAGCTTGAATCCAGTGGCAAAGTGAGCAAGGGACCGACGTCTGGGCATACCCTGCCGACTTAGGGCGAACAAAGCGATACCAAAGGGGATGATGGACAGAGCGCTTGAGCTAATTAAACACTCACCCCCAGTCAACTGATCTGGGTTTAATCCATCATCATTCTTTAGCTCACTCCACCACCCCAGTTCAGACATGGCCACATGCAAATCAGTCTGACCCCGTGCCTCATGGGAACAGTCCAGCCCAAACTGCCAAGCCATGTCTTCCCTGGACCGGAAACAAGCATCCTGGGACCGGTTTCTGGCTATTCAGCCGTCATCAACCAGGCTAGCTTGAATCCAGTGGCAAAGTGAGCAAGGGACCCACGTCTGGGCATACCCTGCCAACTTAGGGCGAACAAAGCGATACCAAAGGGGATGATGGACAGAGCGCTTGAACTAATCAAACACTCACCCCCAGTCAACTGATCTGGGTTTAATCCATCATCATTCTTTAGCTCACTCCACCACCCCAGTTCAGACATGGCCACATGCAAATCAGTCTGACCCTGTGCCTCATGGGAACAGTCCAGCCCGAACTGCCAAGCCATGTCTACCCTGGACCGGAAACAAGCATCCTGGGACCGGTTTCTGGCTATTCAGCCGTCATCAGCCAGGCTAGCTTGAATCCAGTGGCAAAGTGAGCAAGGGACCCACGTCTGGGCATACCCTGCCAACTTAGGGCGAACAACGCGATACCAAAGGGGATGATGGACAGAGCGCTTGAGCTAATCAAACACTCACCCCCAGTCAACTGATCTGGGTTTAATCCATCATCATTCTTTAGCTCACTCCACCACCCCAGTTCAGACATGGCCACATGCAAATCAGTCTGACCCTTTGCCTCATGGGAACAGTCCAGCCCGAACTGCCAAGCCATGTCTTCCCTGGACCGGAAACAAGCATCCTGGGACCGGTTTCTGGCTATTCAGCCGTCATCAGCCAGGCTAGCTTGAATCCAGTGGCAAAGTGAGCAAGGGACCCACGTCTGGGCATACCCTGCCAACTTAGGGCGAACAAAGCGATACCAAAGGGGATGATGGACAGAGCGCTTGAGCTAATCAAACACTCACCCCCAGTCAACTGATCTGGGTTTTAATCCATCATTATTCTTTAGCTCACTCCACCACCCCAGTTCAGACATGGCCACATGCAAATCAGTCTGACCCTGTGCCTCATGGGAACAGTCCAGCCCGAACTGCCAAGCCATGTCTTCCCTGGACCGGAAACAAGCTTCCTGGGACCGGTTTCTGGCTATTCAGCCGTCATCAGCCAGGCTAGCTTGAATCCAGTGGCAAAGTGAGCAAGGGACCCACGTCTGGGCATACCCTGCCGACTTAGGGCGAACAAAGCGATACCAAAGGGGATGATGGACAGAGCGCTTGAGCTAATCAAACACTCACCCCCAGTCAACTGATCTGGGTTTAATCCATCATCATTCTTTAGCTCACTCCACCACCCCAGTTCAGACATGGCCACATGCAAATCAGTCTGACCTAGTGCCTCATGGGAACAGTCCAGCCCGAACTGCCAAGCCATGTCTTCCCTGGACCGGAAACAAGCATCCTGGGACCGGTTTCTGGCTATTCAGCCATCATCAGCCAGGCTAGCTTGAATCCAGTGGCAAAGTGAGCAAGGGACCGACGTCTGGGCATACCCTGCCGACTTAGGGCGAACAAAGCGATACCAAAGGGGATGATGGACAGAGCGCTTGAGCTAATTAAACACTCACCCCCAGTCAACTGATCTGGGTTTAATCCATCATCATTCTTTAGCTCACTCCACCACCCCAGTTCAGACATGGCCACATGCAAATCAGTCTGACCCTGTGCCTCATGGGAACAGTCCAGCCCGAACTGCCAAGCCATGTCTTCCCTGGACCGGAAACAAGCATCCTGGGACCGGTTTCTGGCTATTCAGCCGTCATCAACCAGGCTAGCTTGAATCCAGTGGCAAAGTGAGCAAGGGACCCACGTCTGGGCATACCCTGCCAACTTAGGGCGAACAAAGCGATACCAAAGGGGATGATGGACAGAGCGCTTGAACTAATCAAACACTCACCCCCAGTCAACTGATCTGGGTTTAATCCATCATCATTCTTTAGCTCACTCCACCACCCCAGTTCAGACATGGCCACATGCAAATCAGTCTGACCCTGTGCCTCATGGGAACAGTCCAGCCCGAACTGCCAAGCCATGTCTACCCTGGACCGGAAACAAGCATCCTGGGACCGGTTTCTGGCTATTCAGCCGTCATCAGCCAGGCTAGCTTGAATCCAGTGGCAAAGTGAGCAAGGGACCCACGTCTGGGCATACCCTGCCAACTTAGGGCGAACAACGCGATACCAAAGGGGATGATGGACAGAGCGCTTGAGCTAATCAAACACTCACCCCCAGTCAACTGATCTGGGTTTAATCCATCATCATTCTTTAGCTCACTCCACCACCCCAGTTCAGACATGGCCACATGCAAATCAGTCTGACCCTGTGCCTCATGGGAACAGTCCAGCCCGAACTGCCAAGCCATGTCTTCCCTGGACCGGAAACAAGCATCCTGGGACCGGTTTCTGGCTATTCAGCCGTCATCAGCCAGGCTAGCTTGAATCCAGTGGCAAAGTGAGCAAGGGACCCACGTCTGGGCATACCCTGCCGACTTAGGGCGAACAAAGCGATACAAAAGGGGATGATGGACAGAGCGCTTGAGCTAATCAAACACTCACCCCCAGTCAACTGATCTGGGTTTAATTCATCATCATTCTTTAGCTCACTCCACCACCCCAGTTCAGACATGGCCACATGCAAATCAGTCTGACCCTGTGCCTCATGGGAACAGTCCAGCCCGAACTGCCAAGCCATGTCTTCCCTGGACCGGAAACAAGCATCCTGGGACCGGTTTCTGGCTATTCAGCCGTCATCAGCCAGGCTAGCTTGAATCCAGTGGCAAAGTGAGCAAGGGACCCACGTCTGGGCATACCCTGCCAACTTAGGGCGAACAAAGCGATACCAAAGGGGATGATGGACAGAGCGCTTGAACTAATCAAACACTCACCCCCAGTCAACTGATCTGGGTTTAATCCATCATCATTCTTTAGCTCACTCCACCACCCCAGTTCAGACATGGCCACATGCAAATCAGTCTGACCCTGTGCCTCATGGGAACAGTCCAGCCCGAACTGCCAAGCCATGTCTACCCTGGACCGGAAACAAGCATCCTGGGACCGGTTTCTGGCTATTCAGCCGTCATCAGCCAGGCTAGCTTGAATCCAGTGGCAAAGTGAGCAAGGGACCCACGTCTTGGCATACCCTGCCAACTTAGGGCGAACAACGCGATACCAAAGGGGATGATGGACAGAGCGCTTGAGCTAATCAAACACTCACCCCCAGTCAACTGATCTGGGTTTAATCCATCATCATTCTTTAGCTCACTCCACCACCCCAGTTCAGACATGGCCACATGCAAATCAGTCTGACCCTTTGCCTCATGGGAACAGTCCAGCCCGAACTGCCAAGCCATGTCTTCCCTGGACCGGAAACAAGCATCCTGGGACCGGTTTCTGGCTATTCAGCCGTCATCAGCCAGGCTAGCTTGAATCCAGTGGCAAAGTGAGCAAGGGACCCACGTCTGGGCATACCCTGCCAACTTAGGGCGAACAAGCGATACCAAAGGGGATGATGGACAGAGCGCTTGAGCTAATCAAACACTCACCCCCAGTCAACTGATCTGGGTTTTAATCCATCATCATTCTTTAGCTCACTCCACCACCCCAGTTCAGACATGGCCACATGCAAATCAGTCTGACCCTGTGCCTCATGGGAACAGTCCAGCCCGAACTGCCAAGCCATGTCTTCCCTGGACCGGAAACAAGCATCCTGGGACCGGTTTCTGGCTATTCAGCCGTCATCAGCCAGGCTAGCTTGAATCCAGTGGCAAAGTGAGCAAGGGACCCACGTCTGGGCATACCCTGCCGACTTAGGGCGAACAAAGCGATACCAAAGGGGATGATGGACAGAGCGCTTGAGCTAATCAAACACTCACCCCCAGTCAACTGATCGGGTTTTAATCCATCATCATTCTTTAGCTCACTCCACCACCCCAGTTCAGACATGGCCACATGCAAATCAGTCTGACCCTGTGCCTCATGGGAACAGTCCAGCCCGAACTGCCAAGCCATGTCTTCCCTGGACCGGAAACAAGCATCCTGGGACCGGTTTCTGGCTATTCAGCAGTCATCAACCAGACTAGCTTGAATCCAGTGGCAAAGTGAGCAAGGGACCCACGTCTGGGCATACCCTGCCAACTTAGGGCGAACAAAGCGATACCAAAGGGGATGATGGACAGAGCGCTTGAACTAATCAAACACTCACCCCCAGTCAACTGATCTGGGTTTAATCCAACATCATTCTTTAGCTCACTCCACCACCCCAGTTCAGACATGGCCACATGCAAATCAGTCTGACCCTGTGCCTCATGGGAACAGTCCAGCCCGAACTGCCAAGCCATGTCTACCCTGGACCGGAAACAAGCATCCTGGGACCGGTTTCTGGCTATTCAGCCGTCATCAGCCAGGCTAGCTTGAATCCAGTGGCAAAGTGAGCAAGGGACCCACGTCTGGGCATACCCTGCCAACTTAGGGCGAACAACGCGATACCAAAGGGGATGATGGACAGAGCGCTTGAGCTAATCAAACACTCACCCCCAGTCAACTGATCTGGGTTTAATCCATCATCATTCTTTAGCTCACTCCACCACCCCAGTTCAGACATGGCCACATGCAAATCAGTCTGACCCTTTGCCTCATGGGAACAGTCCAGCCCGAACTGCCAAGCCATGTCTTCCCTGGACCGGAAACAAGCATCCTGGGACCGGTTTCTGGCTATTCAGCCGTCATCAGCCAGGCTAGCTTGAATCCAGTGGCAAAGTGAGCAAGGGACCCACGTCTGGGCATACCCTGCCAACTTAGGGCGAACAAAGCGATACCAAAGGGGATGATGGACAGAGCGCTTGAGCTAATCAAACACTCACCCCCAGTCAACTGATCGGGTTTTAATCCATCATCATTCTTTAGCTCACTCCACCACCCCAGTTCAGACATGGCCACATGCAAATCAGTCTGACCCTGTGCCTCATGGGAACAGTCCAGCCCGAACTGCCAAGCCATGTCTTCCCTGGACCGGAAACAAGCATCCTGGGACCGGTTTCTGGCTATTCAGCCGTCATCAGCCAGGCTAGCTTGAATCCAGTGGCAAAGTGAGCAAGGGACCCACGTCTGGGCATACCCTGCCGACTTAGAGGCGAACAAAGCGATACCAAAGGGGATGATGGACAGAGCGCTTGAGCTAATCAAACACTCACCCCCAGTCAACTGATCTGGGTTTAATTCATCATCATTCTTTAGCTCACTCCACCACCCCAGTTCAGACATGGCCACATGCAAATCAGTCTGACCCTGTGCCTCATGGGAACAGTCCAGCCCGAACTGCCAAGCCATGTCTTCCCTGGACCGGAAACAAGCATCCTGGGACCGGTTTCTGGCTATTCAGCCGTCATCAGCCAGGCTAGCTTGAATCCAGTGGCAAAGTGAGCAAGGGACCCACGTCTGGGCATACCCTGCCAACTTAGGGCGAACAAAGCGATACCAAAGGGGATGATGGACAGAGCGCTTGAGCTAATCAAACACTCACCCCCAGTCAACTGATCTGGGTTTAATCCATCATCATTCTTTAGCTCACTCCACCACCCCAGTTCAGACATGGCCACATGCAAATCAGTCTGACCCTGTGCCTCATGGGAACAGTCCAGCCCGAACTGCCAAGCCATGTCTTCCCTGGACCGGAAACAAGCATCCTGGGACCGGTTTCTGGCTATTCAGCCGTCATCAGCCAGGCTAGCTTGAATCCAGTGGCAAAGTGAGCAAGGGACCCACGTCTGGGCATACCCTGCCAACTTAGGGCGAACAAAGCGATACCAAAGGGGATGATGGACAGAGCGCTTGAGCTAATCAAACACTCACCCCCAGTCAACTGATCTGGGTTTAATCCATCATCATTCTTTAGCTCACTCCACCACCCCAATTCAGACATGGCCACATGCAAATCAGTCTGACCCTGTGCCTCATGGGAACAGTCCAGCCCAAACTGCCAAGCCATGTCTTCTGTGGACCGGAAACAAGCATCCTGGGACCGGTTTCTGGCTATTCAGCCATCATCAGCCAGGCTAGCTTGAATCCAGTGGCAAAGTGAGCAAGGGACCCACGTCTGGGCATACCCTGCCAACTTAGGGCGAACAAAGCGATACCAAAGGGGATGATGGACAGAGCGCTTGAGCTAATCAAACACTCACCCCCAGTCAACTGATCTGGGTTTAATCCATCATCATTCTTTAGCTCACTCCACCACCCCAGTTCAGACATGGCCACATGCAAATCAGTCTGACCCTGTGTCTCATGGGAACAGTCCAGCCCGAACTGCCAAGCCATGTCTTCCCTGGACCGGAAACAAGCATCCTGGGACCGGTTTCTGGCTATTCAGCCGTCGTCAGCCAGGCTAGCTTGAATCCAGTGGCAAAGTGAGCAAGGGACCCACGTCTGGGCATACCCTGCCAACTTAGGGCAAACAAAGCGATACCAAAGGGGATGATGGACGGAGCGCTTGAGCTAATCAAACACTCACCCCCAGTCAACTGATCTGGGTTTAATCCATCATCATTCTTTAGCTCACTCCACCACCCCAGTTCAGACATGGCCACATGCAAATCAGTCTGACCCTGTGCCTCATGGGAACAGTCCAGCCCGAACTGCCAAGCCATGTCTTCCCTGGACCGGAAAGAAGCATCCTGGGACCGGTTTCTGGCTATTCAGCCGTCGTCAGCCAGGCTAGCTTGAATCCAGTGGCAAAGTGAGCAAGGGACCCACGTCTGGGCATACCCTGCCAACTTAGGACAAACAAAGCGATACCAAAGGGGTTGATGGACTGAGCGCTTGAGCTAATCAAACACTCACCCCCAGTCAACTGATCAGGGTTTAATCCATCATCATTCTTTAGCTCACTCCACCACCCCAGTTCAGACATGGGCACATGCAAATCAGTCTGACCCTGTGCCTCATGGGAACAGTCCAGCCCGAACTGCCAAGCCATGTCTTCTCTGGACCGGAAACAGGCATCCTGGGACCGGTTTCTGGCTATTCAGCCGTCATCAGCCAGGCTAGCTTGAATCCAGTGGCAAAGTGAGCAAGGGACCCACGTCTGGGCATACCCTGCCGACTTAGGGCGAACAAAGCGATACCAAAGGGGATGATGGACAGAGCGCTTGAGCTAATCAAACACTCACCCCCAGTCAACTGATCTGGGTTTAATCCATCATCATTCTTTAGCTCACTCCACCACCCCAGTTCAGACATGGCCACATGCAAATCAGTCTGACCCTGTGCCTCATGGGAACAGTCCAGCCCGAACTGCCAAGCCATGTCTTCCCTGGACCGGAAACAAGCATCCTGGGACTGGTTTCTGGCTATTCAGCCGTCATCAGCCAGGCTAGCTTGAATCCAGTGGCAAAGTGAGCAAGGGACCCACGTCTGGGCATACCCTGCCGACTTAGGGCGAACAAAGTGATACCAAAGGGGATGATGGACAGAGTGCTTGAGCTAATCAAACACTCACCCCCAGTCAACTAATCTGGGTTTAATTCATCATCATTCTTTAGCTCACTCCACCACCCCAGTTCAGACATGGCCACATGCAAATCAGTCTGACCCTGTGCCTCATGAGAACAGTCCAGCCCGAACTGCCAAGCCATGTCTTCCCTGGACCGGAAACAAGCATCCTGGGACCGGTTTCTGGCTATTCAGCCGTCATCAGCCAGGCTTGCTTGAATCCAGTGGCAAAGTGAGCAAGGGACCCACGTCTGGGCATACCCTGCCAACTTAGGGCGAACAAAGCGATACCAAAGGGGATGATGGACAGAGCGCTTGAGCTAATCAAACACTCACCCCCAGTCAACTGATCTGGGTTTAATCCATCATCATTCTTTAGCTCACTCCACCACCCCAGTTCAGACATGGCCACATGCAAATCAGTCTGACCCTGTGCCTCATGGGAACAGTCCAGCCCAAACTGCCAAGTCATGTCTTCCCTGGACCGGAAACAAGCATCCTGGGACCGGTTTCTGGCTATTCAGCCATCATCAGCCAGGCTAGCTTGAATCCAGTGGCAAAGTGAGCAAGGGACCCACGTCTGGGCATACCCTGCCAACTTAGGGCGAACAAAGCGATACCAAAGGGGATGATGGACAGAGCGCTTGAGCTAATCAAACACTCACCCCCAGTCAACTGATCTGGGTTTAATCCATCATCATTCTTTAGCTCACTCCACCACCCCAGTTCAGACATGGCCACATGCAAATCAGTCTGACCCTGTGCCTCATGGGAACAGTCCAGCCCGAACTGCCAAGCCATGTCTTCCCTGGACCGGAAACAAGCATCCTGGGACCGGTTTCTGGCTATTCAGCCGTCATAAGCCAGGCTAGCTTGAATCCAATGGCAAAGTGAGCAAGGGACCCACGTCTGGGCAGACCCTGCCGACTTAGGGCGAACAAAGCGATACCAAAGGGGATGATGGACAGAGCGCTTGAGCTAATCAAACACTCACCCCCAGTCAACTGATCTGGGTTTAATTCATCATCATTCTTTAGCTCACTCCACCACCCCAGTTCAGACATGGCCACATGCAAATCAGTCTGACCATGTGCCTCATGGGAACAGTCCAGCCCGAACTGCCAAGCCATGTCTTCCCTGGACCGGAAACAAGCATCCTGGGACCGGTTTCTGGCTATTCAGCCGTCATCAGCCAGGCTAGCTTGAATCCAGTGGCAAAGTGAGCAAGGGACCCACGTCTGGGCATACCCTGCCAACTTAGGGCGAACAAAGCGATACCAAAGGGGATGATGGACAGAGCGCTTGAGCTAATCAAACACTCACCCCCAGTCAACTGATCTGGGTTTAATCCATCATCATTCTTTAGCTCACTCCACCACCCCAGTTCAGACATGGCCACATGCAAATCAGTCTGACCCTGTGCCTCATGGGAACAGTCCAGCCCAAACTGCCAAGCCATGTCTTCCCTGGACCGGAAACAAGCATCCTGGGACCGGTTTCTGGCTATTCAGCCATCATCAGCCAGGCTAGCTTGAATCCAGTGGCAAAATGAGCAAGGGACCCACGTCTGGGCATACCCTGCCAACTTAGGGCGAACAAAGCGATACCAAAGGGGATGATGGACAGAGCGCTTGAGCTAATCAAACACTCACCCCCAGTCAACTGATCTGGGTTTAATCCATCATCATTCTTTAGCTCACTCCACCACCCCAGTTCAGACATGGCCACATGCAAATCAGTCTGACCCTGTGCCTCATGGGAACAGTCCAGCCCGAACTGCCAAGCCATGTCTTCCCTGGACCGGAAACAAGCATCCTGGGACCGGTTTCTGGCTATTCAGCCGTCATCAACCAGGCTAGCTTGAATCCAGTGGCAAAGTGAGCAAGGGACCCACGTCTGGGCATACCCTGCCAACTTAGGGCGAACAAAGCGATACCAAAGGGGATGATGGACAGAGCGCTTGAACTAATCAAACACTCACCCCCAGTCAACTGATCTGGGTTTAATCCATCATCATTCTTTAGCTCACTCCACCACCCCAGTTCAGACATGGCCACATGCAAATCAGTCTGACCCTGTGCCTCATGGGAACAGTCCAGCCCGAACTGCCAAGCCATGTCTACCCTGGACCGGAAACAAGCATCCTGAGACCTGTTTCTGGCTATTCAGCCGTCATCAGCCAGGCTAGCTTGAATCCAGTGGCAAAGTGAGCAAGGGACCCACGTCTGGGCATACCCTGCCAACTTAGGGCGAACAAAGCGATACCAAAGGGGATGATGGACAGAGCGCTTGAGCTAATCAAACACTCACCCCCAGTCAACTGATCTGGGTTTAATCCATCATCATTCTTTAGCTCACTCCACCACCCCAGTTCAGACATGGCCACATGCAAATCAGTCTGACCCTGTGCCTCATGGGAACAGTCCAGCCCGAACTGCCAAGCCATGTCTTCTCTGGACCGGGAACAAGCATCCTGGGACCGGTTTCTGGCTATTTAGCCGTCATCAGCCAGGCTAGCTTGAATCCAGTGGCAAAGTGAGCAAGGGACCACGTCTGGGCATACCCTGCCAACTTAGGGCGAACAAAGCGATACCAAAGGGGATGATGGACAGAGCGCTTGAGCTAATCAAACACTCACCCCCAGTCAACTGATCTGGGTTTAATCCATCATCATTCTTTAGCTCACTCCACCACCCCAGTTCTGACATGGCCACATGCAAATCAGTCTGACCCTGTTCCTCATGGGAACAGTCCAGCCCGAACTGCCAAGCCATGTCTTCCCTGGACCGGAAACAAGCATCCTGGGACCGGTTTCTGGCTATTCAGCCTTCATCAGCCAGGCTAGCTTGAATTCAGTGGCAAAGTGAGCAAGGGACCCACGTCTGGGCATACCCTGCCAACTTAGGGCGAACAAAGCGATACCAAAGGGGATGATGGACAGAGCGCTTGAGCTAATCAAACACTCACCCCCAGTCAACTGATCTGGGTTTTAATCCATCATCATTCTTTAGCTCACTCCACCACCCCAGGTCAGACATGGCCACATGCAAATCAGTCTGACCCTGTGCCTCATGGGAACAGTCCAGCCCGAACTGCCAAGCCATGTCTTCCCTGGACCGGAAACAAGCATCCTGGGATCGGTTTCTGGCTATTCAGCCATCATCAGCCAGGTTAGCTTGAATGCAGTGGCAAAGTGAGCAAGGGACCCACGTCTGGGCATACCCTGCCAACTTAGGGCGAACAAAGCGATACCAAAGGGGATGATGGACAGAGCGATTGAGCTAATCAAACACTCACCCCAAGTCAACTGATCTGGGTTTAATCCATCATCATTCTTTAGCTCACTCCACCACCCGAGTTCAGACATGGCCACATGCAAATCAGTCTGACCCTGTGCCTCATGGGAACAGTCCAGCCCGAACTGCCAAGCCATGTCTTCCCTGGACCGGAAACAAGCATCCTGGGACCGGTTTCTGGCTAGTCAGCCGTCATCAGCCAGGCTAGCTTGAATCCAGTGGCAAAGCGAGCAAGGGACCCACGTCTGGGCATACCCTGCCAACTTAGGGCGAACAAAGCGATACCAAAGGGGATGATGGACAGAGCGCTTGAGCTAATCAAACACTCACCCCCAGTCAATTGATCTGGGTTTAATCCATCATCATTCTTTAGCTCACTCCACCACCCCAGTTCAGACATGGCCACATGCAAATCAGTCTGACCCTGTGCCTCATGGGAACAGTCCAGCCCAAACTGCCAAGCCATGTCTTCCCTGGACCGGAAACAAGCATCCTGGGACCGGTTTCTGGCTAGTCAGCCGTCATCAGCCAGGCTAGCTTGAATCCAGTGGCAAAGTGAGCAAGGGACCCACGTCTGGGCATACCCTGCCAACTTAGGGCGAACAAAGCGATACCAAAGGGGATGATGGACAGAGCGCTTGAGCTAATCAAACACTCACCCCCAGTCAATTGATCTGGGTTTAATCCATCATCATTCTTTAGCTCACTCCACCACCCCAGTTCAGACATGGCCACATGCAAATCAGTCTGACCCTGTGCCTCATGGGAACAGTCCAGCCCAAACTGCCAAGCCATGTCTTCCCTGGACCGGAAACAAGCATCCTGGGACCGGTTTCTGGCTATTCAGCCATCATCAGCCAGGCTAGCTTGAATCCAGTGGCAAAGTGAGCAAGGGACCCACGTCTGGGCATACCCTGCCAACTTAGGGCGAACAAAGCGATACCAAAGGGGATGATGGTCAGAGCGCTTGAGCTAATCAAACACTCACCCCCAGTCAACTGATCTGGGTTTAATCCATCATCATTCTTTAGCTCACTCCACCACCCCAGTTCAGACATGGCCACATGCAAATCAGTCTGACCCTGTGCCTCATGGGAACAGTCCAGCCCGAACTGCCAAGCCATGTCTTCCCTGGACCGGAAACAAGCATCCTGGGACCGGTTTCTGGCTATTCAGCAGTCATCAACCAGACTAGCTTGAATCCAGTGGCAAAGTGAGCAAGGGACCCACGTCTGGGCATACCCTGCCAACTTAGGGCGAACAAAGCGATACCAAAGGGGATGATGGACAGAGCGCTTGAACTAATCAAACACTCACCCCCAGTCAACTGATCTGGGTTTAATCCATCATCATTCTTTAGCTCACTCCACCACCCCAGTTCAGACATGGCCACATGAAAATCAGTCTGACCCTGTGCCTCATGGGAACAGTCCAGCCCGAACTGCCAAGCCATGTCTACCCTGGAACGGAAACAAGCATCCTGGGACCGGTTTCTGGCTATTCAGCTTTCATCAGCCAGGCTAGCTTGAATCCAGTGGCAAAGTGAGCAAGGGACCCACGTCTGGGCATACCCTGCCAACTTAGGGCGAACAAAGCGATACCAAAGGGGATGATGGACAGAGCGCTTGAGCTAATCAAACACTCACCCCCAGTCAACTGATCTGGGTTTAATCCATCATCATTCTTTAGCTCACTCCACCACCCCAGTTCAGACATGGCCACATGCAAATCAGTCTGACCCTGTGCCTCATGGGAACAGTCCAGCCCGAACTGCCAAGCCATGTCTTCCCTGGACCGGAAACAAGCATCCTGGGACCGGTTTCTGGCTATTCAGCCGTCATCAGCCAGGCTAAATTGAATCCAGTGGCAAAGTGAGCAAGGGACCCACGTCTGGGCATACCCTGCCAACTTAGGGTGAACAAAGCGATACCAAAGGGGATGATGGACAGAGAGCTTGAGCTAATCAAACACTCACCCCCAGTCAACTGATCTGGGTTTAATCCATCATCATTCTTTAGCTCACTCCACCACCCCAGGTCAGACATGGCCACATGCAAATCAGTCTGACCCTGTGCCTCATGGGAACAGTCCAGCCCGAACTGCCAAGCCATGTCTTCCCTGGACCGGAAACAAGCATCCTGGGACCGGTTTCTTGCTATTCAGCCATCATCAGCCAGGCTAGCTTGAATCCAGTGGCAAAGTGAGCAAGGGACCCACGTCTGGGCATACCCTGCCAACTTAGGGCGAACAAAGCGATACCAAAGGGGATGATGGACAGAGCGATTGAGCTAATCAAACACTCACCCCCAGTCAACTGATCTGGGTTTAATCCATCATCATTCTTTAGCTCACTCCACCACCCGAGTTCAGACATGGCCACATGCAAATCAGTCTGACCCTGTGCCTCATGGGAACAGTCCAGCCCGAACTGCCAAGCCATGTCTTCCCTGGACCGGAAACAAGCATCCTGGGACCGGTTTCTGGCTAGTCAGCCGTCATCAGCCAGGCTAGCTTGAATCCAGTGGCAAAGTGAGCAAGGGACCCACGTCTGGGCATACCCTGCCAACTTAGGGCGAACAAAGCGATACCAAAGGGGATGATGGAAAGAGCGCTTGAGCTAATCAAACACTCACCCCAGTCAACTGATCTGGGTTTAATCCATCATCATTCTTTAGCTCACTCCACCACCCCAGTTCAGACATGGCCACATGCAAATCAGTCTGACCCTGTGCCTCATGGGAACAGTCCAGCCCGAACTGCCAAGCCATGTATTCCCTGGACCGGAAATAAGAATCCTGGGACCGGTTTCTGGCTATTCAGCCGTCATCAGCCAGGCTAGCTTGAATCCAGTGGCAAAGTGAGCAAGGGACCCACGTCTGGGCATACCCTGCCGACTTAGGGCGAACAAAGCGATACCAAAGGGAATGATGGACAGAGCGCTTGAGCTAATCAAACACTCACCCCCAGTCAACTGATCTGGGTTTAATTCATCATCATTCTTTAGCTCACTCCACCACCCCAGTTCAGACATGGACACATGCAAATCAGTCTGACCCTGTGCCTCATGGGAACAGTCCAGCCCGAACTGCCAAGCCATGTCTTCCCTGGACCGGAAACAAGCATCCTGGGACCGGTTTCTGGCTATTCAGCCGTCATCAACCAGGCTAGCTTGAATCCAGTGGCAAAGTGAGCAAGGGACCCACGTCTGGGCATACCCTGCCAACTTAGGGCGAACAAAGCGATACCAAAGGGGATGATGGACAGAGCGCTTGAGCTAATCAAACACTCACCCCCAGTCAACTGATCTGGATTTAATCCATCATCATTCTTTAGCTCACTCCACCACCCCAGTTCAGACATGGCCACATGCAAATCAGTCTGACCCTGTGCCTCATGGGAACAGTCCAGCCCGAACTGCCAAGCCATGTCTTCCCTGGACCGGAAACAAGCATCCTGGGACCGGTTTCTGGCTATTCAGCCGTCATCAGCCAGGCTAGCTTGAATCCAGTGGCAAAGTGAGCAAGGGACCCACGTCTGGGCATACCCTGCCAACTTAGGGCGAACAAAGCGATACCAAAGGGGATGATGGACAGAGCGCTTGAGCTAATCAAACACTCACCCCCAGTCAACTAATCTGCGTTTAATCCATCATCATTCTTTAGCTCACTCCACCACCCCAGTTCAGACATGGCAACATGCAAATCAGTCTGACCCTGTGCCTCATGGGAACAGTCCAGCCCAAACTGCCAAGCCATGTCTTCCCTGGACCGGAAACAAGCATCCTGGTACCGGTTTCTGGCTATTCAGCCATCATCAGCCAGGCTAGCTTGAATCCAGTGGCAAAGTGAGCAAGGGACCCACGTCTGGGCATACCCTGCCAACTTAGGGCGAACAAAGCGATACCAAAGGGGATGATGGACAGAGCGCTTGAGCTAATCAAACACTCACCCCCAGTCAACTGATCTGGGTTTAATCCATCATCATTCTTTAGCTCACTCCACCACCCCAGTTTAGACATGGCCACATGCAAATCAGTCTGACCCTGTGCCTCATGGGAACAGTCCAGCCCGAACTGCCAAGCCATGTCTTCCCTGGACCGGAAACAAGCATCCTGGGACCGGTTTCTGGCTATTCAGCCGTCGTCAGCCAGGCTAGCTTGAATCCAGTGGCAAAGAGAGCAAGGGACCCACGTCTGGGCATACCCTGCCAACTTAGGGCAAACAAGCGATACCAAAGGGGATGATGGACAGAGCGCTTGAGCTAATCAAACACTCACCCCCAGTCAACTGATCTGGGTTTAATCCATCATCATTCTTTAGCTCACTCCACCACCCCAGTTCAGACATGGCCACATGCAAATCAGTCTGACCCTGTGCCTCATGGGAACAGTCCAGCCCGAACTGCCAAGCCATGTCTTCCCTGGACCGGAAACAAGCATCCTGGGACCGGTTTCTGGCTATTCAGCTGTCGTCAGCCAGGCTAGTTTGAATCCAGTGGCAAAGTGAGCAAGGGACCCACGTCTGGGCATACCCTGCCAACTTAGGGCAAACAAAGCGATACCAAAGGGGATGATGGACAGAGCGCTTGAGCTAATCAAACACTCACCCCCAGTCAACTGATCGGGGTTTAATCCATCATCATTCTTTAGCTCACTCCACCACCCCAGTTCAGACATGGCCACATGCAAATCAGTCTGACCCTGTGCCTCATGGGAACAGTCCAGCCCGAACTGCCAAGCCATGTCTTCTCTGGACCGGAAACAAGCATCCTGGGACCGGTTTCTGGCTATTCAGCCGTCATCAGCCAGGCTAGCTTGAATCCAGTGGCAAAGTGAGCAAGGGACTCACGTCTGGGCATACCCTGCCGACTTAGGGCGAACAAAGCGATACCAAAGGGGATGATGGACAGAGCGCTTGAGCTAATCAAACACTCACCCCCAGTCAACTGATCTGGGTTTAATCCATCATCATTCTTTAGCTCACTCCACCACCCCAGTTCAGACATGGCCACATGCAAATCAGTCTGACCCTGTGCCTCATGGGAACAGTCCAGCCCGAACTGCCAAGCCATGTCTTCCCTGGACCGGAAACAAGCATCCTGGGACCGGTTTCTGGCTATTCAGCCGTCATCAGCCAGGCTAGCTTGAATCCAGTGGCAAAGTGAGCAAGGGACCCACGTCTGGGCATACCCTGCCGACTTAGGGCGAACAAAGCGATACCAAAAGGGATGAAGGACAGAGCGCTTGAGCTAATCAAACACTCACCCCCAGTCAACTGATCTGGGTTTAATCCATCATCATTCTTTAGCTCACTCCACCACCCGAGTTCAGACATGGCCACATGCAAATCAGTCTGACCCTGTGCCTCATGGGAACAGTCCAGCCCGAACTGCCAAGCCATGTCTTCCCTGGACCGGAAACAAGCATCCTGGGACCGGTTTCTGGCTAGTCAGCCGTCATCAGCCAGGCTAGCTTGAATCCAGTGGCAAAGCGAGCAAGGGACCCACGTCTGGGCATACCCTGCCAACTTAGGGCGAACAAAGCGATACCAAAGGGGATGATGGACAGAGCGCTTGAGCTAATCAAACACTCACCCCCAGTCAATTGATCTGGGTTTAATCCATCATCATTCTTTAGCTCACTCCACCACCCCAGTTCAGACATGGCCACATGCAAATCAGTCTGACCCTGTGCCTCATGGGAACAGTCCAGCCCAAACTGCCAAGCCATGTCTTCCCTGGACCGGAAACAAGCATCCTGGGACCGGTTTCTGGCTAGTCAGCCGTCATCAGCCAGGCTAGCTTGAATCCAGTGGCAAAGTGAGCAAGGGACCCACGTCTGGGCATACCCTGCCAACTTAGGGCGAACAAAGCGATACCAAAGGGGATGATGGACAGAGCGCTTGAGCTAATCAAACACTCACCCCCAGTCAATTGATCTGGGTTTAATCCATCATCATTCTTTAGCTCACTCCACCACCCCAGTTCAGACATGGCCACATGCAAATCAGTCTGACCCTGTGCCTCATGGGAACAGTCCAGCCCAAACTGCCAAGCCATGTCTTCCCTGGACCGGAAACAAGCATCCTGGGACCGGTTTCTGGCTATTCAGCCATCATCAGCCAGGCTAGCTTGAATCCAGTGGCAAAGTGAGCAAGGGACCCACGTCTGGGCATACCCTGCCAACTTAGGGCGAACAAAGCGATACCAAAGGGGATGATGGTCAGAGCGCTTGAGCTAATCAAACACTCACCCCAGTCAACTGATCTGGGTTTAATCCATCATCATTCTTTAGCTCACTCCACCACCCCAGTTCAGACATGGCCACATGCAAATCAGTCTGACCCTGTGCCTCATGGGAACAGTCCAGCCCGAACTGCCAAGCCATGTCTTCCCTGGACCGGAAACAAGCATCCTGGGACCGGTTTCTGGCTATTCAGCAGTCATCAACCAGACTAGCTTGAATCCAGTGGCAAAGTGAGCAAGGGACCCACGTCTGGGCATACCCTGCCAACTTAGGGCGAACAAAGCGATACCAAAGGGGATGATGGACAGAGCGCTTGAACTAATCAAACACTCACCCCCAGTCAACTGATCTGGGTTTAATCCATCATCATTCTTTAGCTCACTCCACCACCCCAGTTCAGACATGGCCACATGCAAATCAGTCTGACCCTGTGCCTCATGGGAACAGTCCAGCCCGAACTGCCAAGCCATGTCTACCCTGGACCGGAAACAAGCATCCTGGGACCGGTTTCTGGCTATTCAGCTTTCATCAGCCAGGCTAGCTTGAATCCAGTGGCAAAGTGAGCAAGGGACCCACGTCTGGGCATACCCTGCCAACTTAGGGCGAACAAAGCGATACCAAAGGGGATGATGGACAGAGCGCTTGAGCTAATCAAACACTCACCCCCAGTCAACTGATCTGGGTTTAATCCATCATCATTCTTTAGCTCACTCCACCACCCCAGTTCAGACATGGCCACATGCAAATCAGTCTGACCCTGTGCCTCATGGGAACAGTCCAGCCCGAACTGCCAAGCCATGTCTTCCCTGGACCGGAAACAAGCATCCTGGGACCGGTTTCTGGCTATTCAGCCGTCATCAGCCAGGCTAAATTGAATCCAGTGGCAAAGTGAGCAAGGGACCCATGTCTGGGCATACCCTGCCAACTTAGGGCGAACAAAGCGATACCAAAGGGGATGATGGACAGAGAACTTGAGCTAATCAAACACTCACCCCCAGTCAACTGATCGGGTTTTAATCCATCATCATTCTTTAGCTCACTCCACCACCCCAGGTCAGACATGGCCACATGCAAATCAGTCTGACCCTGTGCCTCATGGGAACAGTCCAGCCCGAACTGCCAAGCCATGTCTTCCCTGGACCGGAAACAAGCATCCTGGGACCGGTTTCTTGCTATTCAGCCATCATCAGCCAGGCTAGCTTGAATCCAGTGGCAAAGTGAGCAAGGGACCCACGTCTGGGCATACCCTGCCAACTTAGGGCGAACAAAGCGATACCAAAGGGGATGATGGACAGAGCGATTGAGCTAATCAAACACTCACCCCCAGTCAACTGATCTGGGTTTAATCCATCATCATTCTTTAGCTCACTCCACCACCCGAGTTCAGACATGGCCACATGCAAATCAGTCTGACCCTGTGCCTCATGGGAACAGTCCAGCCCGAACTGCCAAGCCATGTCTTCCCTGGACCGGAAACAAGCATCCTGGGACCGGTTTCTGGCTAGTCAGCCGTCATCAGCCAGGCTAGCTTGAATCCAGTGGCAAAGTGAGCAAGGGACCCACGTCTGGGCATACCCTGCCAACTTAGGGCGAACAAAGCGATACCAAAGGGGATGATGGAAAGAGCGCTTGAGCTAATCAAACACTCACCCCAGTCAACTGATCTGGGTTTAATCCATCATCATTCTTTAGCTCACTCCACCACCCCAGTTCAGACATGGCCACATGCAAATCAGTCTGACCCTGTGCCTCATGGGAACAGTCCAGCCCGAACTGCCAAGCAATGTATTCCCTGGACCGGAAATAAGCATCCTGGGACCGGTTTCTGGCTATTCAGCCGTCATCAGCCAGGCTAGCTTGAATCCAGTGGCAAAGTGAGCAAGGGACCCACGTCTGGGCATACCCTGCCGACTTAGGGCGAACAAAGCGATACCAAAGGGAATGATGGACAGAGCGCTTGAGCTAATCAAACACTCACCCCCAGTCAACTGATCTGGGTTTAATTCATCATCATTCTTTAGCTCACTCCACCACCCCAGTTCAGACATGGACACATGCAAATCAGTCTGACCCTGTGCCTCATGGGAACAGTCCAGCCCGAACTGCCAAGCCATGTCTTCCCTGGACCGGAAACAAGCATCCTGGGACCGGTTTCTGGCTATTCAGCCGTCATCAACCAGGCTAGCTTGAATCCAGTGGCAAAGTGAGCAAGGGACCCACGTCTGGGCATACCCTGCCAACTTAGGGCGAACAAAGCGATACCAAAGGGGATGATGGACAGAGCGCTTGAGCTAATCAAACACTCACCCCCAGTCAACTGATCTGGATTTAATCCATCATCATTCTTTAGCTCACTCCACCACCCCAGTTCAGACATGGCCACATGCAAATCAGTCTGACCCTGTGCCTCATGGGAACAGTCCAGCCCGAACTGCCAAGCCATGTCTTCCCTGGACCGGAAACAAGCATCCTGGGACCGGTTTCTGGCTATTCAGCCGTCATCAGCCAGGCTAGCTTGAATCCAGTGGCAAAGTGAGCAAGGGACCCACGTCTGGGCATACCCTGCCAACTTAGGGCGAACAAAGCGATACCAAAGGGGATGATGGACAGAGCGCTTGAGCTAATCAAACACTCACCCCCAGTCAACTAATCTGCGTTTAATCCATCATCATTCTTTAGCTCACTCCACCACCCCAGTTCAGACATGGCAACATGCAAATCAGTCTGACCCTGTGCCTCATGGGAACAGTCCAGCCCAAACTGCCAAGCCATGTCTTCCCTGGACCGGAAACAAGCATCCTGGGACCGGTTTCTGGCTATTCAGCCATCATCAGCCAGGCTAGCTTGAATCCAGTGGCAAAGTGAGCAAGGGACCCACGTCTGGGCATACCCTGCCAACTTAGGGCGAACAAAGCGATACCAAAGGGGATGATGGACAGAGCGCTTGAGCTAATCAAACACTCACCCCCAGTCAACTGATCTGGGTTTAATCCATCATCATTCTTTAGCTCACTCCACCACCCCAGTTTAGACATGGCCACATGCAAATCAGTCTGACCCTGTGCCTCATGGGAACAGTCCAGCCCGAACTGCCAAGCCATGTCTTCCCTGGACCGGAAACAAGCATCCTGGGACCGGTTTCTGGCTATTCAGCCGTCGTCAGCCAGGCTAGCTTGAATCCAGTGGCAAAGAGAGCAAGGGACCCACGTCTGGGCATACCCTGCCAACTTAGGGCAAACAAAGCGATACCAAAGGGGATGATGGACAGAGCGCTTGAGCTAATCAAACACTCACCCCCAGTCAACTGATCTGGGTTTAATCCATCATCATTCTTTAGCTCACTCCACCACCCCAGTTCAGACATGGCCACATGCAAATCAGTCTGACCCTGTGCCTCATGGGAACAGTCCAGCCCGAACTGCCAAGCCATGTCTTCCCTGGACCGGAAACAAGCATCCTGGGACCGGTTTCTGGCTATTCAGCCGTCGTCAGCCAGGCTAGTTTGAATCCAGTGGCAAAGTGAGCAAGGGACCCACGTCTGGGCATACCCTGCCAACTTAGGGCAAACAAAGCGATACCAAAGGGGATGATGGACAGAGCGCTTGAGCTAATCAAACACTCACCCCCAGTCAACTGATCGGGGTTTAATCCATCATCATTCTTTAGCTCACTCCACCACCCCAGTTCAGACATGGCCACATGCAAATCAGTCTGACCATGTGCCTCATGGGAACAGTCCAGCCCGAACTGCCAAGCCATGTCTTCTCTGGACCGGAAACAAGCATCCTGGGACCGGTTTCTGGCTATTCAGCCGTCATCAGCCAGGCTAGCTTGAATCCAGTGGCAAAGTGAGCAAGGGACTCACGTCTGGGCATACCCTGCCGACTTAGGGCGAACAAAGCGATACCAAAGGGGATGATGGACAGAGCGCTTGAGCTAATCAAACACTCACCCCCAGTCAACTGATCTGGGTTTAATCCATCATCATTCTTTAGCTCACTCCACCACCCCAGTTCAGACATGGCCACATGCAAATCAGTCTGACCCTGTGCCTCATGGGAACAGTCCAGCCCGAACTGCCAAGCCATGTCTTCCCTGGACCGGAAACAAGCATCCTGGGACCGGTTTCTGGCTATTCAGCCGTCATCAGCCAGGCTAGCTTGAATCCAGTGGCAAAGTGAGCAAGGGACCCACGTCTGGGCATACCCTGCCGACTTAGGGCGAACAAAGCGATACCAAAAGGGATGATGGACAGAGCGCTTGAGCTAATCAAACACTCACCCCCAGTCAACTGATCTGGGTTTAATTCATCATCATTCTTTAGCTCACTCCACCACCCCAGTTCAGACATGGCCACATGCAAATCAGTCTGACCCTGTGCCTCATGGGAACAGTCCAGCCCGAACTGCCAAGCCATGTCTTCCCTGGACCGGAAACAAGCATCCTGGGACCGGTTTCTGGCTATTCAGCCGTCATCAGCCAGGCTAGCTTGAATACAGTGGCAAAGTAAGCAAGGGACCCACGTCTGGGCATACCCTGCCAACTTAGGGCGAACAAAGCGATACCAAAGGGGATGATAGACAGAGCGCTTGAGCTAATCAAACACTCACCCCCAGTCAACTGATCTGGGTTTAATCCATCATCATTCTTTAGCTCACTCCACCACCCCAGTTCAGACATGGCCACATGCAAATCAGTCTGACCCTGTGCCTCATGGGAACAGTCCAGCCCAAACTGCCAAGCCATGTCTTCCCTGGACCGGAAACAAGCATCCTGGGACCGGTTTCTGGCTATTCAGCCATCATCAGCCAGGCTAGCTTGAATCCAGTGGCAAAGTGAGCAAGGGACCCACGTCTGGGCATACCCTGCCAACTTAGGGCGAACAAAGCGATACCAAAGGGGATGATGGACAGAGCGCTTGAGCTAATCAAACACTCACCCCCAGTCAACTGATCTGGGTTTAATCCATCATCATTCTTTAGCTCACTCCACCACCCCAGTTCAGACATGGCCACATGCAAATCAGTCTGACCCTGTGCCTCATGGGAACAGTCCAGCCCGAACTGCCAAGCCATGTCTTCCCTGTACCGGAAACAAGCATCCTGGGACCGGTTTCTGGCTTTTCAGCCGTCATCAGCCAGGCTAGCTTGATTCCAGTGGCAAAGTGAGCAAGGGACCCACGTCTGGGCATACCCTGCCAACTTAGGGCGAACAAAGCGATACCAAAGGGGATGATGGACAGAGCGCTTGAGCTAATCAAACACTCACCCCCAGTCAACTGATCTGGGTTTAATCCATCATCATTCTTTAGCTCACTCCACCACCCCAGTTCATACATGGCCACATGCAAATCAGTCTGACCCTGTGCCTCATGGGAACAGTCCAGCCCAAACTGCCAAGCCATGTCTTCCCTGGACCGGAAACAAGCATCCTGGGACCGGTTTCTGGCTATTCAGCCATCATCAGCCAGGCTAGCTTGAATCCAGTGAAAAAGTGAGCAAGGGACCCACGTCTGGGCATACCCTGCCAACTTAGGGCGAACAAAGCGATACCAAAGGGGATGATGGACAGAGCGCTTGAGCTAATCAAACACTCACCCCCAGTCAACTGATCTGGGTTTAATCCATCATCATTCTTTAGCTCACTCCACCACCCCAGTTCAGACATGGACACATGCAAATCAGTCTGACCCTGTGCCTCATGGGAACAGTCCAGCCCGAACTGCCAAGCCATGTCTTCCCTGGCCCGGAAACAAGCATCCTGGGACCGGTTTCTGGCTATTCAGTCGTCGTCAGCCAGGCTAGCTTGAATCCAGTGGCAAAGTGAGCAAGGGACCCACGTCTGGGCATACCCTGCCAACTTAGGGCGAACAAAGAGATACCAAAGGGGATGATGGACAGAGCGCTTGAGCTAATCAAACACTCACCCCCAGTCAACTGATCTGGGTTTAATCCATCATCATTCTTTAGCTCACTCCACCACCCCAGTTCAGACATGGCCACATGCAAATCAGTCTGACCCTGTGCCTCATGGGAACAGTCCAGCCCGAACTGCCAAGCCATGTCTTCCCTGGACCAGAAACAAGCATCCTGGGACCGGTTTCTGGCTATTCAGCCGTCATCAGCCAGGCTAGCTTGAATCCAGTGGCATAGTGAGCAAGGGACCCACGTCTGGGCATACCCAGCCAACTTAGGGCGAACAAAGCGATACCAAAGTTGATGATGGACAGAGCGCTTGAGCTAATCAAACACTCACCCCCAGTCAACTGATCTGGGTTTAATCCATTATCATTCTTTAGCTCACTCCACCACCCCAGTTCAGACATGGCCACATGCAAATCAGTCTGACCCTGTGCCTCATGGGAACAGTCCAGCCCGAACTGCCAAGCCATGTCTTCCCTGGACTGGAAACAAGCATCCTGGGACCGGTTTCTGGCTATTCAGCCATCATCAGCCAGGCTAGCTTGAATCCAGTGGCAAAGTGAGCAAGGGACCCACGTCTGGGCATACCCTGCCAACTTAGGGCGAACAAAGCGATATCAAAGGGGATGATGGACAGAGCGCTTGAGCTAATCAAACACTCACCCCCAGTCAACTGATCTGGGTTTAATCCATCATCTTTCTTTAGCTCACTCCACCACCCCAGTTCAGACATGGCCACATGCAAATCAGTCTGACCCTGTGCCTCATGGGAACAGTCCAGCCCGAACTGCCAAGCCATGTCTTCCCTGGACCGGAAACAAGCATCCTGGGACCGGTTTCTGGCTATTCAGCCATCATCAGCCAGGCTAGCTTGAATCCAGTGGCAAAGTGAGCCAGGGACCCACGTCTGGGCATACCCTGCCAACTTAGGGCGAACAAAGCGATACCAAAGGGGATGATGGACAGAGCGCTTGAGCTAATCAAACACTCACCCCCAGTCAACTGATCTGGGTTTAATCCATCATCATTCTTTAGCTCACTCCACCACCCCAGTTCAGACATGGCCACATGCAAATCAGTCTGACCCTGTGCCTCATGGGAACAGTCCAGCCCGAACTGCCAAGCCAAGTCTTCCCTGGACCGGAAACAAGCATCCTGGGAATGGTTTCTGGCTATTCAGCCGTCATCAGCCAGGCTAGCTTGCATCCAGTGGCAAAGTGAGGCAGGGTATGCCCAGACGTGGGTCCCTTGCTCACTTTGCCACTGGATTCAAGATAGCCTGGCTGATGAGGGTTTTCAACCCGAAACCGGTCCCATGCACTCAACCATTAATTCAGGCACTACACTTATACACATCCATCACTGAGGCACTAACCATGCACTCGTACAGTCACTTAGGCACTACCCATGCACTCATCCGTTCACCCAGGCACTACCAATGCACTAATCCAACCAACTAGGAACTACCCTTGTACTCATCCATTCACTCAGGCACTCTGCATGAGCTCATTCATTCACTCATGCACTACCCATGCACTCATCTATTCAACCAGGTACTATCAATGCACACATCTAATCACCCAGGCACTACTCTTGCACTCATCCATTCACCAAGGCACTACCCATGAACTTATCTATTCACCCAAGTACTACCCATGCAGGTGTCCAATCACATAGGCACTACCAATGCACTCATTCATTCACCCAGCCTTTATCCATGCACTCATCCATTCAGTTTGGCACTACCCTTGCACTCATGCATTCACTCAGGCTCTACCCATGCACTCCTCCTATGATTCAGGCACTCCCCATGCACTCATCTATTCATCCAGGCACTACCCATGCACACATACAATCACCCAGTCACTACCATTGCTCTCATCCGTTCATTCACATACTACCCATGCACTCATCTATTCACTCAGGCAGTACCCATGCACTCATCCAATCACCCAGGCACTACCCATTTGATCATGCAGTGACCCAGGCACTACACATGCACTCATCCAATCACCCAGGCACTACCCTTCCACTCATTCATTCAATGACGTGGTACCCATGCACTCACCCAATCACCCAGGTGCTACTCTTGCACTCATCCATTCAATTAGGACCTACCCATGCACTCATTTAATCATCCAGGCTCTACTCTTGCACTCATCCTTTCACTCAGGCACTACCCATGTACTCATTCAATGAACCAGGCACTACCCTTGCACTCATCCATTCACTCACGCACTACCCATGCACTCATCCATTCATCTAGGCACAACCCATGCACACATCCAATCACCCAGTCACTAACATTGCTCTCATCCATTCACTTACGCACTACCCATGCACTCATCTATTCACTCGGGCAGTACCCATGCACTCATCCGAACACCCAGGATCTACCCATGCACTTCATTCAATCACCCAGGCACAGCACATGCACTCATTCATTCAACCAGCCATTATCCATGCACTCAACCATTAATTCAGGCACTACACTTATACTCATCCATTCACTGAGGCACTAACCATGCACTCCTACAGTCACTTAGGCACTACCCATGCACTAATCCGTTCACCCAAGCACTACCAATGCACCAATCCAACCAACTAGGAACTACCCTTGTACTCATCCATTCACTCAGGCACTCTGCATGAGCTCATTCATTCACTCACGCACAACCCATGTACTCATCTATTCAACCAGGTACTATCCATGCATACATCTAATCACCCAGGCACTACTCTTGCACTCATCCATTCACCAAGGCACTACCCATGAACTTATCTATTCACCCAAGCACTACCCATGCAGGTGTCCAATCACATAGGCACTACCAATGCACTCATTCATTAACCCAGCCTTTATCCATGCACTCATCCATTCACTTTGGCACTACCTTTGCACTCATGCATTCACTCAGGCTCTACCCATGCACTCCTCCTATGATTCAGGCACTCCCCATGCACTCATCCACTCATCCAGGCACTACCCATGCACACATCCAATCACCCAGTCACTACCATTGCTCTCATCTGTTCATTCATGTACTATCCATGCACTCATCTATTCACTCAGGCAGTACCCATGCACTCATCCAATCAGCCAGGCACTACCCTTCTACTCATTCATTCAATGACGTGGTACCCATGCACTCACCCAATCACCCAGGTGCTACTCTTGCACTCATCCATTCAATTAGGACCTACCCATGCACTCATTTAATCATCCAGGCTCTACTCTTGCACTCATCCTTTCACTCAGGCACTACCCATGCACTCATTCAATGAACCAGGCACTACCCTTACACTCATCCATTCACTCACGCACTACCCATGCACTCATCTAATCACTCAGGCACTACCTGTGCACTAATCCAATCACCCAGGCACTACCCTTGCACTCATCCATTCAATGAGGTGGAACCCATGCACTTATCCAATCACACAAGCGCTACTCTTGCACCCATCAATTCAGTCAGGTACTACCCATGCACTCATCCAATCACCCAGGTACTACCAATGCACTCATTCCTTCCCCCAGCCATTATCCATGTACTCATGTATTCACTCAGGCACTACCTTTGCACTCATCCATTCACTGAGGCTCTATCCATGCACTCACTTTTTCACCCAGCCATTATCCATGTACTCATTTATTCACTCAGGCACTACCTTTGCACTCATCCATTCACTGAGGCACTCCCAAAGCACTCCTCCATTCACTCAGGCACTACCCATGCATTCATCCATTCACTCAGGCAGTACCCATGCGCTCATCCATTCACTCAGGCACTACCCAAGCACTTATCCATTCACTCACGCAATACCCATGCACTCATCCAGTCATGCAGGCACTATCCATGCACACATCCAATCACCCAGGCACTACTCTTGCACTCATCCATTCACTCAGGCACTACCCATGAACTCATCTATTCACCGAAGCACTACTGATGCACTCATCCAATTATGCAGGCCCTACCAATGTTCTCACTCATTCACCTAGCCTTTATCCATGCACTCATCCATTCACTCTGGCACTACCCTTGCACTCATCCATTCACCCAGGCACTACCCATTCACTCCTCAAATTATTCAGACACTCCCCATGCACTCAACTTTCATCCAGGCACTACCCATGCACACATCCAATCACCCAGTCACTAAAATTCCTCTCATCCATTCACTTACACACTACCCTTTCACTCATCAATTCACCCAGGCACTGCCCATGCACATAATCAATCACCCAGGCACTACCCTTGCACTCATTCATTCAATGAGGTGGTATCCATGCACTCAGCCAATCACCCAGGCGCTACTCTTGCACTCATCCAGTCACCCAGTCAGTACCCATGCACTCATCCAATCAATTAGGCACTACACATGCACTCATCAAATCACTCAGGCACTCTTCACACAACTAATCCATTCACTCAGGCGCTTCCCATGTACTCATCCATTACCCATGCACACATCCAATCACCCAGGCACTACCCTTGCTCTCATCAATTCACCCAGGCACTACCCATGCACACATTCAATCACCCAGGCACTACCCTTGCACTCATCCATGCAATCAGGTACTTCGCATGCACTCATTCAATAATCCAGCTGCTACTCTTGCACTCATGAAATTCACTCAGGCAATACCCATGCACTCATCCATTGAACCAGGCACTACACTCGCAATCATCCATTCACTTAAGAACTACCCATGCACTCATCCAATGACCCAGGCACTACTTCTGCACTCATCGACACACTCATGCAGTACCCATGCACTCATCCATTTATTCAGGCACTACCCATGCACACATCACATCACCCAGGCACTACCCTTGCACTCATCCATTCACTCACTCACTATATATGCACTCATCCAATCACTCAGGCACTACCAATGCACTCATTCAATGACCCAGGCACTACCCTTGCATTCATCCAATGACCCAGGCACTACTGTTGCACTCATCCATTCACTCATGCAGTACCCATGCACTCATACATTCACTCTGGCACTACCGAAGCACTCATCCAATCACCCAGGTACTACCCAAGCACTCATGCAATCACCTAGTTGCTACCCATGTACTCATCCAATCACCCAGGCAATACCCTTGCACTCATCCAATCAATGAGGAGCTACCCATGCACTCATTCAATCATCCAGGCTCTATTCTTGTACTCATCTATTCACCCAGGCACTACACATGCTCTCATCCAATGACCCAGGTACTACCCTTGCACTAATCCATTCACTCATGCACTACCCATGCACTCATCCAATCACCCAGACACTGCCCTTGCACTCATCCATTCAATGAGGTGGAACCCATTCACTCATCCAATCACCCAGGCGCTACTCTTGCACTCATCCATTCACTCAGGAACTACCCATACACTCATCCAATGACCCAGGCACTACACTTGCACTCATCAATTCACCCAGGCACTACCCATGCCCTCATCTATTTAGCCAGGCACTACCCATGCACTCATTCAATCAGCCAGGCACTACCAATGCACTCATTCATTCACCCAGCCATTGTCTATGTACTCATTTATTCACTCAGGCACTACCTTTGCACTCATCCATTTACTGACGCACTACCCATGGACTCCTCCATTCACTCAGGCACTACCCAAGCACTCATCCATTCACCAAGGCATACACATGCACACATCCAATCACCCAGTCACTACCTTTGCACTCATCCATTCACTCAGGCAGTACCCATGCAGTCATCCATTCACTCAGGCACTACTCTTGCTCTCATCCATTCACTCATGCAGTACCCATGCACTCATATATTCACTCAGGCACTACCCAAGCATTCAACCATTCACCCACGAACTACCCATGCACTCATCCAGTCACACAGACACTATCCATGCACATATACAATCACCCAGACACTACTCTTGCAAACATCCATTCACCAAGGCACTACCCATGAACTCATCTATTCATTGAAGCACTACCCATGCACTCATCCAATTATGCAGGCACTACCAATGCACTCATTCATTCACCCAGCCTTTATCCATGCACTCATCCATTCACTCTGGCACTACCCTTGCACTCATCCATTCACTTATGCACTACCCATGCACTCATCCATTCTCCCAGGCAGTGCCCATGCATAAATCCAATCACCCAGGCACTACCCACACACACATGCAGTCACCCAACCAATACACATGCACTCATCCAATCACCCAGGCACTACTCTTGTACACATTCATTCAATGAGGTGGTACCCATGCACTCACCCAATAACGCAGGCACTACTTTTTGCACTTATCCAGTCACCCAGTCAGTACCCATGCACTCATCCAATCACTCAGGCACTACACATGCACTCATCCATTCACTCAGGCACTACGCATGCACTTATCCATTCACTTAGGCACAACCGCTGCACTAATCTATTCACCCAGGCATTGCCAATGCAAATATCCAATCACCCAGTCACTACCTTTGCACTCATCCATTTACTGAGGCAGTGCAATCATCCATTCACTCATGTGCTACCCATGGACTCATCGATTCAGTCAAGGAGTACCCATGGACTCATCCAATCACCAAGGCAATAACCAAGCACTCATGCAATCACCCAGGCACTACCTATGCACTCCTCCAATCACCCTTGCACTACCCTTGCACTCATACATTCAAGATGCGGTACCCATGCAGTAATACTATCACCCAGACGCTAACCATGCCCTCATACAATCACCCAGGCACTACCGATGCACTCATGCAATCACCCAGGCTCTATCCATGCACTCACCAAATCACCCAGGCACTATCCATGCACTCATCCAATCACCCATGCACTACCCTTGCACTCATACATTCAAGAGGTGGTACCCATGCACTCATACAATCACCCAGACGCTACCCATGCCCTCATACATTCACCCAAGCACTACCCATGCACACATTCAATTACCCAACCATTATCCATGCACTCATCCGTTCACTCAGGCACTACCCTTGCACTCATCTATTCACTGAGTTACTACCCATGCAATCCTCCATTCACTCAGGCACTACCCATGCACTCATCCTTTCACCCAGGCACTACAGATGCACACATCCAATCACCCAGGCACTACTCTTGCACTAATCCATTCACTAAGGTGCTACCCATGCACTCATTAATTCACCCAAACACTAGCCATCAACACATTCAATCATCCAAACACTACTCATGCACTCATTCATTCACCCAGCTTTTATCCATGCACTCATCCATTCACTCTGGCACTACCCTTGCACTCATCCATTCACTTATGCACTACCCATGCACTCATCCATTCTCCCAGGCAGTGCCCATGCATAAATCCAATCACCCAGGCACTACCCACACACACATGCAGTCACCCAACCAATACACATGCACTCATCCAATCACCCAGGCACTACTCTTGTACACATTCATTCAATGAGGTGGTACCCATGCACTCACCCAATAACCCAGGCACTACTTTTTGCACTCATCCAGTCACCCAGTCAGTACCCATGCACTCATCCAATCACTCAGGCACTACACATGCACTCATCCATTCAATCAGGCACTACGCATGCACTCATCCATTCACTTAGGCACAACCACTGCACTAATCTATTCACCCAGGTATTGCCAATGCAAATATCCAATCACCCAGGCACTACCTTTGCACTCATCCGTTTACTCAGGCAGTGCAATCATCCATTCACTCACGTGCTACCCATGGACTCATCGATTCAGTCAAGGAGTACCCATGGACTCATCCAATCACCAAGGCAATAACCAAGCACTCATGCAATCACCCAGGCACTACCTATGCACTCCTCCAATCACCCTTGCACTACCCTTGCACTCATACATTCAAGATGCGGTACCCATGCAGTAATACTATCACCCAGACGCTAACCATGCCCTCATACAATCACCCAGGCACTACCGATGCACTCATGCAATCACCCAGGCTCTATCCATGCACTCACCAAATCACCCAGGCACTATCCATGCACTCATCCAATCACCCATGCACTACCCTTGCACTCATACATTCAAGAGGTGGTACCCATGCACTCATACAATCACCCAGATGCTACCCATGCCCTCATACAGTCACCCAAGCACTACCCATGCACACATTCAATTACCCAACCATTATCCATGCACTCATCCGTTCACTCAGGCACTACCCTTGCACTCATCTATTCACTGAGTTACTACCCATGCAATCCTCCATTCACTCAGGCACTACCCATGCACTCATCCTTTCACCCAGGCACTACAGATGCACACATCCAATCACCCAGGCAGCACTAATCCATTCACTAAGGTGCTACCCATGCACTCATTAATTCACCCAAACACTAGCCATCAACACATTCAATCAACCAAACACTACTCATGCACTCATTCATTCACCCAGCTTTTATCCATGCACTCATTCATTCACTAAGGCACTACATTTGCACTAATCCATTTACTCAAGCACTACCCATGCACACATCCAATCACCCAGTAACTATCCATGCACATATCCATAGACTCAGGCACTACCCATGCACTCATCCAATGACCCAGGCAATAGTGTTGCACTCATCCATTCACGCATGCACTACCCATGCACCCATCCATTTACTCAGGCACTACCCATGCAAACATCCAATTACCCAGGCACTACCCTTGCACACATCCAATCAGGCACTACACATGCACTAATCCAATGACCCAGGCACTACTCTTGTACTCATCCATTCACCAAGGCTCTACACATGCACTCATCTGGTCACTTAAGCATTACAAATGCATGCATCCAATCACCCAGGCACAAACCATGCGCTCATTCATTCACCCAGGCACTATCCTTGCACTCGTCATTCACTGAGGCACTACCCATGCACTCCACCATTCACTCAGGCACTACCCTTGCTTTCACGCAATCACCTCACCTAGGCACTACCCATGCACAAATCCAATTACCCATTCACTAAATTTGCACTCATCCATTTACTCAGGCAGTACCCATTCACTCATCCATCACTCTGGCCCTACCCATTTTCTCATCCAATGACCCAGGCACTGCCCATGCACTCATCAATTCACCCAGGCAGTACTCATGCATTTATCCAATCACCCAGGCACTATCCTTGCACTCAACTAATTACCCAGGCACTACCCATGCACTCATCTATTCACCCTGGCACTACCCATGCACTCATCCAACTATCCAGGCACAACCCATGCACTCATTCATTCACCCAGCCATTATCGATGTACACATCCATATACTCAGGTACTACGCTTGCACTCATCCATTCACTGAGGCACTACACATGCACTCCTCCATTCACTCAGACACTACCCATTCATTCATGCAATCACCTAGGCACTACCCATTCACACATCCAATTACCCATTCACTAACTTTGAACTCATCCATTCACTCAGGCAGTACCCATGCACTCTTCCATTTAACCAGACCTACACATGCACTCTTCCAATGACCCAGGCAATACTATTGCTCTCATACATTCACTCATGCAGTACCCATGCACTCATCCATCCACTAATGCACTACCCATGCACACATCCAATCACCCTGGAACTACCCATGCACACATCCATACACTCAGGCAATACTCATCCATTTAGTGAGGCACTACCCATGCACACCTCAATTTACTCAGACACTACCAGTGCACTCATCCATTCACTCAGACAGTACCCATGCACTCATGCATTAAACCAGCCATTATCCATGCATTCATCCATTTTCTCAGGCACTACACTTATGCTCATCCATTCACTGAGGTGCTAACCATGCACTCGTACATTCACTTGGGAACTACCCATGCACTTATCCATTCACTCAGGCACTAACCATGTTCCCATCCAATCACCCAGAAACTACCAATGCACTCATCCGTTCATCAGGCCCTACCCATGCACTCAACCAATGACCCAGGCACTACCCTTCCACTCATCCATTCACTCACGCGCTACCCATGCACTCATCTAGTCACCCAGGCACTATCGATGCACACATCCAATCACCCAGGCAGTACTCTTGCACTCATCCTTTCACCAAGGCATTACCCATGAACTCATCTATTCACCGATCCACTACCCATGCATGCATTCAATCATGCAGGCACTACCAATGCACTCATTCATTTACCCAGCCTTTATCCATGCACTTATCCATTCACTCAGGCACTACCCATGCACTCCTCCATTCGTTCAGGCACTCCCCATGCACCTATCCATTCATCCAGGCACTACCCATGCATACATCCAATCACCCAGTGACTACCATTGCTCTCAGCCATTCACTCATGCACCACCCATACACTCATCTATTCACTCAGGCACTACCCATTTCACTCACCCATTCATCCAGGCACTACCCATGCGCACATCCAATAACCAAGTCACTACCACTGCATTCATCCATTCACTCATGCACCTACCCATGTACTCATCGATTCACTCAAGCAGTACCCATGTACTCATCCAATAAACCAGGCACTACCCATGCACTCATGCTGTCACCCAGCATTACACATGTACTCCTCCAATCACCCAGGCAATACCCATGCACTCATGCAATCACCCAGGCACTACCTATTTACTCATTCAATGACCCAGGCACATCCCTTATACTCATCCATTCAAAAGGTGGTACCCATGCACTCATACAATTACCGAGGTGTTACCCATGCACTCATGCAATCACCCAGGCACTACCCATGCACTCATGCAATCAACCAGGCACTGTCCATGCACTCACTAAATCACCAAGGCACTATCCATGCACTTATCCAATCACCCAGATACTATTCTTGCACTCATCTATTCACTGCGGCGCTAACCATGCACTCATCCATTCACTCAGGCAATACCCATGCACTCATTCAATGACCCAGGCACTACCCTAGCAATCATGCATTCACTCATGAACAACCCATGCGCACATCCATTCATCCCAGACACTCCCAATGCACACATCCAATCACTCAGGGACTACCCATGAACTCATCTATTCAGCAAGGCACTACCCATGCACTCATCCAATCAGCCAGATACTACCCATGCACTAATTCATTCTCCCAACCATTATCCATGCTCTCATCCAATGACTCAGGCACTACTCTTGCACTCATCCATTCACTGAGGCACTACCCATGCACTCTTCCATTCACTCAAGCACTACCCATGCACCCATCTATTCACCCAGACACTACCCATTTACTCATCCAATCACCAAGGCACAAACCATGCACTCATTCATTCACACAGCCAATACCCATGCACTTATCCACTCACTCATGCATTTCCCTGGAACTCATCTATTCACGGATGCACTACCCATGCACACCTCAATTTACTCAGGCACTACCCATGCACTCATCCATTCACCCAGGCCCTACCCATGCACACAACAAAATACCCCAGTCACTAACTTTGCACTCATCCATTCACTCAGGCATACCAATGCACCTATCCACTCATTCAGGCACTACCCATGCATTCATCCAATCATCCAGGCGCTACTCTTGCACTCATCCATTCACTAAGGCACAACCCATTCACTCATACAATGACCCAGGCACTACCCTTGCACTCATCCATTCACTCACACACTACCCATTCACCCGTGCACTACACATGCACACATTCAATCAACCTGGTACTAACCTTGCACTCATCCATTCACCCAGGCACTGTCGAGCCTGTTGATCCCGCCGTGAGTAATGGGCGGGGCTTGGCTGGGGAGGAGTATAAGACTCCCCTGCTCCCGCAATTGAGAGCTTCGCGTTCTAGTGTTCTGGGGGTTTGCTATTCTGCTTCCGGGTTACCTACAAGGTTTCTTCTGGGGCTCTTCTGTTTCCTTGCAGGCTCTCGGCATCCTCTCCTCCTTCCGTCGCAAGCTCGGCGGTGTCTTCGGCGTGGCTCCAGCTTCCTGGTCTCCACCTCCTTCAGTCGCAAGCTTGGCAGTGTCTTCGGCGTGGCTCCTGCCCTCTGAACTCCACTCCGCTTCTTGTTTTGGAGACAGCTCCTGCTCCAGTTTTCTTCCAGTTCACCCCGCTCCCCTAAAGAGAAAAGAAAAACAAATTAGCCATCAGTACGTTAACGGTGCTTTTGCACGTAAAGATAATTATTTAATAATAAGATAAGGAGCCTTTATCTTAATAAAGTTCTGTCGTCCCTGAGGATCTGCCTTTTCCTGTATTTGGGCGCCTGAATGGAAAGTTCCTGTAAATACAAATATAGAAGACTTTAGTTAGTATTCCTGACATTAAGGATAACAAGATATTCTATTAATATAGTTAGTTGCTGGAGAATTTTGCTAACCCGTTCACAGAGAGTGACTGCCAGCTTAAGTTAGGTGGGTACCATTTCACAGCGTGAAGACATGTCATTGCCATTTTTCTTTTGAGGCCCAGATTTCATTTCTCTTTTGTTCTTTCACCTTAGCTAATTATAGTGTTTGTTTTACCAGACGGCTTAAGTTGCTACAGAAAGGAAGAGGGGATTCATTCAGGTAGGGAGAAAGTCAAATATCGTTAATACACTACTGATTTCTTTTCTTTATGGTATCATATACTCAATGCTCTTTTGTTTTTACATTTAGGAAACTCCCTGATTGACTGACCTTAAGTTTGAGAAGAGAGTTTGAGGGATCATTTTTTGTTTACCCATATTTTATCCCCTCTTCCTTGGGTTACCAATGCTATTTTGACACTGTTGGGCGCAACTGGTTACAAGGAGAAGACGGGCGTTTACATCTTGCTTGTCATTCCTGCAGAAATAGAGCTAAGAGTTTGACAGGCACTACCTATGCACTCATCTGTTCATCCAAGCGCTACCCATGCATACATCCAATCACTACCTTTGCACTCATCCATTCACTCAGGCTGTACCTATGCAAACTTCCATTCACTCAGGCACTACTCATGCAGTCATCCGTTGACCCAGGCACTACCGTTGCATCCCTCCATTTACTCATGCACTACCAATGCACTCATCCATTCACCATGGCACTGACATTGCACTCATCCATTCACTCACGCACTACCTATTCACCCAGGCACTACACATGCACATATTCAATCACCCTTGTGGTGCACAGACAGAATATCGATGTTGGAATATCGAAGTGCCACAATATCGAGTTGTCAATTTCGAAGTGGCACAATATCGACTGCAAGAATATCGTTGACCAGAATATCGACTTGAAGGTAAGAAATATTGTTTTCTTTAATGTCGAAGTCAGTAATATCGTTAGTAAAAATATCATTGTTAATAATATCAATATTTATATTAGTGTTCTGTATTTTAGTATGTGTGTTAAAAGTATGTGATGTCATTTTTTTGTATAAGTATAGTTATTTTTTTAATGTATGTGTGAAATTTTTAGAAGTAATTAATTTTATGTTAACTAATTTTTGCGTATTTTAGTTCTGTAGCGGGTTGTGGGTTTATAGGGGAATAGGGTGGGAAGTAATTTAATTGTAATAAAGTCATTAATCATTTTTATTTCTTAGTATTTATAATTAATTGATTATTAATTAATTTTTTAATTGGTTATCAAATGTTATTAATTAATTAACTGATAATTATATTGTGTTATTTTTTTAGGAGCGGGTTGTGGGTTTATAGGGGAATAGGGTGGGAAGTAATTTAATTATAATAAAGAAATTATTAATTTTTATTTATTAGTATTTATAATTAATTTATTAATAATTAATTATTAATTGGTTATTTATTTTTTATTAATTAATTAATTGATAATTATGTTAATTGTGTTATTTTTTAGGAGCGGGTTGTGGGTTTATATTATTAATATTATTATTATTATTATTATTAATACATTCTTGGTAAAGCGCATGGCTACCCTTAGGCATCCCAGCGCTATTTGCAACTACTAGAAGTTTATAGTCTTACGGCAGTTTCTGGAAGAGCCACGTTTTTAATTGCTTCCTGAATGCTAAGTGGTGAGTAGTTGATCTAAGTTGGATCGGTAGCATGTTCCATAGTGTGGACGCATTGTATGAGAACATACGCCCGCCCGAACGAACTCTCAAGATTTTAGGAACATCCGCTTGGAATAGGTTGGCCGATCTCAAGCTGCGGGAGGGCCGATAGAAAGGACATCAAAGAGTGGTTAATTTTTGGACCTGTACCCCAGAGGGTTTTGTGCGCAATGCAAAGTGATTTGAACATTATGCGTTCTGTGATGGGTAGCCAGTGCAGTTCCTTCAGTGCTGGTTTAGCCGATTGTTTTCTGGGGATGTTATGTAGCAGCCTAGCTGCGCAATTCTGTACCACCTGAAGTTTCCATGTGGTGGCAATCGGGGTGCCCAGGTATAATGAATTACAATAGTCCAACCGAGGCAGCACCACTGCTTGCACCATAGTTCTGCGTGCCGTTCCCGGGAGCAGTGGCAATATTTTCCGCAATTGCCTTAAGATTCCAAAGCATGTAGCCGCTACTTGTACTGCTTGGTGGTCAAGTTTTAGTGACCTGTCTAGCCAGATTCCTAAGCTTTTGATCCTTTCTTTGGGTTTTGGGGGTGGACCCAGGCAATTGGGCCAGTTCACGGCTGGAGGGCTGCTCGTGTAGTTGCCAAGAATCATTAGCTCAGTCTTGTCCCCGTTAAGCTTAAGGTATGATTGGTCCATCCAAGTGGTCACCTTATAGGAGACTAGGGTGGGAAGTCATGGAATTATAATAAAGTAATTATTAATTTGTATTTATTAGTATTTATAATACATTTTTTACTAATTAATTATTAATTGGTTATTAATTTTTATTAATTATTTAATTGATAATTATGTTAATTGTTTTATTTACTTTTTAAGCGGGTTGGAGGTTTATAGGGGAATAGGGTGGGAAGTAATTTAATTAGAATAAAGTAATTAATAATTTTAATTCATTAGTATTTATTTTATATTTCGGTTTTATAGTGTTGTTTGTGGTAATTTATTTATTATTATTTAATTATTAATTGTTTGTTATTCATAAATATTTAATTGGTAAATATGTTAATTGTGTTAAATATGTAGGAGTTGTTTGTGCGTTTATAGGGGACAACTGAGGGATCTTCTCCCTTTCAGGAAGAGACTAAAAACTTGGCTCTTCCCCAAAGCATAATCTGTTGTCAGTTTCCCGTGTAGCATTACTCTTAACGTGCACTTTTTAATGTCAGCGCCAGGATGCCTGTTAGGTGATAGAGTGCTTTATAAATGAAATAAATAAAATAAATAATAAATAATAAATAATATGGTGCAAAGTAATTTATTTAAAAATCATTAATAAATATATTTTTGATTATAATTAATTTATATTAAAGATAGTTATTTGTTTGTAAAATGTTGTTTTAAACTTTTATAAATTAATGTTTTTAGTTAACTTTTAGTATTTTTTAACATTAAATTATTTTTTTATCTTTTGTAATTTTTTATATTTTTATATGTTTTTTATTTTTGTGTTATTAACAATTTTTTTATTGTAGTTGCTATTTTGTTTCTTTTTGATTTTTCTTTTAATTTTTTGGAAATACTAATTTTAACCCTCTGCTATCCAACACTTTCCCTACTGTTGCACTCACTGGAGGGGGAATAGTAATTTTTACCCCTCCGCTATCCAACACTTTCCCTACTGTTGCACTCTCTGGAGTGGGAATAGTAATTTTTACACCTACGCTATCCAACACTTTCCCTACTGTTGCACTCACTGGAGTGGGAATAGTAATTTTTCCCCTTCGCTATCCAACACTTTCCCTCCTGTTGTACTCTCTGGAGTGGAAATAGTAATTTTTACACTTATGTCATCCAACACTTTCCCTACTGTTGCACTCACTGGAGTGGGAATAGTAATTGTTACCCCTAAGCTATCCAACACTTTCTCTACTGTTGCACTCACTGAAGTGGGAATAGTAATTTTTCCCCTCCGCTATCCAACACTTTCCCTACCGTTGCACTCACTGGAGTGGGAATAGTAAGTTTTTCCCCTCCGCTATCCAACACTTTCCCTACTGTTGCACTCAGTGGAGTGGGAATAGTAATTGTTACCCCTACAGTATCCAACACTTTCCCTACTGTTGCACTCACTGGAGTGGCAATAGTAATTGTTACCCCTACGCTATCCAACACTTTCTCTACTGTTGCACTCCCTGGAGTGGGAATAGTAATTTTTTACCCTTCGCTATCCAACATTTTCCCTACTATTGCACTCACTGGAGTGGGAATAGTAATTTTTCCCCTCCGCTATGTAACACTTTCCCTACTGTTGCACTCACTGGAGTGGGAATAGAAATTTTTTCCCCTAAGCTATCCAACACTTTCCCTACTGTTGCACTCAGTGGAGTGGGAATAGTAATTGTTATCCCTACAGTATACAACACTTTCTCTACTGTTGCACTTTCTGGAGTGGGAATAGTAATTTTTTACCCTTCACTATCCAACATTTTCTCTACTGTTGCACTCACTGGAGAGGGAATAGTAATTTTTACCCCTACGCTATCCAACACTTTCCCTACTGTTACACTCAATGGAGTGCAAAATGTAAGTTTAAAAATGTATAATTATTTTAGTTTTTTATTTTATAGTATAATGTTTTTATTATGATATTTTATGTTATAGGTGTATGTATATCTATATAAATTTTATAGTTAATTTTTATATATTTATAATATTTTAAAATAAATTAAAGTTACTAGTTTATTAATTATTTTAAATTAAATATACATTTATATATTACATTTTATATATGTACATTTAATTTTTTTTAAATTACATTTTTTTATTTTTTAAATGTATATTATCTTTAAGTAATTTATAAAAACTAATTTTATAATATAATTGTTTTAATTTTTTTATATATAAAAAAAACGATATTTTGGACATCGATATTTTTTACATCTATATTTTTTTCTCGATATTTTTGTTATTTACATTTTAAATATAGGATGTCGATATTTTGACTATCGATATTTTTACATCAATATTTTTGTAGTCTATATTTTTGACTTCGATATTATGTCAGTGATTCCACCTTTGTACTACCCTTGCACTCATCCATTCACCCAGACACTGTCGAGCTGGTCAATCCCGCATTGAGAAATGGGCGGGGCTTGGCAGGGGAGGATTTTAAGACTCCCCTGCTCCCGCAATAGGGAGCTTCGTGTTCTAGTGTTCTGGGGGTTTGCTATTCTGCTTCCGGGTTATCTACAAGGTCTCTTCTGGGGCTATTCTGTTCCCTCACAGGCTCTCGGCGTCCTCTACTCCTTCCGTCGTGAACTCGGCGGTGTCTTTGGCGTGGCTCCTGCTTCCTGGTCTCCTCCTCCTTCCGCCGTGAACTCGGCGGTGTCTTCGGCGTGACTCCTGCTTCCTGGTCTCCTCCTTCTCCCAACGCGAGGTCGGCGGTATCTTTGGTGCGGCTCCTGCCCTCTGGACTCCACTCAAAAGAAAATCAGCCATCAGTACGTTAACTGTGCTTTTGCACCTAAAGATAATTCATTAATTATAAGGTAAGGAGCATTTATCTTAGTAATGTTCTGTCGTCCCTGAGGATCTGCCTTTTCCTGTGTTTGGGCACCTGAATGGAAAGTTCCTGTAAATACAAATATAGAAGGATTTAGTTAGTATTCCTGACATTAAGGATAACAAGATATTCTTTTAATATAGTTAGTTGCTGGAGAATTTTGCTTACCTGTTCACAGAGAGTGCCTCCCAGCTTAAGTTAGGTGGGTACCATTTCACAGCGTGAAGACATGTCATTGTCATTTTTCTTTTGGGGCCCAGATTTCATTGCTCTTTTGTTCTTTCCCCTTAGCTAATTATAGTAATTGTTTTAGAAGACGGCTTAAGTTGCTACAGAAAGGAAGATGGGATTCATTCAGGTAGGGAGAAAGCCAAACATCGTTAAAACACGACTGATTCCTTTTCTTTATTGTATCATATACACAAAGCACTTTTGTTTTTAAATTTAGGAAACTCCCTGATTGACTGACCTGAAGCTTGAGAAGAGACTTCGAGGGATGATTGTTGTGTTTACGCATATTTTATCCCCTATTCCTCGGGTTATCAATGCCGTTTTGACAACTGTTGGGCACAACTGGTGACAAGGGGAACTCGGGAGTTTACATCTTGCTTGTCGTTCCTGCGGAAACATAGGTAAGAGTTTGACAGGCACTACCTATGCACTCATCTGTTCATCCAAGCACTACCCATGCATACATCCAATCATCCAGTCACTACCTTTGCACTCATCCATTTACTTAGGCTGTACCTATGCAAACTTCCATTCATTCAGGCACTACTCATGCAGTCATCCGTTGACCCAGGCACTACCGTTGCATCCCTCCATTCACTCATGTCTACCAATACACTCATCCATTCACCCTGGCACTACCCTTGCAGTCATCCATGCACTCACCACTACCCATTCACCCAGGCACTACACATGCACACATTCAATCACCCTGTTACTACCCTTGCACTCATCCATTCACCCAGGCACTGTCAAGCCTGTCGACCCTGCCTTGAGTAATGGGCGGGGTTTGGCAGGGGATGAGTATAATACTCCCCTGCTCCCGCAATAGAGAGCTTTGCGTTCTAGTGTTCTGGGGGTTTGCTATTCTGCTTCGGGTTACCTACAAGGTATCTTCTGGGGCTCTTGTGTTCCCTTGCAGGCTCTCGGCATCCTCTCCTCCTTTCATCGCGAACTTGGCATTGTCTTCGGTGTGGCTCCTGCTTCCTGGTCTCCTCCTTCTTTTGTCGCGAGCTCAGCGGTGTCTTCGACATGGCTCCTGCTTCCTGGTCTCCTCCTTCTTCCGACGCGAGCTCGGCGGTGTCTTTGGAGCGGCTCCTGCCCTCTGGACTCCACTCTGCTTCTTGTTTTGGAGACAGCTCCTGCTCCAGTTTTCTTCCAGTTCACCCGGCTCAACTAAAGAGAAAAAACAAAAGAAAATCAGTCATCAGTACGTTACCTGTGCTTTTGCACCTAAAGATAATTACTTAATAATAAGATAAGGAGAATTTATCTTAGTAATGTTCTGTCGTCCCTGAGGATCTGCCTTTTCCTGTGTTTGGGCACCTGAATGGAAAGTTCCTGTAAATACAAATATAGAAGACTTTAGTTAGTATTCCTGACATTAAGGATAACAAGATACTCTTTTAATATAGTTAGTTCCTGGAGAATTTTGCTTACCTGTTCACAGAGAGTGCCTCCCAGCTTAAGTTAGGTGGGTACCATTTCACAGCCTGAAGACATGTCATTGCCATTTTTCTTTTGGTGCCCAGATTTCATTGCTCTTTTGTTCTTTCACCTTAGCTAATTATAGTGATTGTTTCACAAGACAGCTTAAGTTGCTACAGAAAGGAAGAGGGGATTCATTCAGGTAGGGAGATAGCCAAACATCGTTAAAACACTACTGATTCCTTCTCTTTATTGTATCATATACTCAATGCACTTTTGTTTTTACATTTAGGAAACTCCCTGATTGACTGACCTTAAGTTTGAGAAGAGACTTCGAGGGATGATTGTTTTATTTACCCATATTTTATCCTCTCTACCTCGGGTCACACATGCCGTTTTGACACTGTTCGGTGGAACTGGTGACAAAGGGGAAGTCGGGCGATAGCATCTTGCTTGTCGTTCCTGCGGAAACATAGGTAAGAGTTTGCCAGGCACTGCCTACGCACTCATCTGTTCATCCAAGCACTACCAATGCATACATCCAATCATCCAGTCAGTACCTTTGCACTCATCCATTCACTCAGCCTGTACCTATGCACCCTTCCATTCACTCAGGCACTACTCATGCAGTCATCCGTTGACCCAGGCACTACCCTTTCATCCAGGCACTACACATGCACACATTCAATCACCCTGGTACTAACCTTGCACTCATCCATTCACCCAGACACTGTCTAGCCTGTCTATCCCGCCGTGAGTAATGGGCGGGGCTTGGCAGGGGAGGAGTATAAGACTTCCCTGCTCCCGCACTAGAGCGCTTCGCATTCTAGTGTTCTGAGGGTTTGCTACTCTCGGGTTAACTGCAAGGTCTCTTCGGGGCTCTTCTGTTCCCTCACAGTCTCTCTGCGTCCTCTCCTCCTTCCGTCGAAAGCTTTGCCGTCTCTTTGGTGAGGCTCCTGCTTCCTGGTCTCCTCCTTATTCCGTAGCGAGGTCGGTGGTGTCTTCAGCGTGGCTCCTGCTTCCTGGTCTCCTCCTTCTCCCGTCGCGAGCTCGGCGGTGTCTTTGGCGCAGCTTCTGCCCTCTGCACTCCACTCCGCTTCTTGTTTTGGAGACAGCTCCTGCTCCAGTTTTCTTCCAGTTCACCCAGCTCACCTAAAGAGAAAAAACAAAAGAAAATCAGCCATCAGTACTTTAACTGTGCTTTTGCACCTAAGGATAATTATTTAATAACAAGATAAGGAGCATTTATCTTAGTTATGTTCTGTCGTCCCTGAGGATCTGCCTTTTACTGTGTTTGGGCACCTGAATGGAAAGTTCCTGTAAATACAAATATAGAAGACTTTAGTTAGTATTCCTGACATTAAGGATAACAAGATATTCTTTTAATGTAGTTAGTTGCTGGAGAATTTTGCTTACCTGTTCACAGAGAGTGCCTCCCAGCTTAAGTTAGGTGGGTACCATTTCAATGCACTTTTGTTTTTACATTTAGGAAACTTGCCTGATTGACTGACCTTAAGTTTGAGAAGAGACTTCGAGGGATGATTGTTTTGTTTACCCATATTTTATCACAAATGCCCTTTTGACACTGTTAGGCACAACTGGTGACGAGGGGAAGTCAGGCGATTGCATCTTGCTTGTCGTTCCTGCGGAAACATTGGTAAGAGTTTGCCAGGCACTGCCTACGCACTCATCTGTTCATCCAAGCACTACCCATGCATACATCCAAACATCCAGTCAGTACCTTTGCACTCATCCATTCACTCAGCCTGTACCTATGCACCCTTCCATTCACTCAGCCACTACTCATGCAGTCATCCATTGACCCAGGCACTACTGTTGCATCCCTCCATTCACTCATGCACGACCCATGCACTCATCCATTCACCCAGGCAATACCCATGCACTCATCCAATCATCCAGGCATTACCAATGCACTCATCCAATCACCCAGACACTACCCATGCACACATCCATTCACTCTGGCACTAGCCTTGCGCTCATCCGTTCAATCAGGAACTACCCATGCACTCATCCAATCACCCAGGCACTACCCATGCTCTCATCTATTCACCCAGACACTACCCATGCACTCATCCAATCACCCAGGCACTACCCAGGCACTCACTAATTCACCCAGGCACTGTCAAGCCTGTTGATCCTGCCTTGAGTAATGGGCCGGGCTTGGCAGGGGAGGAGTATAAGACTCTCCTGCTCCCACAATAGAGAGCTTCGCGTTCAAGTGTTCTGGGGGTTTGCTATTCTGCTTCCGGGTTATCTACAAGGTCTCTTTGGGACTCTTCTGTTCCCTCACAGGCTCTCTGCGTCCTCTCATCCTTCTGTCGCAAGCTCGGCGGTGTCTTCGGCGGGGCTCCTGCTTCCTGGTCTCCTCCTTCCATCGCGAGCTTGGCGGTGTCTTCAGCGTGGCTCCTGCTTCCTGGTCTCCTCCTTCTTCTGACATGACCTCGGCGGTGTCCTCGACGTGGCTCATGCCCTTTGGACTCCACTCCGCTTCTTGTTTGGAGACAGCTCCTGCTCCAATTTTCTTTCAGTTCACCCGGCTCACCTAAAGAGAAAAAGACAAAAGAAAATCAGCCATCAGTAAGTTAACTGTGCTTTTGCACCTAAATTTAATTATTTAATAATAAGATAAGGAACATTTAAGTTAGTTATGTTCTGTCGTCCCTGAGGATCTGCCATTTCCTGTGTTTGGGCACCTGAATGTAAAGTTCCTGTTAATACAAATATAGAAGACTTTAGTTAGTTCCTGACATTAAGGATAACAAGATACTCTTTTAATATAGTTAGTTGCTGGAGAATTTTGCTTACCTGTTCACAGAGAGTGCCTCCCAGCTTAAGTTAGGTGGGTACCATTTCACAGCCTGAAGACATGTCATTGTCATTTTTCTTTTGGGGCCCAGATTTCACAGCTCTTTTGTTCTTTCAGCTTAGCTAATTATAGTGATTGTTTTACAAGACGGCTTAAGTTGCTACAGAAAGGAAGAGGGGATTCATTCAGGTTGGGAGAAAGCCAAACATCATTAAAACACTACTGGTTCCTTTTCTTTATTGTATTATATACTCAATGTACTTTTGTTTTTACATTTAGGAAACTCTCTGATTGACTGACCTTAAGTTTCAGAAGAGACTTCGAGGGATGATTGTTTTGTTTACCCATATTTTATTCCCTCTTCCTCAGGTCACAAATGCTGTTTTGACACTGTTGGGTGCAACTGGTGACAAGGAGAAGTCAGGCGTTTCTTGCATGTCGTTCCTGAAGAAACATAGGTAGGAGTTTGACAGGACCTACCTATGCACTCATCTGTTAATCCAAGCACTACCCATGCATACATCCCATCATCCAGTCACTACCTTTCCACTCATCCATTCACTCAGCCTGTACCTATGCACTCTTCCATTCACTCAAGCACTACTCATGCAGTCATCCGTTGACCCAGGCACTACTGTTGCATCCCTCCATTCACTCATGCACTACCCATGCACTCATCCATTCACCCAGGCAATACCCATGCACTCATCCATTCATCCAGGCATTACCAATGCACTCATCCAATCACCCAGACACTATCCATGCACACATCCATTCACTCTGGCACTACGCATGCGCTCATCAGTTCATTCAGGAACTACCCATGCACTCATCCAATCACCCATTCAGTACCCATGCTCTCATCTATTCACCCAGACACTACCCATGCACTCATCCATTCACCCAGGCACTACCCATGCACTCATTAATTCACCCAGCCATTACCCATGCACTTATCCATTCACTGAAGCACTACCCATGAGCTCATCCATTCACTGAGGCACTACCCATGCACACCTCCATTCACTCAGGCACTACCCATGCACTCATCCATTCACACAGGCACTACCCCTGCACACAACCAATACCACAGTCACTAACTTTGCACTCATCCATTCACTCAGGCGTACCCATGTGCTTATCCACTCACTCAGGCACTACCCATGCATTCATCCAATCGTCCAGGCACTACTGTTGTACTCATCTATTCACTCAGGCACTACCCATGCACTCATCCAATAACCCAGGCACTACCCTTGCACTCATGCATTCACGCACGCACTACCCTTTCATCCAGGCACTACACATGCACACATTCAATCACCCTGGTACTAACCTTGCACTCATCCATTCACCCACACACTGTCGAGCCTGTCTATCCCGCCGTGAGTAATGGGTGGGGCTTGGCAGGGGAGGAGTATAAGACTCCCCTGCTCCCGCACTAGAGCGCTTCGCATTCTAGTGTTCTGAGGGTTTGCTACTCTCGGGTTAACTACAAGGTCTCTTCGGGGCTCTTCTGTTCCCTCACAGTCTCTCTGCGTCCTCTCCTCCTTCCGTCGAAAGCTTTGCCGTCTCTTTGGTGAGGCTCCTGCTTCCTGGTCTCCTCCTTCTTCCGTAGCGAGGTCGGTGGTGTCTTCAGAGTGGCTCCTGCTTCCTGGTCTCCTCCTTCTCCCGTCGCGAGCTCGGCGGTGTCTTTGGCGCAGCTTCTGCCCTCTGCACTCCACTCCGCTTCTTGTTTTGGAGACAGCTCCTGCTCCAGTTTTCTTCCAGTTCACCCAGCTCACCTAAAGAGAAAAACAAAAGAAAATCAGCCATCAGTACTTTAACTGTGCTTTTGCACCTAAGGATAATTATTTAATAACAAGAAAAGGAGCATTTATCTTAGTTATGTTCTGTCATCCCTGAGGATCTGCCTTTTACTGTGTTTGGGCACCTGAATGGAAAGTTCCTGTAAATACAAATATAGAAGACTTTAGTTAGTATTCCTGACATTAAGGATAACAAGATATTCTTTTAATGTAGTTAGTTGCTGGAGAATTTTGCTTACCTGTTCACAGAGAGTGCCTCCCAGCTTAAGTTAGGTGGGTACCATTTCAATGCACTTTTGTTTTTACATTTAGGAAACTTGCCTGATTGACTGACCTTAAGTTTGAGAAGAGACTTCGAGGGATGATTGTTTTGTTTACCCATATTTTATCACAAATGCCCTTTTGACACTGTTGGGCACAACTGGTGACGAGGGGAAGTCAGGCGATTGCATCTTGCTTGTCGTTCCTGCGGAAACATAGGTAAGAGTTTGACAGGCACTACCTATGCACTCATCTGTTCATCCAAGCAATACCCATGCATACATCCAAACATCCAGTCAGTACCTTTGCACTCATCCATTCACTCAGCCTGTACCTTTGCACTCTTCCATTCACTCAGGCACTACTCATGCACTCATCCGTTGACTCACTCACTACTGTTGCATCCCACCATACACTCATGCACAACCCATGCACTCATCCATTCACCCAGGCAATACCCATGCACTCATCCAATCATCCACGCATTACCCATGCACTCATCCAATCACTCAGGCACTACGCATGCGCTCATCCGTTCAATCAGGGACTACCCATGCACTCATCCAATCACCCAGGCACTACCCATGCTCTCATCTATTCACCCAGACTCTACCCATGCACTCATCCAATTACCCACGCACTACCCATGCACTCAATAATTCACCCAGGCACTGTCGAGCCTGTCGATACTGCCTTGAGTAATGGGCGGGGCTTGGCAGGGGAGGAGTATAAGACTCTCCTGCTCCCGCAATAGAGAGCTTCACGTTCTAGGGTTCTGGGGTTTGCTATTCTTCTTCCGGGTTACCTACAAGGTCTCTTTAGGGCTCTTCTGTTCCCTCACAGGCTCTCTGCGTCCTCTCATCCTTCTGTTGCGAGCTCGGCGGTGTCTTCGGCGTGGCTCCTACTTCCTGGTCTCCTCCTTCTTCCATCGCGAGCTTGCCGGTGTCTTCGGCATGGCTCCTGCTTCCTGTTCTCCTACTTCTTCCGACGCGAGCTCAGCGGTGTCTTTGGCGCGGCTTCTGTCCTCTGGACTCCACTCTGCTTCTTGTTTTGGAGACAGCTCCTGCTCCAGTTTTCTTTCAGTTCACCCGGCTCACCTAAAGTGAAAAAACAAAAGAAAATCAGCCATCAGTACGTTAACTGTGCTTTTGTATGTAAAGATAATTATTTAATAATAAGATAAGGAGCATTTATCTTAGTAATGTTCTGTCGTCCCTGAGGATTTGCCTTTTCCTGTGTTTGGGCACCTGAATAGAAAGTTCCTGGAAATACAAATATAGAAGACATTAGTTAGTATTCCTGACATTAAGGATAACAAGAAACTCTTTTAATATAGGTAGTAGCTGGAGAATTTTGCTTACCTGTTCACAGAGAGTGCCTCCCAGCTTAAGTTAGGTGGGTACCTTTTCCCAGCCTGAAGACATGTCATTGTCATTTTTCTTTTGGGGCCCAGATATCACTGCTCTTTTGTTCTTTCACCTTAGCTTATTATAGTGATTGTTTTACAAGACGGCTTAAGTTGCTACAGAAAGGAAGAGGGGATTCATTCAGGTAGGGAGAAAGCCAAACATCGTTAAAACACTACTGATTCCTTTTCTTTATTGTATCATATACTCAATGCACTTTTGTTTTTACATTTAGGAAACTCCCTGATTGACTGACCTTAAGTTTGAGAAGAGTCTTCGTGGGATGATTGTTTTGTTTACCCATATTTTATCCCCTCTTCCTTGGGTCACAAATGCCGTTTTGACACTGTTGGGCGCAACTGGTGACAAAGGGGAAGTCAGGCGTTTGTATCTTATTTGTCGTTCCTGCGGAAACATAGGTAAGAGTTTGACAGGCACTACCTATGCATACCTCCAATCATCCAGTCACCACCTTTGCGCTCATCCATTCACTCAGGTTGCACCTATGCAAACTTCCATTCACTCAGGCACTACTCATGCAGTCATCCGTTGACCCAGGCACTACCGGTGCATCCTTCCATTCACTCATGCACAACCAATGCACTCATCCATTTACCCTGGCACTACCCTTGCACTCTTCCAGTCACTCATGCACTACCCATTCACCCAGCACTGCAGATGCACACATTCAATCAATCTGGTACTACCCTTGCACTCATCCATTCACCCAGGCACTGTCGAGCCTGTCGATCCCGCCTTGAGTAATGAGCAGGGCTTGGCAGGGGAGGAGTATAAGACTCCTGTGCTCCTGCAATAGAGAGCTTTGCTTTCTAGTTTTCTGGGGGTTTGCTATTCTGCTTCCGGGTTACCTACAAGGTCACTTCTGGGGCTCTTCTGTTCCCTCGCAAGCTCTCGGTATCCTCTCCTCCTTCCGTCCCGAACTCGGCGGTGTCTTCAGCGTGGCTCCTGCTTCCTGGTCTCCTCCTTCTTCCGTCGCGAGCTCGGCTGTGTTTTCGGCATGGCTCCTCCTGCCTGGTCTCCTCCTTCTTCCGACGCGAGCTCGGCGGTGTCCTTGGCGCTGCTCCTGCCCTCTGGACTCCACTCTGCTTCTTGTTTTGGAGACATCTCCTGCTCCAGTTTTCTTCCAGTTCACCCGGCTCACCTAAAGAGAAAAAACAAAAGAAAATCAGCCATCAGTAGGTTAACTGTGCTTTTGCACCTAAAGATAATTATTTAATTATAAGGTAAGGAGCATTTATCTTAGTAATGTTCTGTCATCCCTGAGGATCTGCCTTTTCCTGTGTTTGGGCACCTGAATGGAAAGTTCCTGTAAATACAAATATAGAAGACTTTAGTTAGTATTCCTGACATTAAGGATAATAAGATATTCTTTTAATATAGTTAGTTGCTGGAGAAGTTTGCTTACCTGTTCACAGAGAGTGCCTCCCAGCTTAAGTTAGGTGGGTACCATTTCACAGCCTGAAGAAATGTCATTGTCATTTTTCTTTTGGGGCCCAGATTTCATTGCTCTTTTTTTCCTTCACCTTTGCTAATTATAGTGATTGTTTTACAAGACGACTTAAGTTGCTACAGAAAGGAAGAGGGATTCATTCAGGTAGGGAGACAGCCAAACATCGTTAAAACACTACTGATTCCTTTTCTTTATTGTATCATATACTCAATGCACTTTTGTTTTTGCATTTAGGAAACTCCCTGATTGACTGACCTTTAGCTTGAGAAGCGACATCGAGGGATGATTGTTTTGTTTACTCATATTTTATCCCCTCTTCCCCGGGTTACCATTGTCGTTTTGACACCGTTGGGCACAATTGGTGACAAGGAGAAGTCAGGCGTTTGCATCTTGCATGTTGTTCCTGCAGAAACATAGATAAAAGTTTGACAGACACTACCTATGCACTCATCTGTTCATCCAAGCACTACCCATGCATACATCCAATAATCCACTCACTACCTTTGCACTCATCCATTCACTCAGCCTGTACCTATGTACTCTTCCATTCACTCAGGCACTACTCATGCAGTCATCCGTTGACCCAGGCACTACTGCTGCAACCCTCCATTCACTCATGTACTACCCATGCACTCATCCATTAACCCAGGCAATACCCATGCACTCATCCAATCATCCAGGCATTACCCATGCACTCATCCAATCACCCAGACACTACCCATGCACACATCCATTCACTCAGGCACTAGGCATGTGCTCATCCGTTCAATCAGGAACTACCCATGCACTCATCCAATCACCCAGGCACTACCCATGCTCTCATCTATTCACCCAGACACTACCCAAGCACTCATCCAATCACCCAGGCACTACCCATACACTCATTATTTCACCCAGCCATTTCCCATGCACTTATCCATTCAATCAGGCACTACCCTTGAACTGATCCATTCACTGAGGCATTACCCATGCACACCTCCATTCACTCAGGCACTACCCATGCACTCATCCATTCACCCAGGCACTACCCATGCACACAACCAATACCCCAGTCACTAACTTTGCACTCATTCATTCACTCAGGTGTACCCATGCTCTTATCCACTCACTCAGGACCTACCTATGCATTCATCCAATCATGAAAGCGCTACCCTTGCACTCATCTATTCACTCAGGCACTACCATGCACTCATCCAATGACCCAGGTACTACCCTTGCACTCATCCATTCACTCACGCGCTACCTATTCATCCAGGCACTACACATGCACACATTCAATCACCCTGGTACTACTCGTTAACTCATCCATTCACCCAGGCGCTGTCCAGCCTGTCTATCCCGCCGTGAGTAATGGGCGGGGCTTGGCATGGGAGGAGTATAAGACTCCCCTGCTCCCGCACTAGAGCGCTTCGCATTCTAGTGTTCTGAGGGTTTGCTACTCTGCTTCTGGGTTACTTACAAGGTCTCTTCGGGGCTCTTCTGTTCCTGCACAGGTTCTCAGCGTCCTCTCCTCCTTCCGTCGCAGGCTCGCCGTGTCTTCGGCGAGGCTCCTGCTTCCTGGTCTCCTCCTTCTTCCGTCGCGAGCTCGGCGGTGTCTTCAGCATGGCTCCTACTTCCTGGTCTCCTCCTTCTTCCGTCGCGAGCTCGGCGGTGTCTTTGGCGCGGCTTCTGCCCTCTGGACTCCACTCCGCTTCTTGTTTTGGAGACAGCTCCTGCTCCAGTTTTCTTCCAGTTCACCCGGCTCACCTAAAGAGAAGAAACAAAAGAAAATCAGCCAACAGTACGTTAACTGTGCTTTTGCACCTAAAGATAGTTATTTAATAATTAGATAATGAGCATTTATCCTAGTAATGTTCTGTCGTCCCTGAGGATCTGCCTTTTCCTGTGTTTGGGCACCTGAATGGAAAGTTACTGTAAATACAAATATAGAAGACTTTAGTTAGTATTCCTGACATTAAGGATAACAAGATATTCTTTTAATATAGTTAGTTGCTGGAGAATTTTGCTTACCTGTTCACAGAGAGTGCCTCCCAGCTTAAGTTAGGTGGGTACCATTTCACAGCATGAAGACATGTCATTGTAATTTTTTTTGGGGGGCCCAGATTTCATTGCTCTTTTGTTCTTTCACCTTAGCTAATTATAGTGATTGTTTTACAGGACGGCTTAAGTTGCTACAGAAAGGAAGAGGGGATTCATTCAGGTAGGGAGAAAGCCAAACATCGTTAAAACACTACTGATTCCTTTTCTTTATTGTATCATATACTCAATGCACTTTTGTTTTTACATTTAGGAAGCTCCCTGATTGACTGATGTTAAGTTTGAGAAGAGACTTTGAGGGATGATTGTTTTGTTTACCCATATTTTATCCCCTCTTCCTCAGGTCACAAATGCCGTTTTGACACTGTTGGGCCCAACTGGTGACAAGGGGATGTCAGGCGATTGCATCTTGCTTGTCGTTCCTGCGGAAACATAGGTAAGAGTTTGACAGGCACTACCTTTGCACTCATGTGTTCATCCAAGCACTACCCATGCATACATCCAATCATCCATTCACTACCTTTGCACTCATCCATTCACTCAGGCACTACTCATGCAGTCATCCGTTGACCCAGGCACTACCGTTGCATCCCTCCATTCACTCATGCACTACCAATGCACTCATCAATTCACCCTGGCACTATCCTTGCACTCATCCATTCACTCACGCACTACCCATTCACCCAGGCACTATACATGCACACATTCAATCACTCTGGTACTACTCTTCCACTCATCCATTCACCCAGGCACTGTCGAGCCTGTCGATCTTGCCTTGAGTAATGGGCGGGGCTTGGCAGGGGAGGAGTATAAGACTCTCCTGCTCCCGCAATAGAGAGCTTTGCGTTCTAGTTTTCTGGGGGTTTGCTATTCTGCTTCCGGGTAACCTACAAGGTCTCTTCTGGGGCTCTTCTGTTCCCTCGCTGGCTTCCTGGTCTCCTCCTTCTTTCGTCGCGAGCTCGGCGGTGTCTTCGGCATGGCTCCTCCTTCCTGGTCTCCTCCTTCTTTCGACGCGAGCTCGGCGGTGTCCTTGGCGCTGATCGTGCCCTCTGGACTCCTCTCCGCTTCTTGTTTTGGAGACAGCTTCTGCTCCAGTTTTCTTCCAGTTCACCCGGCTCACCTAAAGAGAAAAAAAATAAAAAATCAGCCATCAGTACTTTAGCTGTGCCTTTGCACCTAGAGATACTTATTTAATTATAAGGTAAGGAGCATTTATCTTAGTAATGTTCTGTCGTCCCTGAGGATCTGCGTTTTCCTGTGTTTGGGCACCTGAATGGAAAGTTCCTGTAAATACAAATATAGTAGACTTTAGTTAGTATTCCTGACATTAAGGATAACAAGATATTCTTTTAATATAGTTAGTTGCTGGAGAATTTTGCTTATCTGTTCACAGAGAGTGCTTCCCAGCTTAGGTTAGGTGGGTACCATTTCACAGCCTGAAGACATGTCATTGTAATTTTTTTTTTGGGGCCCAGATTTCATTGCTCTTTTGTTCTTTCACCTTAGCTAATTATAGTGATTGTTTTACAGGACGGCTTAAGTTGCTACAGAAAGGAAGAGGGGATTCATTCAGGTAGGGTGAAAGCCAAACATCGTTAAAACACTACTGATTCCTTTTCTTTATTGTATCATATACTCAATGCACTTTTGTTTTTACATTTAGGAAACTCCCTGATTGACTGACCTTAAGTTTGAGAAGAGACTTTGAGGGATGATTGTTTTGTTTACCCATATTTTATCCCCTCTTCCTCAGGTCACAAATGCCGTTTTGACACTGTTGGGCCCAACTGGTGACAAAGGGATGTCAGGCGATTGCATCTTGCTTGTCGTTCCTGCGGAAACATAGGTAAGAGTTTGACAGGCACTACCTTTGCACTCATCTGTTCATCCAAGCACTACCCATGCATACATCCAATCATCCATTCACTACCTTTGCACTCATCCATTCACTCAGCATGTACCTATGCACTCTTCCATTCACTCAGGCAGTACTCATGCAGTCATACGTTGACTCAGGCACTACCGTTGCATCCCTCCATTCACTCATGCACTACCAATGCACTCATCAAGTCACCCTGGCACTATCCTTGCACTCATCCATTCACTCACGCACTACCCATTCACCCAGGCACTACACATGCACACATTCAATCACTCTGGTACTACTCTTCCACTCATCCATTCACCCAGGCACTGTCGAGCCTGTCGATCATGCCTTGAGTAATGGGCGGGGCTTGGCAGGGGAGGAGTATAAGACTCTCCTGCTCCCGCAATAGAGAGTTTTGCGTTCTAGTGTTCTGGCGGTTTGCTATTCTGCTTCCGGGTTACCTACAAGGTCTCTTCTGGGGCTCTTCTGTTCCCGGGCTGGCTCTCGGCATCCTTTCCTCCTTCTGTCACGAACTCGGCGGTGTCTTTGACGTGGCTCGTGCTTCCTGGTCTCCTCCTTCTTCCATCGCGAGCTCGGCGGTGTCTTCGGCATGGCTCCTCCTTCCTGGTCTCCTCCTTCTTCCGACGCGAGGTCGGCGGTGTCCTTGGCGCTGATCCTGCCCTCTGGACTCCACTCCGCTTCTTGTTTTGGAGACAGCTCCTGCTCCAGTTTTCTTCCAGTTCACCCGGCTCACCTAAAGAAAAAAAAAAAAAAAGAAATCAGCCATCAGTACTTTAGCTGTGCTTTTGCACCTAAAGATACTTATTTAATTATAAGGTAAGGAGCATTTATCTTAGTAATGTTCTGTCGTCCCTGAGGATCTGCGTTTTCCTCTGTTTGTGCACCTGAATGGAAAGCTCCTGTAAATACAAATATAGAAGACTTTAGTTAGTATTCCTGACATTAAGGATAACAAGATATTCTTTTAATATAGTTAGTTGCTGGAGAATTTTGCTTACCTGTTCACAGAGAGTGACTCCCAACTTAAGATAGGTGGGTACCATTTCACAGCCTGAAGACATGTCATTGTCATTTTTCTTTTGGGGCCCAGTTTTCATTGCTCTTTTGTTGTTTCACCTTAGCTAATTATAGTGATTGTTTTACAAGACGGCTTAACTTGCTACAGAAAGGAAGAGGGGATTCATTAAGGTAGGGAGAAAGCCAAACATCGTTAAAACACTACTGATTCCTTTTCTTTATTGTATCATATACTCAATGCACTTTTGTTTTTACATTTAGGAAACTCCCTGATTGACTGACCTTAAGTTTGAGAAGAGACTTCGAGGGATGATTGTTTTGTTTACCCATATTTTATCCCCTCTTCTTCAGGTCACAAATGCCGTTTTGACACTGTTGGGCAAAACTGGTGACAAGGGGAAGTCAGGCGATTGCATGTTGCTTGTCGTTCCTGCGGAAACATAGGTAAGAGTTTGACAGGCACTACCTTTGCACTCATCTGTTCATCCAAGCACTACCCATGCATACATCCAATCATCCAGTCACTACTTTTGCACTCACCCATTCACTCAGCATGTACCTATGCACTCTTCCATTCAGTCAGGCACTACTCATGCAGTCATCCGTTGACCCAGGCACTACCGTTGCATCCCTCCATTCACTCATGCACTACCAATGCACTCATCAATTCACCCTGGCACTATCCTTGCACTCATCCATTCACTCACGCACTACCCATTCACCCAGGCACTACACATGTACACATTCAATCACTCTGGTACTACTCTTCCACTCATCCATTCACCCAGGCACTGTCGAGCCTGTCGATCATGCCTTGAGTAATGGGCGGGGCTTGGCAGGGGAGGAGTATAAGACTCTCCTGCTCCCGCAATAGAGAGCTTCGCGTTCTAGTGTTCTGGGGGTTTGCTATTCTGCTTCTGGGTTACCTACAAGGTCTCTTCTGGGGCTCTTCTGTTCCCTCGCTGGCTCTCGGCATCCTTTCATCCTTCCGTCACGAACTCGGCGGTGTCTTTGGCGTGGCTCGTGCTTCCTGGTCTCCTCCTCCTTCCGTCGCGAGCTCGGCGGTGTCTTCGGCATGGCTCCTCCTTCCTGGTCTCCTCCTTCTTCCAACGCGAGCTCGGCAGTGTCCTTGGCGCTGATCCTGCCCTCTGAACTCCACTCCGCTTCTTGTTTTGGAGACAGCTCCTGCTCCAGTTTTCTTCCAGTTCACCCGGCTCACCTAAAGAGAAAAAAAAACAAAAATCAGCCATCAGTACTTTAGCTGTGCTTTTGCACCTAAAGATACTTATTTAATAATAAGGTAAGGAGCATTTATCTTAGTAATGTTCTGTCGCCCCTGAGGATCTGCGTTTTCCTGTGTTTGGGCACCTGAATGGAAAGCTCCTGTAAATACAAATATAGAAGACTTTAATTAGTATTCCTGACATTAAGGATAACAAGATATTCTTTTAAAATAGTTAGTTGCTGGAGAATTTTGCTTACCTGTTCACAGAGAGTGACTCCCAACTTAAGTTAGGTGGGTACCATTTCACAGCCTGAAGACATGTCATTGTCATTTTTCTTTTGGGGCCCAGATTTCATTGCTCTTTTGTTCTTTCCCCTTAGCTAATTATAGTGATTGTTTTACAAGACGGCTTAAGTTGCTACAGAAAGGAAGAGGGGATTCATTAAGGTAGGGAGAAAGCCAAACATCGTTAAAACACTACTGATTCCTTTTCTTTATTGTATCATATACTCAATGCACTTATGTTTTTACATTTAGGAATCTCCCTGATTGACTGAACTTAAGTTTGAGAAGAGACTTCGAGGGATGATTGTTTTGTTTACCCATATTTTATCCCCTCTTCCTCAGGTCACAAATGCCGTTTTGACACTGTTGGGCGCAACTGGTGACAAGGGGAAGTCAGGCGATTGCATCTTGCTTGTCGTTCCTGCGGAAACATAGGTAAGAGTTTGACAGGCACTACCTGTGCACTCATCTGTTCATCCAAGCACTACCCATGCATACATCCAATCATCCAGTCACTACCTCTGCACTCATCCATTCACTCAGCATGTAGCTATGCACTCTTCCATTTACTCAGGCACTACTCATGGAGTCATCCGTTGACCCAGGCACTACCGTTGCATCCCTCCATTCACTCAGGCACTACCAATGCACTCATCAATTCACCCTGGCACTATCCTTGCACTTATCTATTCACTCACGTACTACCCATTCACACAGGCACTACACATGCACACATTCAATCACTCTGGTACTACCCTTCCATTCATCCATTAACCCAGGCACTGTCGAGCCTGTCGATCATGCCTTGAGTAATGGGCGGGGCTTGGCAGGGGAGGAATATAAGACTCTCCTGCTCCCGCAATAGAGAGCTTCGCGTTCTAGTGTTCTGGGGGTTTGTTATTCTGCTTCCGGGTTACCTACAAGGTCTCTTCTGGGGCTCTTCTGTTCCCTCGCTGGCTCTCGCCATCCTTTCCTCCTTCCGTCAAGAAATCGGCTGTGTCTTTGGCGTGGCTCGTGCTTCCTGGTCTCCTCCTTCTTCCGTCGCGAGCTCGGCGGTGTCTTCGGCATGGCTCCTCCTTCCTGGTCTCCTCCTTCTTCCGACGCGAGCTCGGCGGTGTCCTTGGCGCTGATCCTGCCCTCTGGACTCCACTCCGCTTCTTGTTTTGGAGACAGCTCCTGCTCCAGTTTTCTTCCTGTTCACCCGGCTCACCTAAAGAAAAAAAAAAAAAAAAATCAGCCATCAGTACTTTAGCTGTGCTTTTGCACCTAAAGATACTTATTTAATTATAAGGTATGGAGCATTTATCTTAGTAATGTTCTGTCGTCCCTGAGGATCTGTGTTTTCCTGTGTTTGGGCACCTGAATGGAAAGCTCCTGTAAATACAAATATAGAAGACTTTAGTTAGTATTCCTGACATTAAGGATAACAAGATATTCTTTTAATATAGTTAGTTGCTGGAGAATTTTGCTTACCTGTTCACAAAGAGTGACTCCCAACTTAAGATAGGTGGGTACCATTTCACAGCATGAAGACATGTCATTGTAATTTTTCTTTTGGGGCCCAGATTTCATTGCTCTTTTGTTCTTTCACCTTAGCTAATTATAGTGATTGTTTTACAAGGCGGCTTAAGTTGCTACAGAAAGGAAGATGGGAATCATTCAGGTAGGGAGAAAGCCAAACATCGTTAAAACACTACTGATTCCTTTTCTTTATTGTATCATATACTCAATGCACTTATGTTTTTACATTTAGGAAACTCCCTGATTGACTGACCTTCAGTTTGAGTAGAGACTTCGAGGGATGATTGTTTTGTTTAACCATATTTTATCCCCTCTTCCTCAGGTCACAAATACCGTTTTGACACTGTTGGGCAAAACTGGTGACAAGGGGAAGTCAGGCGATTGCATGTTGCTTGTCGTTCCTGCGGAAACATAGGTAAGAGTTTGACAGGCACTACCTTTGCACTCATCTGTTCATCCAAGCACTACCCATGCATACATCCAATCATCCAGTCACTACTTTTGCACTCACCCATTCACTCAGCATGTACCTATGCACTCTTCCATTCACTCAGGCACTACTCATGCAGTCATCCGTTGACCCAGGCACTACCGTTGCATCCCTCCATTCACTCATGCACTACCAATGCACTCATCAATTCACCCTGGCACTATCCTTGCACTCATCCATTCACTCACGCACTACCCATTCACCCAGGCACTACACATGTACACATTCAATCACTCTGGTACTACTCTTCCACTCATCCATTCACCCAGGCACTGTCGAGCCTGTCAATCATGCCTTGAGTAATGGGCGGGGCTTGGCAGGGGAGGAGTATAAGACTCTCCTGCTCCCGCAATAGAGAGCTTCGCGTTCTAGTGTTCTGGGGGTTTGCTATTCTGCTTCTGGGTTACCTACAAGGTCTCTTCTGGGGCTCTTCTGTTCCCCTGCTGGCTCTCGGCATCCTTTCCTCCTTCCGTCACGAACTCGGCGGTGTCTTTGGCGTGGCTCGTGCTTCCTGGTCTCCTCCTTCTTCCGTCGCGAGCTCGGCGGTGTCTTCGGCATGGCTCCTCCTTCCTGGTCTCCTCCTTCTTCCGACGCGAGCTCGGCAGTGTCCTTGGCGCTGATCCTGCCCTCTGGACTCCACTCCGCTTCTTGTTTTGGAGACAGCTCCTGCTCCAGTTTTCTTCCAGTTCACCCGGCTCACCTAAAGAGATAAAAAAAAAAAAATCAGCCATCAGTACTTTAACTGTTCTTTTGCACCTAAGGATAATTATTTAATAATAAGGTAAGGAGCATTTATCTTAGTAATGTTCTGTCGCCCCTGAGGATCTGCGTTTTCCTGTGTTTGGGCACCTGAATGGAAAGCTCCTGTAAATACAAATATAGAAGACTTTAATTAGTATTCCTGACATTAAGGATAACAAGATATTCTTTTAAAATAGTTAGTTGCTGGAGAATTTTGCTTACCTGTTCACAGAGAGTGACTCCCAACTTAAGTTAGGTGGGTACCATTTCAGAGCCTGAAGACATGTCATTGTCATTTTTCTTTTGGGGCCCAGATTTCATTGCTCTTTTGTTCTTTCACCTTAGCTAATTATAGTGATTGTTTTACAAGACGGCTTAAGTTGCTACAGAAAGGAAGACGGGATTCATTAAGGTAGGGAGAAAGCCAAACATTGTTAAAACACTACTGATTCCTTTTCTTTATTGTATCATATACTCCATGCACTTTTGTTTTTACATTTAGGAATCTCCCTGATTGACTGACCTTAAGTTTGAGAAGAGACTTCGAGGGATGATTGTTTTGTTTACCCATATTTTATCCCCTCTTCCTCAGGTCACAAATGCCGTTTTGACACTGTTGGGCGCAACTGGTGACAAGGGGAAGTCAGGCGATTGCATCTTGCTTGTCGTTCCTGCGGAAACATAGGTAAGAGTTTGACAGGCACTACCTATGCACTCATCTGTTCATCCAAGCACTACCGATGCATACATCCAATCATCCAGTCACTACCTCTGCACTCATCCATTCACTCAGCATGTAGCTATGCACTCTTCCATTCACTCAGGCACTACTCATGGAGTCATCCGTTGACCCAGGCACTACCGTTGCATCCCTCCATTCACTCAGGCACTACCAATGCAATCATCAATTCACCCTGGCACTATCCTTGCACTCATCCATTCACTCACGTACTACCCATTCACCCAGGCACTACACATGCACACATTCATTCACTCTGGTACTACCCTTCCATTCATCCATTAACCCAGGCACTGTCGAGCCTGTCGATCATGCCTTGAGTAATGGGCGGGGCTTGGCAGGGGAGGAATATAAGACTCTCCTGCTCCCGCAATAGAGAGCTTCGCGTTCTAGTGTTCTGGGGGTTTGTTATTCTGCTTCCGGGTTACCTACAAGGTCTCTTCTGGGGCTCTTCTGTTCCCTCGCTGGCTCTCGCCATCCTTTCCTCCTTCCGTCAAGAAATCGGCTGTGTCTTTGGCGTGGCTCGTGCTTCCTGGTCTCCTCCTTCTTCCGTCGCGAGCTCGGCGGTGTCTTCGGCATGGCTCCTCCTTCCTGGTCTCCTCCTTCTTCCGACGCGAGCTCGGCGGTGTCCTTGGCGCTGATCCTGCCCTCTGGACTCCACTCCGCTTCTTGTTTTGGAGACAGCTCCTGCTCCAGTTTTCTTCCTGTTCACCCGGCTCACCTAAAGAAAAAAAAAGAAAAAATCAGCCATCAGTACTTTAGCTGTGCTTTTGCACCTAAAGATACTTATTTAATTATAAGGTATGGAGCATTTATCTTAGTAATGTTCTGTCGTCCCTGAGGATCTGTGTTTTCCTGTGTTTGGGCACCTGAATGGAAAGCTCCTGTAAATACAAATATAGAAGACTTTAGTTAGTATTCCTGACATTAAGGATAACAAGATATTCTTTTAATATAGTTAGTTGCTGGAGAATTTTGCTTACCTGTTCACAAAGAGTGACTCCCAACTTAAGATAGGTGGGTACCATTTCACAGCATGAAGACATGTCATTGTAATTTTTTTTTTGGGGCCCAGATTTCATTGCTCTTTTGTTCTTTCACCTTAGCTAATTATAGTGATTGTTTTACAGGACGGCTTAAGTTGCTACAGAAAGGAAGATGGGATTCATTCAGGTAGGGAGAAAGCCAAACATCGTTAAAACACTACTGATTCCTTTTCTTTATTGTATCATATACTCAATGCACTTTATGTTTTTACATTTAGGAAACTCCCTGATTGACTGACCTTCAGTTTGAGTAGAGACTTCGAGGGATGATTGTTTTGTTTACCCATATTTTATCCCCTCTTCCTCAGGTCACAAATACCGTTTTGACACTGTTGGGCAAAACTGGTGACAAGGGGAAGTCAGGCGATTGCATGTTGCTTGTCGTTCCTGCGGAAACATAGGTAAGAGTTTGACAGGCACTACCTTTGCACTCATCTGTTCATCCAAGCACTACCCATGCATACATCCAATCATCCAGTCACTACTTTTGCACTCATCCATTCACTCAGCATGTACCTATGCACTCTTCCATTCACTCAGGCACTACTCATGCAGTCATCCGTTGACCCAGGCACTACCGTTGCATCCCTCCATTCACTCATGCACTACCAATGCACTCATCAATTCACCCTGGCACTATCCTTGCACTCATCCATTCACTCACGCACTACCCATTCACCCAGGCACTACACATGCACACATTCAATCACTCTGGTACTACTCTTCCACTCATCCATTCACCCAGGCACTGTCGAGCCTGTCGATCATGCCTTGAGTAATGGGCGGGGCTTGGCAGGGGAGGAGTATAAGACTCTCCTGCTCCCGCAATAGAGAGCTTCGCGTTCTAGTGTTCTGGGGGTTTGCTATTCTGCTTCCGGGTTACCTACAAGGTCTCTTCTGGGGCTCTTCTGTTCCCTTGCTGGCTCTCGGCATCCTTTCCTCCTTCTGTCACGAACTCGGCGGTGTCTTTGGCGTGGCTCGTGCTTCCTGGTCTCCTCCTTCTTCCGTCGCGAGCTCGGCGGTGTCTTCTGCATGGCTCCTCCTTCCTGGTCTCCTCCTTCTTCCGACGCGAGCTCGGCGGTGTCCTTGGCGCTGATCCTGCCCTCTGGACTCCACTCCGCTTCTTGTTTTGGAGACAGCTCCTGCTCCAGTTTTCTTCCAGTTCACCCGGCTCACCTAAAGAGAAAAAAAAAAAAAATCAGCCATCAGTACTTTAGCTGTGCTTTTGCACCTAAAGATACTTATTTAATAATAAGGTAAGGAGCATTTATCTTAGTAATGTTCTGTCGCCCCTGAGGATCTGCGTTTTCCTGTGTTTGGGCACCTGAATGGAAAGCTCCTGTAAATACAAATATAGAAGACTTTAATTAGTATTCCTGACATTAAGGATAACAAGATATTCTTTTAAAATAGTTAGTTGCTGGAGAATTTTGCTTACCTGTTCACAGAGAGTGACTCCCAACTTAAGTTAGGTGGGTACCATTTCAGAGCCTGAAGACATGTCATTGTCATTTTTCTTTTGGGGCCCAGATTTCATTGCTCTTTTGTTCTTTCCCCTTAGCTAATTATAGTCATTGTTTTACAAGACGGCTTAAGTTGCTACAGAAAGGAAGACGGGATTCATTAAGGTAGGGAGAAAGCCAAACATTGTTAAAACACTACTGATTCCTTTTCTTTATTGTATCATATACTCCATGCACTTTTGTTTTTACATTTAGGAATCTCCCTGATTGACTGACCTTAAGTTTGAGAAGAGACTTCGAGGGATGATTGTTTTGTTTACCCATATTTTATCCCCTCTTCCTCAGGTCACAAATGCCGTTTTGACACTGTTGGGCGCAACTGGTGACAAGGGGAAGTCAGGCGATTGCATCTTGCTTGTCGTTCCTGCGGAAACATAGGTAAGAGTTTGACAGGCACTACCTATGCACTCATCTGTTCATCCAAGCACTACCGATGCATACATCCAATCATCCAGTCACTACCTCTGCACTTATCCATTCACTCAGCATGTAGCTATGCACTCTTCCATTCACTCAGGCACTACTCATGGAGTCATCCGTTGACCCAGGCACTACCGTTGCATCCCTCCATTCACTGAGGCACTACCAATGCAATCATCAATTCACCCTGGCACTATCCTTGCACTCATCCATTCACTCACGTACTACCCATTCACCCAGGCACTACACATGCACACATTCATTCACTCTGGTACTACCCTTCCATTCATCCATTAACCCAGGCACTGTCGAGCCTGTCGATCATGCCTTGAGTAATGGGCGAGGCTTGGCAGGGGAGGAGTATAAGACTCTCCTGCTCCCGCAATAGAGAGCTTCGCGTTCTAGTGTTCTGGGGGTTTGCTATTCTGCTTCCGGGTTACCTACAAGGTCTCTTCTGGGGCTCTTCTGTTCCCTCGCTGGCTTCCTGGTCTCCTCCTTCTTCCGTCGCGAGCTCGGCGGTGTCTTCGGCATGGCTCCTCCTTCCTGGTCTCCTCCTTCTTCCGACGCGAGCTCGGCGGTATCCTTGGCGCTGATCCTGCCCTCTGGACTCCACTCCGCTTCTTGTTTTGGAGACAGCTCCTGCTCCAGTTTTCTTCCAGTTCTCCCGGCTCACCTAAAGAGAAAAAACAAAACAAAATCAGCCATCAGTACTTTAGCTGTGCTTTTGCACCTAAAGATACTTATTTAATAATAAGGTAAGGAGCATTTATCTTAGTAATGTTCTGTCGCCCCTGAGGATCTGCGTTTTCCTGTGTTTGGGCACCTGAATGGAAAGCTCCTGTAAATACAAATATAGAAGACTTTAATTAGTATTCCTGACATTAAGGATAACAAGATATTCTTTTAAAATAGTTAGTTGCTGGAGAATTTTGCTTACCTGTTCACAGAGAGTGACTCCCAACTTAAGTTAGGTGGGTACCATTTCACAGCCTGAAGACATGTCATTGTCATTTTTCTTTTGGGGCCCAGATTTCATTGCTCTTTTGTTCTTTCCCCTTAGCTAATTATAGTGATTGTTTTACAAGACGGCTTAAGTTGCTACAGAAAGGAAGAGGGGATTCATTAAGGTAGGGAGAAAGCCAAACATTGTTAAAACACTACTGATTCCTTTTCTTTATTGTATCATATACTCCATGCACTTTTGTTTTTACATTTAGGAATCTCCCTGATTGACTGACCTTAAGTTTGAGAAGAGACTTCGAGGGATGATTGTTTTGTTTACCCATATTTTATCCCCTCTTCCTCAGGTCACAAATGCCGTTTTGACACTGTTGGGCGCAACTGGTGACAAGGGGAAGTCAGGCGATTGCATCTTGCTTGTCGTTCCTGCGGAAACATAGGTAAGAGTTTGACAGGCACTACCTATGCACTCATCTGTTCATCCAAGCACTACCGATGCATACATCCAATCATCCAGTCACTACCTCTGCACTTATCCATTCACTCAGCATGTAGCTATGCACTCTTCCATTCACTCAGGCACTACTCATGGAGTCATCCGTTGACCCAGGCACTACCGTTGCATCCCTCCATTCACTCAGGCACTACCAATGCACTCATTAATTCACCCTGGCACTATCCTTGCACTCATCCATTCACTCACGTACTACCCATTCACCCAGGCACTACACATGCACACATTCATTCACTCTGGTACTACCCTTCCATTCATCCATTAACCCAGGCACTGTCGAGCCTGTCGATCATGCCTTGAGTAATGGGCGAGGCTTGGCAGGGGAGGAGTATAAGACTCTCCTGCTCCCGCAATAGAGAGCTTCGCGTTCTAGTGTTCTGGGGGTTTGCTATTCTGCTTCCGGGTTACCTACAAGGTCTCTTCTGGGGCTCTTCTGTTCCCTCGCTGGCTTCCTGGTCTCCTCCTTCTTCTGTCGCGAGCTCGGCGGTGTCTTCGGCATGGCTCCTCCTTCCTGGTCTCCTCCTTCTTCCGACGCGAGCTCGGCGGTATCCTTGGCGCTGATCCTGCCCTCTGGACTCCACTCCGCTTCTTGTTTTGGAGACAGCTCCTGCTCCAGTTTTCTTCCAGTTCTCCCGGCTCACCTAAAGAGAAAAAACAAAACAAAATCAGCCATCAGTACTTTAGCAGGGCTTTTGCACCTAAAGTTACTTATTTAATTATAAGGTAAGGAGCATTTATCTTAGTAATGTTCTGTCGCCCCTGAGGATCTACGTTTTCCTGTGTTTGGGCACCTGAATGGAAAGCTCCTGTAAATACAAATATAGAAGACTTTAATTAGTATTCCTGACATTAAGTTTAACAAGATATTCTTTTAAAATAGTTAGTTGCTGGAGAATTTTGCTTACCTGTTCACAGAGAGTGACTCCCAACTTAAGTTAGGTGGGTACCATTTCACAGCCTGAAGACATGTCATTGTCATTTTTCTTTTGGGGCCCAGATTTCATTGCTCTTTTGTTCTTTCCCCTTAGCTAATTACAGTGATTGTTTTACAAGACGGCTTAAGTTGCTACAGAAAGGAAGAGGGGATTCATTAAGGTAGGGAGAAAGCCAAACATTGTTAAAACACTACTGATTCCTTTTCTTTATTGTATCATATACTCCATGCACTTTTGTTTTTACATTTAGGAATCTCCATGATTGACTGACCTTAAGTTTGAGAAGAGACTTCGAGGGATGACTGTTTTGTTTACCCATATTTTATCCCCTCTTCCTCAGGTCACAAATGCCGTTTTGACACTGTTGGGCGCAACTGGTGACAAGGGGAAGTCAGGCGATTGCATCTTGCTTGTCGTTCCTGCGGAAACATAGGTAAGAGTTTGACAGGCACTACCTATGCACTCATCTGTTCATCCAAGCACTACCGATGCATACATCCAATCATCCAGTCACTACCTCTGCACTTATCCATTCACTCAGCATGTAGCTATGCACTCTTCCATTCACTCAGGCACTACTCATGGAGTCATCCGTTGACCCAGGCACTACCGTTGCATCCCTCCATTCACTCAGGCACTACCAATGCACTCATCAATTCACCCTGGCACTATCCTTGCACTCATCCATTCACTCACGCACTACCCATTCACCCAGGCACTACACATGCACACATTCATTCACTCTGGTACTACCCTTCCATTCATCCATTAACCCAGGCACTGTCGAGCCTGTCGATCATGCCTTGAGTAATGGGCGAGGCTTGGCAGGGGAGGAGTATAAGACTCTCCTGCTCCCGCAATAGAGAGCTTCGCGTTCTAGTGTTCTGGGGGTTTGCTATTCTGCTTCCGGGTTACCTACAAGGTCTCTTCTGGGGCTCTTCTGTTCCCTCGCTGGCTTCCTGGTCTCCTCCTTCTTCCGTCGCGAGCTCGGCGGTGTCTTCGGCATGGCTCCTCCTTCCTGGTCTCCTCCTTCTTCCGACGCGAGCTCGGCTGTATCCTTGGCGCTAATCCTGCCCTCTGGACTCCACTCCGCTTCTTGTTTTGGAGACAGCTCCTGCTCCAGTTTTCTTCCAGTTCTCCCGGCTCACCTAAAGAGAAAAAACAAAACAAAATCAGCCATCAGTACTTTAGCTGTGCTTTTGCACCTAAAGTTACTTATTTAATTATAAGGTAAGGAGCATTTATCTTAGTAATGTTCTGTCGTCCCTGCAGGATCTGCGTTTTCCTGTGTTTGGGCACCTGAATGGAAAGCCCCTGTAAATACAAATATAGAAGACTTTAGTTAGTATTCCTGACATTAAGGATAACAAGATATTCTTTTAATATAGTTAGTGGTGGAGAATTTTGCTTACCTGTCCACAGAGAGTGACTCCCAACTTAAGATAGGTGGGTACCATTTCACAGCCTGAAGACATGTCATTGTCATTTTTCTTTTGGGGCCCAGATTTCATTGCTCTTTTGTTCTTTCACCTTAGCTAATTATAGTGATTGTTTTACAAGACGTCTTAAGTTGCTACAGAAAGGAAGAGGGGATTCATTAAGGTAGGGAGAAAGCCAAACATCGTTAAAACACTACTGATTCCTTTTCTTTATTGTATCATATACTCAATGCACTTTTGTTTTTACATTTAGGAAACTCCCTGATTGACTGACCTTAAGTTTGAGAAGAGACTTCGAGGGATGATTGTTTTGTTTACCCATATTTTATCCCCTCTTCCTCAGGTCACAAATGCCGTTTTGACACTGTTGGGCCCAACTGGTGACAAGGGGAAGTCAGGCGATTGCATGTTGCTTGTCGTTCCTGCGGAAACATAGGTAAGAGTTTGACAGGGACTACCTTTGCACTCATCTGTTCATCCAAGCACTACCCATGCATACATCCAATCATCCAGTCACTACCTTTGCACTCATCCATTCACTCAGCATGTACCTATGCACTCTACCTTTCACTCAGGCACTACTCATGCAGTCATCCGTTGACCCAGGCACTACCGTTGCATCCCTCCATTCACTCATGCACTACCAAAGCACTCATCAATTCACCCTGGCACTATCCTTGCACTCATCCATTCACTCACGCACTACCCATTCACCCAGGCACTACACATGCACACATTCAATCACTCTGGTACTACTCTTCCACTCATCCATTCACCCAGGCACTGTCGAGCCTGTCGATCATGCCTTGAGTAATGGGCGGGGCTTGGCAGGGGAGGAGTATAAGACTCTCCTGCTCCCGCAATAGAGAGCTTCGCGTTCTAGTGTTCTGGGGGTTTGCTATTCTGCTTCCGGGTTACCTACAAGGTCAATTCTGGTGCTCTTCTGTTCCCTCTCTGGCTCTCAGCATCCTTTCCTCCTTCCGTCACGAATTCGGCGGTGTCTTTGGCGTGGCTCGTGCTTCCTGGTCTCCTCCTTCTTCCGTCGCGAGCTTGGCGGTGTCTTCGGCATGGCTCCTCCTTCCTGGTCTCCTCCTTCCGACGTGAGCTCGGCAGTGTCCTTGGCGCTGACCCTGCCCTCTGGACTCCACTCCGCTTCTTGTTTTGGAGACAGCTCCTGCTCCAGTTTTCTTCAAGTTCACCCGGCTCACCTAAAGAGAAAAAAAAAAAAAAATCAGCCATCAGTACTTTAGCTGTGTTTTTGCACCTAAAGATACTTATTTAATAATAAGGTAAGGAGCATTTATCTTAGTAATGTTCTGTCGCCCCTGACGATCTGCGTTTTCCTGTGTTTGGGCACCTGAATGGAAAGCTCCTGTAAATACAAATATAGAAGACTTTAATTAGTATTCTAACATTAAGGATAACAAGATATTCTTTTAAAATAGTTAGTTGCTGGAGAATTTTGCTTACCTGTTCACAGAGAGTGACTCCCAACTTAAGATAGGTGGGTACCATTTCACAGCCTGAAGACATGTCATTGTCATTTTTCTTTTGGGGCCCAGATTTAATTGCTCTTTTGTTCTTTCACCTTAGCTAATTATAGTGATTGTTTTACAAGACGGCTTAAGTTGCTACAGAAAGGAAGAGGGGATTCATTAAGGTAGGGAGAAAGCCAAACATCGTTAAAACACTACTGATTCCTTTTCTTTATTGTATCATATACTCAATGCACTTATGTTTTTACATTTAGGAAACTCCCTGATTGACTGACCTTAAGTTTGAGAAGAGACTTCGAGGGATGATTGTTTTGTTTACCCATATTTTATCCCCTCTTCCTCGGGTCACAAATGCCGTTTTGACACTGTTGGGCGCAACTGGTGACAAAGGGGAAGTCGGGCGTTTGCATCTTGCTTGTCGTTCCTGCGGAAACATAGGTAAGAGTTTGACAGTCACTACCTCTGCACTCATCCATTCACTCAACATGTAGCTATGTACTCTTCCATTCACTCAGGCACTACTCATGGAGTCATCCGTTGACCCAGGCACTACCGTTGCATCCCTCCATTCACTCAGGCACTACCAATGCACTCATCAATTCACCCTGGCACTATCCTTGCACTCATCCATTCACTCACGTACTACCCATTCACCCAGGCACTACACATGCACACATTCAATCACTCTGGTACTACCCTTCCATTCATCCATTTACCCAGGCACTGTCGAGCCTGTCGATCATGCCTTGAGTAATGGGCGGGGCTTGGCAGGGGAGGAGTATAAGACTCTCCTGCTCCCGCAATAGAGAGCTTCGCGTTCTAGTGTTCTTGGGGGTTTGCTATTCTGCTTCCGGGTTACCTACAAGGTCTCTTCTGGGGCTCTTCTGTTCCCTCGCTGGCTCTCGCCATCCTTTCCTCCTTCCGTCACGAAATCGGCTGTGTCTTTGGCGTGGCTCGTGCTTCCTGGTCTCCTCCTTCTTCTGTCGCGAGCTCGGCGGTGTCTTCGGCATGGCTCCTCCTTCCTGGTCTCCTCCTTCTTCCGACGCGAGCTCGGCGGTGTCCTTGGCGCTGATCCTGCCCTCTGGACTCCACTCCGCTTCTTGTTTTGGAGACAGCTCCTGCTCCAGTTTTCTTCCAGTTCACCCGGCTCACCTAAAGAAAATAAAAGAAAAAATCAGCCATCAGTACTTTTGCACCTAAAGATACTTATTTAATTATAAGGTAAGGAGCATTTATCTTAGTAATGTTCAGTCGTCCCTGAGGATCTGCGTTTTCCTGTGTTTGGGCACCTGAATGGAAAGCCCCTGTAAATACAAATATAGAAGACTTTAGTTAGTATTCCTGACATTAAGGATAACAAGATATTCTTTTAATATAGTTAGTTGCTGGAGAATTTTGCTTACCTGTTCACAGAGAGTGACTCCCAACTTAAGATAGGTGGGTACCATTTCACAGCCTGAAGACATGTCATTGTCATTTTTCTTTTGGGGCCCAGATTTCATTGCTCTTTTGTTCTTTCACCTTAGCTAATTATAGTGATTGTTTTACAAGACGGCTTAAGTTGCTACACAAAGGAAGAGGGGATTCATTCAGGTAGGGAGAAAGCCAAACATCGTTAAAACACTACTGATTCCTTTTCTTTATTGTATCATATACTCAATGCACTTTTGTTTTTACATTTAGGAATCTCCCTGATTGACTGACCTTAAGTTTGAGAAGAGACTTCGAGGGATGATTGTTTTGTTTACCCATATTTTATCCCCTCTTCCTCAGGTCACAAATGCCGTTTTGACACTGTTGTGCGCAACTGGTGACAAGGGGAAGTCAGGCGATTGCATCTTGCTTGTCGTTCCTGCGGAAACATAGGTAAGAGTTTGACAGGCACTACCTATGCACTCATCTGTTCATCCAAGCACTACCCATGCATACATCCAATCATCCAGTCACTACCTCTGCACTCATCCATTCACTCAGCATGTAGCTATGCACTCTTCCATTCACTCAGGCACCACTAATGGAGTCATCCGTTGACCCAGGCACTGCCGTTGCATCCCTCCATTCACTCAGGCACTACCAATGCACTCATCAATTCACCCTGGCACTATCCTTGCACTCATCCATTCACTCACGTACTACCCATTCACCCAGGCACTACACATGCACACATTCAATCACTCTGGTACTACCCTTCCATTCATCCATTAACCCAGGCACTGTCGAGCCTGTCGATCATGCCTTGAGTAATGGGCGGGGCTTGGCAGGGGAGGAGTATAAGACTCTCCTGCTCCCGCAATAGAGAGCTTCGCGTTCTAGTGTTCTGGGGGTTTGCTATTCTGCTTCCGGGTTACCTACAAGGTCTCTTCTGGGGCTCTTCTGTTCCCTCACTGGCTCTCGCCATCCTTTCCTCCTTACGTCACGAAATCAGCTGTGTCTTTGGCGTGGCTCGTGCTTCCTGGTCTCCTCCTTCTTCCGTCACGAGCTCGGCGGTGTCTTCGGCATGGCTCCTCCTTCCTGGTCTCCTCCTTCTTCCGACGCGAGCTCGGCGGTGTCCTAGGCGCTGATCCTGCCCTCTGGACTCCACTCCGCTTCTTGTTTTGGAGACAGCTCCTTCTCCAGTTTTCTTCCAGTTCACCCGGCTCACCTAAAGAAAAAAAAAGAAAAAAATCAGCCATCAGTACTTTAGCTGTGCTTTTGCACCTAAAGATACTTATTTAATTATACGGTAAGGAGCATTTATCTTAGTAATGTTCAGTCGTCCCTGAGGATCTGCGTTTTCCTGTGTTTTGGCACCTGAATGGAAAGCTCCTGTAAATACAAATATAGAAGACTTTAGTTAGTATTCCTGACATTAAGGATAACAAGATATTCTTTTAATATAGTTAGTTGCTGGAGAATTTTGCTTACCTGTTCACAAAGAGTGACTCCCAACTTAAGATAGGTGGGTACCATTTCACAGCCTGAAGACATGTCATTGTCATTTTTCTTTTGGGGCCCAGATTTCATTGCTCTTTTGTTCTTTCACCTTAGCTAATTATAGTGATTGTTTTACAAGACGGCTTAAGTTGCTACAGAAAGGAAGAGGGGATTCATTAAGGTAGGGAGAAAGCCAAACATCGTTAAAACACTACTGATTCCTTTTCTTTATTGTATCATATACTCAATGCACTTATGTTTTTACATTTAGGAAACTCCCTGATTGACTAACCTTAAGTTTGAGAAGAGACTTTGAGGGATGATTGTTTTGTTTACCCATATTTTATCCCCTCTTCCTCGGGTCACAAATGCCGTTTTGACACTGTTGCGCAACTGGTGACAAAGGGGAAGTCGGGCGTTTGCATCTTGCTTGTCGTTCCTGCGGAAACATAGGTAAGAGTTTGACAGGCACTACCTATGCACTCCTCTGTTCATCCAAGCACTACCCATGCATACATCCAAACATCCAGTCAGTACCTTTGCACTCATCCATTCACTCAGCCTGTACCTATGCAAACTTCCATTCACTCAGGCACTACTCATGCAGTCATCCGTGGACCCAGGAACTACTGTTGCATCCCTTCATTCACTCATGCACTACCAATGCACTCATCCATTCACCCTGGCACTACCCTTGCACTCATCCATTCACTCACGCACTACCCATTCACCCAGGCACTACACGTGCACACATTCAATCACTCTGGTACTACCCTTCCACTCATCCATTCACCTAGGCACTGTCGAGCCTGTCGATCCCGCCTTGAGTAATGGGCGGGGCTTGGCAGTGGAGGAGTATAAGACTCTCCTGCTCCCGCAATAGAGAGCTTCGCGTTTTTGTGTTCTGGGGGTTTGCTATTCTGCTTCCGGGTTACCTACAAGGTCTCTTCTGGGGCTCTTCTGTTCACTCGCAGGCTCTCGGCGTCCTCTCCTCCTTCCGTAGCAAACTCGGCGGTGTCTTCGGCGTGGCTCCCGTTTCCTGGTCACCTCCTTCTTCCGTCATGAGCTCAGCGGTGTCCTCGGCATGGCTTCTTCTTCCGACGCGAGCTCGGCGGTGTCCTTGGCACTGATCCTGCCCTCTGGACTCCACTCCTCTTCTTGTTTTGGAGACAGCTCCTGCTCCAGTTTTCTTCCAGTGCACCCGGCTCACCTAAAGAGAAAAAACAAAAGAAAATCAGCCATCAGTACGTTAACTGTGCTTTTGCACCTAAAGATAATTATTTAATTATAAGGTAAGTAGCATTTATCTTAGTAATGTTCTGTCGTCCCTGAGGATCTGCGTTTTCCTGTGATTGGGCACCTGAATGGAAAGTTCCTGTAAATACAAATATAGAAGACTTTAGTTAGTATTCCTGACATTAGGGATAACAAGATATTCTTTTAATATAGTTAGTTGCTGGAGAATTTTGCTTACCTGTTCACAGAGAGTGCCTTCCAGCTTAAGTTAGGTGGGTACAATTTCACAGCCTGAAGACATGTCATTGTAATTTTTTTTTTGGGGCCCAGATTTCATTGCTCTTTTGTTCTTTCACCTTAGCTAATTATAGTGATTGTTTTACAAGACGGCTTAAGTTGCTACACAAAGGAAGAGGGGATTCATTCAGGTAGGGAGAAAGCCAAACATCGTTAAAACACTACTGATTCCTTTTCTTTATTGTATCATATACTCAATGCACTTTTGTTTTTACATTTAGCAATCTCCCTGATTGACTGACCTTAAGTTTGAGAAGAGACTTCGAGGGATGATTGTTTTGTTTACCCATATTTTATCAACTCTTCCTCAGGTCACAAATGCCGTTTTGACACTGTTGGGCGCAACTGGTGACAAGGGGAAGTCAGGCGATTGCATCTTGCTTGTCGTTCCTGCGGAAACATAGGTAAGAGTTTGACAGGCACTACCTATGCACTCATCTGTTCATCCAAGCACTACCCATGCATACATCCAATCATCCAGTCACTACCTCTGCACTCATCCATTCACTCAGCATGTAGCTATGCACTCTTCCATTCACTCAGGCACTACTCATGGAGTCATCCGTTGACCCAGGCACTACCGTTGCATCCCTCCATTCACTCAGGCACTACCAATGCACTCATCAATTCACCCTGGCACTATCCTTGCACTCATCCATTCACTCACGTACTACCCATTCACCCAGGCACTACACATGCACACATTCAATCACTCTGGTACTACCCTTCCATTCATCCATTAACCCAGGCACTGTCGAGCCTGTCGATCATGCCTTGAGTAATGGGCGGGGCTTGGAAGGGGAGGAGTATAAGACTCTCCTGCTCCCGCAATAGAGAGCTTCGCGTTCTAGTGTTCTGGGGGTTTGCTATTCTGCTTCCGGGTTACCTACAAGGTCTCTTCTGGGGCTCTTCTGTTCCCTCACTGGCTCTCGCCATCCTTTCCTCCTTACGTCACGAAATCGGCTGTGTCTTTGGTGTGGCTCGTGCTTCCTGGTCTCCTCCTTCTTCCGTCGCGAGCTCGGCGGTGTCTTCGGCATGGCTCCTCCTTCCTGTTCTCCTCCTTCTTCCGACGCGAGCTCGGCGGTGTCCTAGGCGCTGATCCTGCCCTCTGGACTCCACTCCGCTTCTTGTTTTGGAGACAGCTCCTGCTCCAGTTTTCTTCCAGTTCACCCGGCTCACCTAAAGGAAAAAATCAGCCATCAGTACTTTAGCTGTGCTTTTGCACCTAAAGATACTTATTTAATTATAAGGTAAGGAGCATTTATCTTAGTAATGTTCTGTCGTCCCTGAGGATCTGCGTTTTCCTGTGTTTGGGCACCTGAATGGAAAGCCCCTGTAAATACAAATATAGAAGACTTTAGTTAGTATTCCTGACATTAAGGATAACAAGATATTCTTTTAATATAGTTAGTTGCTGGAGAATTTTGCTTACCTGTTCACAGAGAGTGACTCCCAACTTAAGATAGGTGGGTACCATTTCACAGCCTGAAGACATGTCATTTTCATTTTTCTTTTGGGGCCCAGATTTCATTGCTCTTTTGTTCTTTCACCTTAGCTAATTATAGTGATTGTTTTACAAGACGGCTTAAGTTGCTACAGAAAGGAAGAGGGATTCATTAAGGTAGGGAGAAAGCCAAACATCGTTAAATCACTACTGATTCCTTTTCTTTATTGTATCATATACTCAATGCACTTTTGTTTTTACATTTAGGAAACTCCCTGATTGACTGACCTTAAGTTTGAGAAGAGACTTCGAGGGATGATTGTTTTGTTTACCCATATTTTATCCCCTCTTCCTCACGTCACAAATGCCGTTTTGACACTGTTGGGCCCAACTGGTGACAAGGGGAAATCAGGCGATTGCATCTTGCTTGTCGTTCCTGCGGAAACATAGGTAAGAGTTTGACAGGCACTACCTTTGCACTCATCTGTTCATCCAAGCACTACCCATGCATACATCCAATCATCCAGTCACTACCTCTGCACTCATCCATTCACTCAGCATGTAGCTATGCACTCTTCCTTTTACTCAGGCACTACTCGTGGAGTCATCCGTTGACCCAGGCACTACCGTTGCATCCCTCCATTCACTCAGGCACTACCAATGCATCTCATCAATTCACCCTGGCACTATCCTTGCACTCATCCATTCACTCACGTACTACCCATTCACCCAGGCACTACACATGCACACATTCAATCACTCTGGTACTACCCTTCCAGTCATCCATTAACCCAGGCACTGTCGGGCCTGTCGATCATGCTTTGAGTAATGGGCGGGGCTTGGCAGGGGAGGAGTATAAGACTCTCCTGCTCCCGCAATAGAGAGCTTCGCGTTCTAGTGTTCTGGGGGTTTGCTATTCTGCTTCCGGGTTACCTACAAGGTCTCTTCTGGGGCTCTTCTGTTCCCTCACTGGCTCTCGCCATCCTTTCCTCTTTACGTCACGAAATCGGCTGTGTCTTTGGCGTGGCTCGTGCTTCCTGGTCTCCTCCTTCTTCCGTCATGAGCTCGGCGGTGTCTTCGGCATGGCTCCTCCTTCCTGGTCTCCTCCTTCTTCCGACGCGAGCTCGGCGGTGTCCTAGGCGCTGATCCTGCCCTCTGGACTCCACTCCGCTTCTTGTTTTGGAGACAGCTCCTGCTCCAGTTTTCTTCCAGTTCACCCGGCTCACCTAAAGAAAAAAAAAGAAAAAATCAGCCATCAGTACTTTAGCTGTGCTTTTGCACCTAAAGATACTTATTTAATTATAAGGTAAGGAGCATTTATCTTAGTAATGTTCAGTCGTCCCTGAGGATCTGCGTTTTCCTGTGTTTGGGCACCTGAATGGAAAGCTCCTGTAAATACAAATATAGAAGACTTTAGTTAGTATTCCTGACATTAAGCTAACAAGATATTCTTTTAATATAGTTAGTTGCTGGAGAATTTTGCTTACCTGTTCACAAAGAGTGACTCCCAACTTAAGATAGGTGGGTACCATTTCACAGCCTGAAGACATGTCATTGTCATTTTTCTTTTGGGGCCCAGATTTCATTGCTCTTTTGTTCTTTCACCTTAGCTAATTATAGTGATTGTTTTACAAGACGGCTTAAGTTGCTACAGAAAGGAAGAGGGGATTCATTAAGGTAGGGAGAAAGCCAAACATCGTTAAAACACTACTGATTCCTTTTCTTTATTGTATCATATACTCAATGCACTTATGTTTTTACATTTAGGAAACTCCCTGATTGACTGACCTTAAGTTTGAGAAGAGACTTTGAGGGATGATTGTTTTGTTTACCCATATTTTATCCCCTCTTCCTCGGGTCACAAATGCCGTTTTGAAACTGTTGCGCAACTGGTGACAAAGGGGAAGTCGGGCGTTTGCATCTTGCTTGTCGTTCCTGCGGAAACATAGGTAAGAGTTTGACAGGCACTACCTATGCACTCATCTGTTCATCCAAGCACTACCCATGCATACATCCAAACATCCAGTCAGTACCTTTGCACTCATCCATTCACTCAGCCTGTACCTATGCAAACTTCCATTCACTCAGGCACTACTCATGCAGTCATCCGTTGACCCAGGACCTACTGTTGCATCCCTTCATTCACTCATGCACTACCAATGCACTCATCCATTCACCCTGGCACTACCCTTGCACTCATCCATTCACTCACGCACTACCCATTCACCCAGGCACTACACGTGCACACATTCAATCACTCTGGTACTACCCTTCCACTCATCCATTCACCTAGGCACTGTCGAGCCTGTCGATCCCGCCTTGAGTAATGGGCGGGGCTTGGCAGTGGAGGAGTATAAGACTCTCCTGCTCCCGCAATAGAGAGCTTCGCGTTTTTGTGTTCTGGGGGTTTGCTATTCTGCTTCCGGGTTACCTACAAGGTCTCTTCTGGGGCTCTTCTGTTCACTCGCAGGCTCTCGGCGTCCTCTCCTCCTTCCGTAGCAATCTCGGCGGTGTCTTCGGCGTGGCTCCCGTTTCCTGGTCTCAACCTTCTTCCGTCATGAGCTCAGCGGTGTCCTCGGCATGGCTTCTTCTTCCGACGCGAGCTCGGCGGTGTCCTTGGCACTGATCCTGCCCTCTGGACTCCACTCCGCTTCTTGTTTTGGAGACAGCTCCTGCTCCAGTTTTCTTCCAGTTCACCCGGCTCACCTAAAGAGAAAAAACAAAAGAAAATCAGCCATCAGTACGTTAACTGTGCTTTTGCACCTAAAGATAATTATTTAATTATAAGGTAAGGAGCATTTATCTTAGTAATGTTCTGTCGTCCCTGAGGATCTGCGTTTTCCTGTGTTTGGGCACCTGAATGGAAAGTTCCTGTAAATACAAATATAGAAGACTTTAGTTAGTATTCCTGACATTAAGGATAACAAGATATTCTTTTAATATAGTTAGTTGCTGGAGAATTTTGCTTACCTGTTCACAGAGAGTGCTTCCCAGCTTAAGTTAGGTGGGTACCATTTCACAGCCTGAAGACATGTCATTGTAATTTTTTTTTTGGGGCCCAGATTTCATTGCTCTTTTGTTCTTTCACCTTAGCTAATTATAGTGATTGTTTTACAAGACGGCTTAAGTTGCTACAGAAAGGAAGAGTGGATTCATTCAGGTAGGGAGAAAGCCAAACATCGTTAAAACACTACTGATTCCTTTTCCTTATCGTATCATATACTCAATGCACTTTTGTTTTTACATTTAGGAAACTCCCTGATTGACTGACCTTAAGTTTGAGAAGAGACTTTGAGGGATGATTGTTTTTTTACCCATATTTTATCCCCTCTTCCTCAGGTCACAAATGCCGTTTTGACACTGTTAGGCCCAACTGGTGACAAGGGGAAGTCAGTCGATTGCATGTTACTTGTCGTTCCTGCAGAAACATAGGTAAGAGTTTGACAGGCACTACCTTTGCACTCATCTCTTCATCCAAGCACTACCCATGCATACATCCAATGATCCAGTCACTACTTTTGCACTCATCCATTAACTCAGCATGTACCTATGCACTCTTCCATTCACTCAGGCACTACTCATGCAGTCATCTGTTGACCCAGGCACTACCGTTGCATCCCTCCATTCACTCATGCACTACCAATGCACTCATCAATTCACCCTGGCACTATCCTTGCACTCATCCATTCACTCACACACTACCCATTCACCCAGGCACTACACATGCACACATTCAATCACTCTGGTACTACTCTTCCACTCATCCATTCACCCAGGCACTGTCGAGCCTGTCGATCATGCCTTGAGTAATGGGCGAGGCTTGGCAGGGGAGGAGTATAAGACTCTCCTGCTTCCGCAATAGAGAGCTTCGCGTTCTAGTGTTCTGGGGGTTTTCTATTCTGTTTCCGGGTTACCTACAAGGTCTCTTTTGGGGCTCTTCTGTTCCCTCGCTGGCTTCCTGGTCTCCTCCTTCTTCCGTCGCGAGCTCGGCGGTGTCTTCGGCATGGCTCCTCCTTCCTGGTCTCCTCCTTCTTCCAACGCGAGCTCGGCGGTGTCCTTGGCGCTGATCCTGCCCCTGGACTCCACTCCGCTTCTTGTTTTGGATACAGCTCCTGCTCCAGTTTTCTTCCAGTTCACCCGGCTCACCTAAAGAGAAAAGAAAAATAAATCAGCCATCAGTACTTTAGCTGTGCTTTTGCACCTACAGATACTTATTTAATTATAAGTTAAGGAGCATTTATCTTAGTAATGTTCTGTCGTCCCTGAGGATCTGCGTTTTCCTGTGTTTGGGCACCTGAATGGAAAGCCCCTGTAAATACAAATATAGAAGACTTTAGTTAGTATTCCTGACATTAAGGATAACAAGATATTCTTTTAATATAGTTAGTTGCTGGAGAATTTTGCTTACCTGTTCACAGAGAGTGACTCCCAATTTAAGATAGGTGGGTACCATTTCACAGCCTGAAGACATGTCATTGTCATTTTTCTTTTGGGGCCCAGATTTCATTGCTCTTTTGTTCTTTCACCTTAGCTAATTATAGTGATTGTTTTACAAGACGGCTTAAGTTGCTACAGAAAGGAAGAGGGGATTCATTAAGGTAGGGAGAAAGCCAAACATCGTTAAAACACTACTGATTCCTTTTCTTTATTGTATCATATACTCAATGCACTTTTGTTTTTACATTTAGGAAACTCCCTGATTGACTGACCTTAAGTTTGAGAAGAGACTTCGAGGGATGATTGTTTTGTTTACCCATATTTTATCCCTTCTTCCTCAGGTCACAAATGCCGTTTTGACACTGTTGGGCCCAACTGGTGACAAGGGGAAGTCAGGCGATTGCATGTTGCTTGTCGTTCCTGCGGAAACATAGGTAAGAGTTTGACAGGCACTACCTTTGCACTCATCTGTTCATCCAAGCACTACCCATGCATACATCCAATCATCCAGTCACTACCTTTGCACTCATCCATTCACTCAGCATGTACCTATGCACTCTTCCTTTCACTCAGGCACTACTCATGCAGTCATCCGTTGACCCAGGCACTACCGTTGCATCCCTCCATTCACTCATACACTACCAATACATTCATCCATTCACCCTGGCACTACCCTTGCACTCATCCATTCACTCATGCACTACCCATTCACGCAGGCACTATACATGTACACATTCAATCACTCTGGTACTACCCTTCCACTCATCCATTCAACCAGGCACTGTCGAGCCTGTTGATCCCGCCTTGAGTAATGGGCGGGGCTTGGCAGTGGAGGAGTATAAGACTCTCCTGCTCCCGCAATAGAGAGCTTCGCGTTTTTGTGTTCTGGGGTTTGCTATTCTGCTTCCGGGTTACCTACAAGGTCTCTTCTGGGGCTCTTCTGTTCACTCGCAGGCTCTCGGCATCCTCTCCTCCTTCCGTCGCAAACTCGGCGGTGTCTTCATAATGGCTCCCACTTCCTGGTCTCCTCCTTCTTCCGTCATGAGCTCGGCGGTGTCCTCGGCATGGCTTCTTCTTCCGACGCGAGCTCGACGGTGTCCTTGGCGCTGATCCTGCCCTCTGGACTCCACTCCGCTTCTTGTTTTGGAGACAGCTCCTGCTCCAGTTTTCTTCCAGTTCACCCGGCTCACCTAAAGAAAAAAAAAAAGAAAAATCAGCCATCAGTACTTTAGCTGTGCTTTTGCACCTAAAGATACTTATTTAATTATACGGTAAGGAGCATTTATCTTAGTAATGTTCAGTCGTCCCTGAGGATCTGCGTTTTCCTGTGTTTTGGCACCTGAATGGAAAGCTCCTGTAAATACAAATATAGAAGACTTTAGTTAGTATTCCTGACATTAAGGATAACAAGATATTCTTTTAATATAGTTAGTTGCTGGAGAATTTTGCTTACCTGTTCACAAAGAGTGACTCCCAACTTAAGATAGGTGGGTACCATTTCACAGCCTGAAGACATGTCATTGTCATTTTTCTTTTGGGGCCCAGATTTCATTGCTCTTTTGTTCTTTTACCTTAGCTAATTATAGTGATTGTTTTACAAGACGGCTTAAGTTGCTACAGAAAGGAAGAGGGGATTCATTAAGGTAGGGAGAAAGCCAAACATCGTTAAAACACTACTGATTCCTTTTCTTTATTGTATCATATACTCAATGCACTTATGTTTTTACATTTAGGAAACTCCCTGATTGACTGACCTTAAGTTTGAGAAGAGACTTTGAGGGATGATTGTTTTGTTTACCCATATTTTATCCCCTCTTCCTCGGATCACAAATGCCGTTTTGACACTGTTGCGCAACTGGTGACAAAGGGGAAGTCGGGCGTTTGCATCTTGCTTGTCGTTCCTGCGGAAACATAGGTAAGAGTTTGACAGGCACTACCTATGCACTCATCTGTTCATCCAAGCACTACCCATGCATACATCCAAACATCCAGTCAATACCTTTGCACTCATCCATTCACTCAGCCTGTACCTATGCAAACTTCCATTCACTCAGGCACTACTCATGCAGTCATCCGTTGACCCAGGAACTACCGTTGCATCTCTTCATTCACTCATGCACTACCAATGCACTCATCCATTCACCCTGGCACTACCCTTGCACTCATCCATTCACTCACGCACTACCCATTCACCCAGGCACTACACGTGCACACATTCAATCACTCTGGTACTACCCTTCCACTCATCCATTCACCTAGGCACTGTCGAGCCTGTCGATCCCGCCTTGAGTAATGGGCGGGGCTTGGCAGTGGAGGAGTATAAGACTCTCCTGCTCCCGCAATAGAGAGCTTCGCGTTTTTGTGTTCTGGGGGTTTGCTATTCTGCTTCTGGGTTACCTACAAGGTCTCTTCTGGGGCTCTTCTGTTCACTCGCAGGCTCTCGGCGTCCTCTCCTCCTTCCGTAGCAATCTCGGCGGTGTCTTCGGCGTGGCTCCCGTTTCCTGGTCTCCTCCTTCTTTCGTCATGAGCTCAGCGGTGTCCTCGGCATGGCTTCTTCTTCCGACGCGAGCTAGGCGGTGTCCTTGGCACTGATCCTGCCCTCTGGACTCCACTCCGCTTTTTGTTTTGGAGACAGCTCCTGCTCCAGTTTTCTTCCAGTTCACCCGGCTCACCTAAAGAGAAAAAACAAAAGAAAATCAGCCATCAGTACGTTAACTGTGCTTTTGCACCTAAAGATAATTATTTAATTATAAGGTAAGGAGCATTTATCTTAGTAATGTTCTGTCGTCCCTGAGGATCTGCGTTTTCCTGTGTTTGGGCACCTGAATGGAAAGTTCCTGTAAATACAAATATAGAAGACTTTAGTTAGTATTCCTGACATTAAGGATAACAAGATATTCTTTTAATATACTTAGTTGCTGGAGAATTTTGCTTACCTGTTCACAGAGAGTGCCTCCCAGCTTAAGTTAGGTGGGTACCATTTCACAGCCTGAAGACATGTCATTGTAATTTTTTTTGGGGCCCAGATTTCATTGCTCTTTTGTTCTTTCACCTTAGCTAATTATAGTGATTGTTTTACAAGACGGCTTAAGTTGCTACAGAAAGGAAGAGGGGATTCATTCAGGTAGGGAGAAAGCCAAACATCGTTAAAACACTACTGATTCCTTTTCCTTATCGTATCATATACTCAATGCACTTTTGTTTTTACATTTAGGAAACTCCCTGATTGACTGACCTTAAGTTTGAGAAGAGACTTTGAGGGATGATTGTTTTTTTTACCCATATTTTATCCCCTCTTCCTCAGGTCACAAATGCCGTTTTGACACTGTTAGGCCCAACTGGTGACAAGGGGAAGTCAGGCGATTGCATGTTGCTTGTCGTTCCTGCAGAAACATAGGTAAGAGTTTGACAGGCACTACCTTTGCACTCATCTGTTCATCCAAGCACTACCCATGCATACATCCAATGATCCAGTCACTACTTTTGCACTCATCCATTAACTCAGCATGTACCTATGCACTCTTCCATTCACTCAGGCACTACTCATGCAGTCATCTGTTGACCCAGGCACTACCGTTGCATCCCTCCATTCACTCATGCACTACCAATGCACTCATCAATTCACCCTGGCACTATCCTTGCACTCATCCATTCACTCACACACTACCCATTCACCCAGGCACTCCACATGCACACATTCAATCACTCTGGTACTACTCTTCCACTCATCCATTCACCCAGGCACTGTCGAGCCTGTCGATCATGCCTTGAGTAATGGGCGAGGCTTGGCAGGGGAGGAGTATAAGACTTTCCTGCTCCCGCAATAGAGAGCTTCGCGTTCTAGTGTTCTGGGGGTTTTCTATTCTGTTTCCGGGTTACCTACAAGGTCTCTTCTGGGGCACTTCTGTTCCCTCGCTGGCTTCCTGGTCTCCTCCTTCTTCCGTCGCGAGCTCGGCGGTGTCTTCGGCATGGCTCCTCCTTCCTGGTCTCCTCCTTCTTCCGACGCGAGCTCGGCGGTGTCCTTGGCGCTGATCCTGCCCCTGGACTCCACTCCGCTTCTTGTTTTGGATACAGCTCCTGCTCCAGTTTTCTTCCAGTTCACCCGGCTCACCTAAAGAGAAAAGAAAAAAAAATCAGCCATCAGTACTTTAGCTGTGCTTTTGCACCTACAGATACTTATTTAATTATAAGTTAAGGAGCATTTATCTTAGTAATGTTCTGTCGTCCCTGAGGATCTGCGTTTTCCTATGTTTGGGCACCTGAATGGAAAGCCCCTGGAAATACAAATATAGAAGACTTTAGTTAGTATTCCTGACATTAAGGATAACAAGATATTCTTTTAATATAGTTAGTTGCTGGAGAATTTTGCTTACCTGTTCACAGAGAGTGACTCCCAACTTAAGATAGGTGGGTACCATTTCACAGCCTGAAGACATGTCATTGTCATTTTTCTTTTGGGGCCCAGATTTCATTGCTCTTTTGTTCTTTCACCTTAGCTAATTATAGTGATTGTTTTACAAGACGGCTTAAGTTGCTACAGAAAGGAAGAGGGGATTCATTAAGGTAGGGAGAAAGCCAAACATCGTTAAAACACTACTGATTCCTTTTCTTTATTGTATCATATACTCAATGCACTTTTGTTTTTACATTTAGGAAACTCCCTGATTGACTGACCTTAAGTTTGAGAAGAGACTTCGAGGGATGATTGTTTTGTTTACCTATATTTTATCCCCTCTTCCTCAGGTCACAAATGCCGTTTTGACACTGTTGGGCCTAACTGGTGACAAGGGGAAGTCAGGCGATTGCATGTTGCTTGTCGTTCCTGCGGAAACATAGGTAAGAGTTTGACAGGCACTACCTTTGCACTCATCTGTTCATCCAAGCACTACCCATGCATACATCCAATCATCCAGTCACTACCTTTGCACTCATCCATTCACTCAGCATGTACCTATGCACTCTTCCTTTCACTCAGGCACTACTCATGCAGTCATCCGTTGACCCAGGCACTACCGTTGCATCCCTCCATTCACTCATGCACTACCAATGCATTCATCCATTCACCCTGGCACTACCCTTGCACTCATCCATTCACTCATGCACTACCCATTCACCCAGGCACTATACATGTACACATTCAAAGACTCTGGTACTACCCTTCCACTCATCCATTCAACCAGGCACTGTCGAGCCTGTTGATCCCGCCTTGAGTAATGGGCGGGGCTTGGCAGTGGAGGAGTATAAGACTCTCCTGCTCCCGCAATAGAGAGCTTCGCGTTTTTGTGTTCTGGGGTTTGCTATTCTGCTTCCGGGTTACCTACAAGGTCTCTTCTGGGGCTCTTCTGTTCACTCGCAGGCTCTCGGCATCCTCTCCTCCTTCCATCGCAAAATCGGCGGTGTCTTCGGCATGGCTCCCGCTTCCTGGTCTCCTCCTTCTTCCGTCATGAGCTCGGTGGTGTCCTCGGCATGGCTTCTTCTTCCGACGCGAGCTCGACGGTGTCCTTGGCGCTGACCCTGCCCTCTGGACTCCACTCCTCTTGTTTTGGATACAGCTCCTGCTCCAGTTTTCTTCCAGTTCACCCGGCTCACCTAAAGAGAAAAGAAAAAAAAATCAGCCATCAGTACTTTAGCTGTGCTTTTGCACCTACAGATACTTATTTAATTATAAGTTAAGGAGCATTTATCTTAGTAATGTTCTTTCGTCCCTGAGGATCTGCGTTTTCCTGTGTTTGGGCACCTGAATGGAAAGTTCCTGTAAATACAAATATAGAAGACTTTAATTAGTATTCCTGACATTAAGGATAACAAGATATTCTTTTAATATAGTTAGTTGCTGGATAATTTTGCTTACCTGTTCACAGAGAGTGCTTCCCAGCTTAAGTTAGGTGGGTACCATTTCACAGCCTGAAGACATGTCATTGTAATTTTTTTTGGGGGCCAGATTTCATTGCTCTTTTGTTCTTTCACCTTAGCTAATTATAGTGATTGTTTTACAGGACGGCTTAAGTTGCTACAGAAAGGAAGAGGGGATTCATTCAGGTAGGGAGAAAGCCAAACATCGTTAAAACACTACTGATTCCTTTTCTTTATTGTATTATATACTCAATGCACTTTTGTTTTTACATTTAGGAAACTCCCTGATTGACTGACCTTAAGTTTGAGAAGAGACTTTGAGGGATAATTGTTTTGTTTACCCATATTTTATCCCCTCTTCCTAAGGTCACAAATGCCGTTTTGACACTGTTGGGCCCAACTGGTGACAAGGGGATGTCAGGCGATTGCATCTTGCTTGTCGTTCCTGCGGAAACATAGGTAAGAGTTTGACAGGCACTACCTTTGCACTCATCTGTTCATCCAAGCACTACCCATGCATACATCCAATCATCCAGTCACTACCTTTGCACTCATCCATTCACTCAGCATGTACCTATGCACTCTTCCTTTCACTCAGGCACTACTCATGCAGTCATCCATTGACCCAGGCACTACCGTTGCATCCCTCCATTCACTCATGCACTACCAATGCACTCATCAATTCACCCTGGCACTATCCTTGCACTCATCCATTCACTCACGCACTACCCATTCACCCAGGCACTACACATGCACACATTCAATCACTCTGGTACTACTCTTCCACTCATCCATTCACCAAGGCACTGTCGAGCCTGTCGATCATGCCTTGAGTAATGGGCGCGGCTTGGCAGGGGAGGAGTATAAGACTCTCCTGCTCCCGCAATAGAGAGCTTCGCATTCTAGTGTTCTGGGGGTTTGCTATTCTGCTTCCGGGTTACCTACAAGGTCTCTTCTGGGGCTCTTCTGTTCCCTCGCTGGCTCTCGGCATCCTTTCCTCCTTCTGTCACGAACTTGGCGGTGTCTTTGACGTGGCTCGTGCTTCCTGGTCTCCTCCTTCTTCCGTCGCAAGCTCGGCGGTGTCTTCGGCATGGCTACTCCTTCCTGGTCTCCTCCTTCTTCCGACGCGAGTTCGGCGGTGTCCTTGGCGCTGAACCTGCCCTCTGGACTCCACTCCGCTTCTTGTTTTGGAGACAGCTCCTGCTCCAGTTCTCTTCCAGTTCACCCGGCTCACCTAAAGAAAAAAAAAAAAAGAAATCAGCCATCAGTACTTTAGCTGTGCTTTTGCACCTAAAGATACTTATTTAATTATAAGGTAAGGAGCATTTATCTCAGTAATGTTCTATCGTCCCTGAGGATCTGCGTTTTCCTCTGTTTGGGCACCTGAATGGAAAGCTCCTGTAAATACAAATATAGAAGACTTTAGTTAGTATTCCTGACATTAAGGATAACGAGATATTCTTTTAATATAGTTAGTTGCTGGAGAATTTTGCTTACCTGTTCATAGAGAGTGACTCCCAACTTAAGATAGGTGGGTACCATTTCACAGCCTGAAGACATGTCATTGTCATTTTTCTTTTGGGGCCCAGATTTCATTGCTCTTTTGTTCTTTCACCTTAGCTAATTAAAGTGATTGTTTTACAAGGTGGCTTAAGTTGCTACAGAAAGGAAGAGGGGATTCATTAAGGTAGGGAGAAAGCCAATCATCATTAAAACACTACTGATTACTTTTCTTTATTGTATCATATACTCAACGCACTTTTGTTTTTACATTTAGGAAACTCCCTGATTGACTGACTTTAAGTTTGAGAAGAGACTTCGAGGGATGATTGTTTTGTTTACCCATATTTTATCCCCTCTTCCTCAGGTCACAAATGCCGTTTTGGCACTGTTGGGCCCAACTGGTGACAAGGGGAAGTCAGGCGATTGCATGTTGCTTGTCATTCCTGCGGAAACATAGGTAAGAGTTTGACAGGCACTACCTATGCACTCATCTGTTCATCCAAGCAATACCCATGCATACATCCAAACATCCAGTCAGTACCTTTGCACTCATCCATTCACTCAGCCTGTACCTATGCACACTTCCATTCACTCAGGCACTACTCATGCAGTCATCCGTTGACCCAGGAACTACCGTTGCATCCCTCCATTCACTCATGCACTACCAATACATTCATCCATTCACCCTGGCACTACCCTTGCACTCATCCATTCACTCATGCACTACCCATTCACCCAGGCACTACACATGTACACATTCAATCACTCTGGTACTACCCTTCCACTCATCCATTCACCCAGGCACTGTCGAGCCTGTTGATCCCGCCTTGAGTAATGGGCGGGGCTTGGCAGTGGAAGAGTATAAGACTCTCCTGCTCCCGCAATAGAGAGCTTCGCATTTTTGTGTTCTAGGGGTTTGCTATTCTGCTTCCGGGTTACCTACAAGGTCTCTTCTGGGGCTCTTCTGTTCACTCGCAGGCTCTCGGCGTCCTCTCCTCCTTCCGTCGCAAACTCGGCGGTGTCTTCGGCATGGCTCCCGCTTCCTGGTCTCCTCCTTCTTCCGTCATGAGCTCGGCGGTGTCCTCGGCATGGCTTCTTCTTCCGACGCGAGCTCGACGGTGTCCTTGGCGCTGAGCCTGCCCTCTGGACTCCACTCCGCTTCTTGTTTTGGAGACAGCTCCTGCTCCAGTTTTCTTCCAGTTCACCCGGCTCACCTAAAGAGAAAAAAAAAAAAAAAATCAGCCATCAGTACTTTAGCTGTGCTTTTGCACCTAAAGATACTTATTTAATAATAAGGTAAGGAGAATGTATCTTAGTAATGTTCTTTCGTCCCTGAGGATCTGCGTTTTCCTGTGTTTGGGCACCTGAATGGAAAGCCCCTGTAAATACAAATATAGAAGACTTTAGTTAGTATTCCTGACATTAAGGATAACAAGATATTCTTTTAATATAGTTAGTTGCTGGAGAATTTTGCTTACCTGTTCACAGAGAGTGACTCCCAACATAAGATAGGTGGGTACCATTTCACAGCCTGAAGACATGTCATTGTCATTTTTCTTTTGGGGCCCAGATTTCATTGCTCTTTTGTTCTTTCACCTTAGCTAATTATAGTGATTGTTTTACAAGACGGCTTAAGTTGCCACAGAAAGGAAGAGGGGATTCATTAAGGTAGGGAGAAAGCCAAACATCGTTAAAACACTAATGATTCCTTTTCTTTATTGTATCATATACTCAATGCACTTTTGTTTTTACATTTAGGAAACTCCCTGATTGACTGACCTTAAGTTTGAGAAGAGACTTCGAGGGATGATTGTTTTGTTTACCCATATTTTATCCCCTCTTCCTCAGGTCACAAATGCCGTTTTGACACTGTTGGGCCCAACTGGTTACAAGGAGAAGTCAGGCGATTGCATGTTGCTTGTCGTTCCTGCAGAAACATAGGTAAAAGTTTGACAGGCACTACCTTTGCACTCATCTGTTCATCCAAGCACTACCCATGCATACATCCAATGTTCCAGTCACTACTTTTGCACTCATCCATTAACTCAGCATGTACCTATGCACTCTTCCATTCACTCAGGCACTACTCATGCAGTCATCTGTTTACCCAGGCACTACCGTTGCATCCCTCCGTTCACTCATGCACTACCAAATCACTCATCAATTTACCCTGGCACTATCCTTGCACTCATCCATTCACTCACGCACTACCCATTCACCCAGGCACTACACATGCACACATTCAATCACTCTGGTACTACTCTTCCACTCATCCATTCACCCAGGCACTGTCGAGCTTGTCGATCATGCCTTGAGTAATGGGCGGGGCTTGGAAGGGGAGGAGTATAAGACTCTCCTGCTCCCGCAATAGAGAGCTTCGCGTTCTAGTGTTCTGGGGGTTTGCTATTCTGCTTCCGGGTTACCTACAAGGTCTCTTCTGGGGCTCTTCTGTTCCCTCGCTGGCTTCCTGGTCTTCTCCTTCTTCCGTCGCGAGCTCGGTGGTGTCTTCAGCATGGCTCCTCCTTCCTGGTCTCCTCCTTCTTCCGACGCGAGCTCGGCGGTGTCCTTGGTGCTGATCCTGCCCCTGGACTCCACTCCGCTTCTTGTTTTGGAGACAGCTCCTGCTCCAGTTTTCTTCCAGTTCACCCGGCTCACCTAAAGAGAAAAAAAAGAAAAATCAGCCATCAGTACTTTGCTGTGCTTTTGCACCTAAAGATACTTATTTAATTATAAGGTAAGGAGCATTTATCTTAGTAATGTTCTTCGTCCCTGAGGATCTGCGTTTTCCTGTGTTTGGGCACCTGAATGGAAAGCCCCTGTAAATACAAATATAGAAGACTTTAGTTAGTATTCCTGACATTAAGGATAACAAGATATTCTTTTAATATAGTTAGTTGCTGGAGAATTTTGCTTACCTGTTCACAGAGAGTGACTCCCAACATAAGATAGGTGGGTACCATTTCACAGCCTGAAGACATGTCATTGTCATTTTTCTTTTGGGGCCCAGATTTCATTGCTCTTTTGTTCTTTCACCTTAGCTAATTATAGTGATTGTTTTACAAGACGGCTTAAGTTGCCACAGAAAGGAAGAGGGGATTCATTAAGGTAGGGAGAAAGCCAAACATCGTTAAAACACTAATGATTCCTTTTCTTTATTGTATCATATACTCAATGCACTTTTGTTTTTACATTTAGGAAACTCCCTGATTGACTGACCTTAAGTTTGAGAAGAGACTTCGAGGGATGATTGTTTTGTTTACCCATATTTTATCCCCTCTTCCTCAGGTCACAAATGCCGTTTTGACACTGTTGGGCCCAACTGGTGACAAGGAGAAGTCAGGCGATTGCATGTTGCTTGTCGTTCCTGCAGAAACATAGGTAAGAGTTTGACAGGCACTACCTTTGCATTCATCTGTTCATCCAAGCACTACCCATGCATACATCCAATCATCCAGTCACTACTTTTGCACTCATCCATTCACTCAGCATGTACCTATGCACTCTTCCATTCACTCAGGCACTACTCTTGCAGTCATCCGTTGACCCAG
>CAWUFW010008819.1:600000-845759 GCA_963921515.1 Calotriton arnoldi
ACTTGGCGCCTTGATGCAATGTGATGATCTGGGACGATGCGTTGATTCTTGCAGCCGCACAGCAGGGCTTGCATCGGAATCAGTGCGGTGATCTCGGACTTTGGAGATCCTTGCACTCGATGCGGCATGCAGCGATTTCTCGAGCCGCGGCAGGCCCTGCAATGGTTTTTTCGGCGATGCATCGGAAACAGGCACGGTTGCGTCATGCTTCTCGGTGTTGCGTTGATTTTCCAGCTCCCAGCGGAAAACAGTCTCTAGAGGTCCAAAACAACTTCAGGCACCTCTTTTCAGGTCAGAACTCCCAGCAAGGAAGTTCAGGGGAGCTGGTGGTGAAGTCTTTGTGTCCCTGAGGCTTCAGAACAGGAGGCAAGCTCAGTTTCAAGCCCTTGGAGATCTTCCTCAAGCAGGGGACACAGCAAACAGCAAAGTCCTTTCTCCTTTCCTTGGCAGCAAGTAGCCACTGCAGGCCAACCCCAGACACCAAACAGCACAGGGGTAGTATTCCTCCTCAGCTTCTCCAGCTCTTCTCCTTGGCAAAGGTTCCTCTTGATTTCCCAGAAGTGATCTAAAGTTCTGGGCCCCAATAATGATACTACAAAATCATTTGTTCTCTGGTGGCAGAGAAGCCCTGTGCTTGGTCAAAACCGGTTCTGTCCTCTCTGGTGCAGCTTCCTGGCAGGAGGTGGAGACAGCATTGTCCTTGGCAGACCAGGCCCATTCAGGTGAAAGGAAATCTCCCCCCCTACTCTAAATGCAGCCCAGGTCTATTCAGCCCAGCCCTGACTCATTAGGCTCTTTGGAGCCACTGCTCCTCCCAAGCCCCTCTCATCCAAAAGCCAGACATGGAATACACAAACCAGGCAGAGGCATACTGCATGGCTAAGCAAGAAAATACCTACTTTCTAAAAGTGGTATTTTCAAACACAGAATGTAAAAATCACCTTCACTAAAAGATGCATTTTAACATTCTGAGTTCAGGCATACTAAACTTTATTTTCCTACCTTGTTCCCAGAGGTAGTTGTGTTTATAAGATGTTATAAACAAACTCCCCATTCTACCCTATGGGAACAGGTAGCCTTGCAATAGTGAAAAACTAAATTCACAGTAATTCACTATCAGGGTATGCCACACACACACCAGGGCATGTCATACCTTTCACATACACTGCATCCTGCCCACAGGGGTACCTTGGGCCTACCTTAGGGGTGACTAACATATAAGAAAAGGGAAGGTTAGGGCCTGGCAAGTGGGTACACTTGCCAAGTCGACATGGCAGTACTAGACTGCACACTGGCTCTGCAATGGCAGGCCAGAGTTACATTTACAGGCTGCTTATGTGGGTGGCACAATCAGTGCTGCAGCCCACTAGCAGCATTTTGATTTACAGGCCCTGGGCACACACAGTGCACTGTACTAGGGACTGACTAGTAAATTAAATCAGCCAATCATGGAAACACCAATCCATAACAACAATTTACAAAGGGAGCTCTTGCACTTTGGCACTGAACAGCAGTGGCAAAGTGCCCAAAGCATCTAGACCAGCCAAACGGAGTCCAACACACAGCAAAAACACAGGAGGCAAAGGCAAAAAAAATGCAGGGCAGACCCACGCCAATGGTGCCAAGTCTAACAGGCGTGATCTCATCAGAACTAGAGAATGTGGAGGAAAGGATTGATGCCGCACAGCGGCAAGTTCATAAGCTACTTCTGGAACTGGAGGTCATTATTGTTAATAGGGAGGCTAATATCCAGAATTCCTCCTCCTCTGTTGATAGGGCCTCACAGGTAGCAGGGCAGGAGACCCAAGTGAGCTGAGTCCTGCCCCTCTATATTCTAGAATTTAATCTGATGAAGTCCAAGAAGAAAATAACTGACTACTGGTAGCCGTTCACCGTAAAAAGGAGAGGTACGCAAAGGTTAGACCGCAGAGGAAGTTAGCTCCTGCAAAAAGCTTATCTGTGTCAGCTGGAGAAAATCAAAGCGGCTGTGGAAACCAACCCTTAGATGGTGATAAACAAAGAAATGGAAAGGACGAAGCAATAAGAGATGCCCATAAATTGCCACAGAGCTATTTAATCAGTTTTTAATCAAAACATAATCATACATGAGTTTTTTTTATAAGATTGAACCTAAGATCATGGCATTGATGAGACATCAGCTGGAACATGTATTCCCATGTTTGACACTTTTAGACCATAAACATAATATTGCCATTGGCAGAATTGAAGAATCAGTTAATATTCCCCTGATAGCACCCACGTTATCAGATGAGGGTCTGGATTCATTTAATGTGGGTAGAAATACAACTGATAGCTCCCAAGAAACTCTAATCTATGTCCTCCAGTTAAAAGGCGTGGACAACCAAAGCGGATTCTCAGAAAAAAGGGACTTTATGCACCGCCTTGTATAACAAGGGCAAAAAACTTAATTAGTGTACCCACACAGAGTCCCTACAACTGCACTCCCTATGTGATTGTGTTAGAAAATGTACCACCAGTTTTACATGGGACTGAGGAGAATGATGAGACCCTAAAACGCAAGACTGCTTATTTACTATGGTCTAAGGCTAGTCACTATGATGACTTGTATAATGAGATCCTACTTACCTGCAGAGTAGGGTGGCTTGGGCAATCTAGTAAAAAAACAAAAGGTGACTGTGCAGTGATAAACTTTAGAAACCCAGAGCTTGCTAACCATCTTCTACATTGCCTAAACTATCTTGCCAAAAAACAAGAGGGCGTACTGGCTCATCCCCTTGTCTTCTTTTAAAGGCCAGTATCCCCCTTAACAAACAATAGCAGGAACTATCAGAATGGTCTAAGACTGTATGCCGATATGAAGGATCATTACAATGTTCCTGTGAGTAACCAATATGATCCAACAGAAGGAATGGATATGATTGATTGACTGCCCTCCTTGGGCAACCTGACTAAGTTCAATTGCCAGATGGAAACTTAACCTGATTTATTGTTACAAGGAGCCCGTCAAATAATTGACATAGCAGAGACCTCTTCAGACCAAGAATCCCATTTATCACTGGAGGGTTTAAGCCTCATCTCATGGAACATTGCGGGAGCACGTCCTAAAATTGCAAACCCAGACTGGATTAGGTGTGTTAGTACCTTTCAAATAATTTGCTGTCAAGAAACATGGACGACAGAGAAGTTTTATATTGGTGGTTATTATGCTTTTGTCCAGTCAGCCCACCAGTCACAGGCCAGAAGGTCTGACGGTGGACTTGCTACTTTTATATCTGTTCAAATTTCTGCATTGCAAGCCTCAGAAGTCTGGTCCTCCTCTTAATTCTTGGTAACTCTTTTATTCTTCCCTGCAGAACCTGATATCTTTCTGATAAATATTTGCTATAACATTTTTAATCGGTGCTCGAGTAATCTGATAGACCATTTTGACAGTTTCTTGGAAGATTTTTATTAGCATAAGTGCACAGTTTATGGCGAGGCACTAAATACTCTTATACCGAAATATGAACTAATTTTTACTAGTGACATAAAATACAGGGAGAATGAGTGTGTCCCAACTTTAGTGGGAAACTTTACAGGGAGTACAATTGACTTTTTCCAGATGTCGGCTCACCTTTCTTCTCTGCTTTTGGATATTAAAGTTGTTAGTAAGTGTGTAAGTGACCACAATCCTCTTACTATCATATTGAACTCTCACACTAGATCAAAGAGCATAGGGAACAAATCCTGTGAGATAGACTATCTTAAGAATAAAGGTCTAAAAATGAAACGGGATAAGGATGATCCCACTGTTATTACCCAAGATATTGTTGCTGAGCATATGGACTCCATCTTAACCTGTTTATCGGATGAATCAGACTCTACCATCATACAAGCCATGTTTAAAAATATTTGTAGGTTTATCTTAGACAATTTAACTTCAAATAGGGCCCCCTCTGAGGTTCATCCCCATGAATAGTTTAATGCAGCATGTTCAGCTGCTCACAAACAGCTGAAAGCTGCCCTTGAAACCAGCCCACAGTCAATGCAAGGTGTTAAAGATGCAAGAAGGTTATACAAATCCATCATAGAGGAGAGGAAAAAGGAGATACGGAGTAAAGCCTGGGATGACCTCTTAGTGGCAGGGTGGGCAAGGGATAACACTAAGGGGTCGATTCCGATCTCGGCCGGTAGGGCACCTAACAGTATTTGTCCGGAAAAAATACCAGCCGAATGCGTGTTTCCCGACCGATTCGTACACTCGTCCGGACGAACAAGTACGATGCATAGAACAACTCATTTTCCGAGCGAGCCGTACTCACCCAATGCAGCTCCTGTTCCCCGCCCGAGCCGGATCCGTGAACGCCGAATCGAGCCGCACGGAAGCAAATACACAGCACCTTCCGGCCGGACTAGTACGATGCGCAATCCGTACGCGCCGAACCCGTCGCTACGTCCCGCACGTTTGAGCATCCGGGCGAGCCGTACATAAGCTCCGTTTCGCGCCACAAGACGATCCACGGCTACGAGACGAACAAGCCTGCTACGAGTACGACTCGAAGACACGAGAAACCCGAACGAGACGATCCAAGCATGAATCCCATTGCGCAGGTCCTACCTATACTCTACATCTATTACCGGGACCGGCATGGACGCATACGGCGCAGACAGTAAGTCAACAATACAAAAAAACTACACGTACCCGAAATATGTCACACACACATAGGGATGCACAAATAACTTACACTAGCAACAGCAGAACCATAGGGGTGGGATGGCCAACACCAATGCCATACACACCCATAGGGGGATGGATGCCTACCACTACTACCATCCCCACTCATGGGGGATGGATGCCCACCACTACCACCACCCCTACTCAGGGGGGCCTTGATGCCTGCCACTACTACCATCCCCACTCATGGGGGGATGGATGCCTACCACTACCACCACCCCTACTCAGGGGGCCTGGATGCCTGTCACTACTACCATCCCCACTCATGGGGGATGGATGCCTACCACTACCACCATCACTACTCAGGGGGCCTGGATGCCTGCCACTACTACCATCCCCACTCATGGGGGATGGATGCCTACCACTACCACCACCCCTACTCAGGGGGCCTGGATGCCTGTCACTACTACCATCCCCACCCTTAGGGGTATGGATGCCTACCACTACCACCATCACTACTCCAGGGGGCTGGATGCCTACCACTACCACCACCCCTACTCAGGGGGCCTGGATGCCTGCCACTACTACCATCCCCACTCATGGGGGATGGATGCCTACCACTACCACTACCACCATCATTACTCAGGGGGCCTTGATGCCTGCCACTACTACCATCCCCACTCATGGGGGATGGATGCCTACCACTACCACCACCCCTACTCAGGGGGCCTGGATGCCTGTCACTACTACCATCCCCACTCATGGGGGGATGGATGCCCACCACTACCACCACCCCTACTCAGGGGGGCTGGATGCCTACCACTACCACCACCCCTACTCAGGGGGCCTGGATGCCTGTCACTACTACCATCCCCACTCATGGGGGATGGATGCCTACCACTACCACCATCACTACTCAGGGGGCCTGGATGCCTGCCACTACTACCATCCCCACCCTTAGGGGTATGGATGCCTACCACTACCACCATCACTACTCAGGGGGCCTGGATGCCTGCCACTGCTACCATCCCCACCCTTAGAGGGATGGATGCCTACCACTACCACCACCCCTACTCAGGGGGGCCTGGATGCCTGTCACTACTACCATCCCCACTCATGGGGGGATGGATGCCTACCACTACCACCATCACTACTCAGGGGGGGCTGGATGCCTACCACTACCACCACCCCTTCTCAGGGGGCCTGGATGCCTGTCACTACTACCATCCCCACTCATGGGGGATGGATGCCTACCACTACCACCATCACTACTCAGGGGGCTGGATGCCTACCACTACCACCACCCCTACTCAGGGGGCCTGGATGCCTGTCACTACTACCATCCCCACTCATGGGGGATGGATGGCTACCACTACCACCATCACTACTCAGCGGGGGCTGGATGCCTACCACTACCACCACCCCTACTCAGGGGGCCTGGATGCCTGTCACTACTACCATCCCCACTCATGGGGGATGGATGCCTACCACTAACACCACTGCTACTCATTGGACGGGTAATGCATGACACAACTAGCATACTCCCACATAAGGAATGACAGAAGATTACATCCCCCCAACACCATGACAAGTGTGTGTAGTCTGTGTCAAATGCCTACAACACTGAACATGACATTGAACATACAATGTGACCCCTAGCACATGTGTCACACATTAATGTGTGTGGCCTCCACAATGCAAGAAGACCATGGCCACTGTGGCAATGGGCTCGAACACCCCATCACCACAGTGACCAAAAGGGAAGTGTGCTGTCCATAGCTGATGCACATTTTGAACAGTGTGGCAATGGGGCCTAAAGCCCCATCACCACAGTGACCAAAAGGGAAGTGTGCTGTCCATAGCTGATGCACATTTTGAACAGTGTGGCAATGGGGCCTAAAGCCCCATCACCACAGTGACCAAAAGGGAAGTGTGCTGTCCATAGCTGATGCACATTTTTAACAGTGTGGCAATGGGGCCTAAAGCCCCATCACCACAGTGACCATAAGGTAAGTGTGATGTCCATAGCTGATGCACATTTTGAACAGCGTGGCAATGGGGCCTAAAGCCCCATCATCACAGTGACCAAAAGGTAAGTGTGGTGTCCATAGCTGATGCACATTTTGAACAGCGTGGCAATGGGGCCTAAAGCCCCATCACCACAGTGACCATAAGGTAAGTGTGGTGTCCATAGCTGATGCACATTTTGAACAGCGTGGCAATGGGGCCTAAAGCCCCATCACCACAGTGACCAAAAGGTAAGTGTGGTGTCCATAGCTGATGCACATTTTGAACAGTGTGGCAATGGGGCCTAAAGCCCCATCACCACAGTGACCATAAGGTAAATGTGGTGTCCATAGCTGATGCACATTTTGAACAGTGTGGCAATGGGGCCTAAAGCCCCATCACTCAGCAAGCATCACAAACAGGAACATCCCTAGGGACACAGCCTGTGTAGGAAAAGGGAAGGGAACACGCACAGACATGCTTACACAACACACAACACAGGCCCACGCAATGTCACCAGATTACACACTGCCATGAGGGCACTCCACTCCTGTGGAAGGTCCGCTGTGCCAAACCTTGTCTGTGCACGACCCAAACATGTCAGCAGAACACTCCGTCAGTGAGTCAACAACCACAACACACAGAAGGCTCTGCTCACATCAGCCTGGGTACGGGAGTGTCACGTCAGTCATCTGCACACACACAAAACACGTGTCAAGCAAGTTGCACTGTATACACAGATGAGTCCTTCGACATTGATGTGCAAAACTGCATGTCCAGTGGAGCTGGGCACAGTCAGGGAAATCGGAACATTGAACAGTGGTAAGTCCACCAGATGATTAACACACAAAGCCTCTCCTAATTATTGACCTAATTGCTATAATGCCTGCTATATGAGTGTAGGCATCTCACAAAAGGTGAAAGACTGGTCTCACACACCACCTGGTGTCATGCTTCATCATTGACCAGTCCTCGCCCTCTAAAAACTTGGTTTGATAGAGGGCGGGCATGCACCTGAAGACAGGGATGCACTTCTAAAACTAAGTGGGGCCCTTAACAAGAAAGTGAAGTTAAAAAGCCATTACGGATGTCAAACCTCTTTTTCTGTCTTCAGGTGCATGCCCGCCCTCTATCAAACCAAGTTTTTAGAGGGCCCTGAAGAAGTTCATTGTATATGAACGAAACGCGTTGGCTGGTGTATTTTTTACTGTTGGACGCATATGAAAAATAAAGGATTTGCTGAGAAAAGATAACGAGACTAAATGGCTTATTGAAGGACCGTTTTATTCTGAAGTAGTGCACCACTCCAATCTTCTTTGATACCCGTCGAGATGCCCTCCATGAACGACACCAGCTGTGTCAACAGAGTGGTGTGTGCATGGAGGACACTCAGCATTGCTGTCTGCCCTACATGGAGCTGCCGAAGGAGGTACACAGACTCCTCACTCAGGGCAGCAGGGGACACAGGGGCAGGGGGTGCGGTGCCTGGCACGAAGGAGACACGCTCCCGAGCACGGGAGCCTCCACGGACCTCAGGAATGGGAGCCAATGGGAGGGTGGTGGTGGTGGTGGTGGTGGCGGGGCCAGACAGACTAGCTGGCCTTTGGTGGCTGCTGAGACCCGCCTCCACAAGGGAGTCATCCTCCGAGCTGCTGTGGTCCTCAGCTGAGGTGGATGGTGCTGAGGACTCCTCGGTGTGGCTCCCTCGCCCTCCGTGCCACTGGGTCCCTCTGACCACTAGTCCGATGCTGACCCAGTCTGGCTCCGCTGCTCCTCCTGGTCCGTGGAGCTGTCCCCTCCTGTGGCCGTGGATGTATCTGCAAACAATTAGGGAAACAGACAAACATCAGTCACCTGCACTGACCGCACACACCACAGTAAGTACAGCACATTACATAGCAAGCCCTGGCATCCTTAGTTGAACATTGCCTAAAGTCCTCACACAGATTCGGGGAAGCCAATTGTCAGTCTGATGGTCAACCATGGGACTCACACCCCTCCTGCCCTTGCACCCATCTGTCTGGTGCCTGTCTGATGGTAAGACCCCAGTGTGGACACATGCACCACCTACACAGTTGTTGGACATTGCAGGGAACACGGTGAAGTATGTGAACATGCACACATCACATCTCTTGCCACTGAGTCAGTGCAGGTGTCCGGATAAAGGGATGACCAGAGTCTAAATAGAAATGCATGTGATGCATACCAGCACCAGACACCATGATGCACCCATGTCCGGATAGTCAATGCCACAATGGGGTGCATGTTTCACATGTCACTCCCCTGCAGGATCAGTCTCAGGAAGTTTAATGCCATGACACAGGAATGCGTGCAGAGTCATACATTACTGTCTCAAGTCACATGGCCATGGCAGCCAGCCAACAACAGTCTGCACTGTGTCACAATCCGAGGGCATGGGGAATGCAAGTTATGTGACTGACAAGTGCACATGTCCATCCCCCAAAAACCACATCATCTGTACTACTATTTGTCCACGTCATACCAACTGGACATATGGGGGACATGAAACACAACTCTCTGAACATGAGCACCTCACAGTGTGCTGTGAATGAAAATACAGCTGCCTGAAAGTCACAGTCGCAAACACCTGTGTGCACAGTCAAGTGATCAGACACCTATAAGTCACAGAAGTATCGTCTATCATGGTCACATCTCAGATGGCATGCTGAGCCCTAACCGATAAACATACCAGTAGTCCTGACAACGAAGACACAGCACAATGAGACAGAGGCAGACACCTGAGGGTACATTTCACTGATCACAACATGCCAGATGATACACGGGAGTGGGAGTACAGAGTGTATTGTATGCCCTGGAGTAGGCATGACTGTCCAGCTCCACCTGTAAGAGGGATGAGTCCTGGACAGTAGGCATGTGGCTAAGCATGTGTGACACACTGGATACACATACTCCTGAGGCCCAAACATTGTTCCCACCAGCAGCATGGGTGTGTGCCAAATTCCCCAGGGACATGTGGTGAGTCAGAGCAGCAAGCGGACCACATATCAAAGTTACACCCAGATTACATGTCAGAACTTAGGCATTGTGTAAGCAATTGACCCACCCATGTATCGCACAACATATTCACGGGAACAAATGCTGTCCCCCACCTTGAGCAAAGCTAAATGCAATGACACAGTCCCCAAATGACACAATTTCCTGACTATAAGGGCCACACATATGCGTATCAGAGGAGAAGTGGGCATGTCACAAATGAGGGACATGGGTCCTGGACCACATGACTGATGTACTGTGGAAGTTTAACCAGGCCAGAGGAGGGCACATAGCATGTCAGACAAAGTGCACAGTGCAGTCATGGACTCACCCCCTCCTTGCTGCTGTCTGTCCTTCAGCTGCCCATCCAGGTCAGGGAAGACCACTGCCAGGATCCGGAGCATGTGGGGGTCAGGGTCCGGTGTCCGCCCTCCTGCGAGGAGGCGACAGCTTCAGCTGGACCCTTGCGATCCTCCGGGTCCAGCCACGAAGGTCCTGCCACCTCTTCTGGCAGTTGCGGATCCTGCGCCTGTAGACCCCCACGGACCTTACTTTCCGGGCGATGGTCAGCCAGATTTCCTGCTTCTGGTTGGCATCAACCTGTGAGGATGACAAAGTGAAAAGGCCATTACTACACATGCAACATATACGTGCATCACACAGTTGGATTTACATGTCTCAATCACAGGGGCATATGATGTACACAGGCAGTGCAACAATGGCTATGAACAGTTTGCCAGCAGTCACTACATGGTATCATTGCATGGGAAGTAAATCTAGTTGGAATGCACTGTTACTGCACTGTACCAGTTCAGTGCATGTAACTACACACTTTGGGGTGTGACAACTACTCAGTGGGCATGCTAGCCGGTGGTGTGCACACTGAAAGTCCTGCTAGTCAGACAACATGCACAATTAGTGAGGCAGTGGACAGCACACTCACCTGCTCCCCTGGTTTCCCATACAGCTTGCTGTACTGTGGAAGGAGGCTGTCCAGCAGGGCCTGGTTCTCCTCAAGGCTGAAGGCTGGGGCTCTCTCCACAGTACGTGCCATTGCAGGAGCCAGAGGATGCATAAACAGCAGCAGTGTTGGTGGCAGATGTCGTCCTGGAGCATGTAGTGCAGGCAAGTGAGCTCTCAGGGGAACAGCCAGCATTATATGTGTGCTGCAGAGGCAGATACTGTCCCATGTGTCCAAAGTGATAGGTCCAAGTCGTTTGCATCTTCTGAATCTGACCAATCCATGGAATAGCAGCACTAATACACGCCCACAGCATCCTTCAAATCTTCAACTTCATGACACCCATGATTTTGCAACATTGTTGGGGCTGGCCAACTGAATTCACTGCATCAGACTCGTTGGAGCCTCGAAAACGCGTCCGTTGACATGCCAGGCCCCAGCCAATGTGTGCGCACCGATCAGTCCATTGCTGTACAACGCGTATTTCGGGATACAACGCGTACCCGCACGCATCATATGCAATGGGCCGGCCGGGCACACCGATCGGTCCATTGCTGTACAACGCGTATTTCGGGATACAACGCGTACCCGCACACATCATATGCAATGGGCCGGCCGGGCACACCGATCGGTCCATTGCTGTACAACGCGTATTTCGGGATACAACAGATGCAATGGGCCGGCCGGGCACACCGATCGGTCCATTGCTGTACAACGCGTACCCGCTCACAACAGATGCAATGGGCCGGCTGGGCACACCGATCGGTCCATTGATGTACAACGCGTATTTCGGGATACAACGCGTACCCGCACACATCATATGCAATGGGCCGGCCGGGCACACCGATCGGTCCATTGCTATACAACGCGTATTTCGGGATACAACAGATGCAATGGGCCAGCCGGGCACACCGATCGGTCCATTGCTGTACAACGCGTATTTCGGGATACAACACGTACCCGCACACATCATATGCAATGGGCCGGCCGGGCACACCGATCGGTCCATTGCTGTACAACGCGTATTTCGGGATACAACAGATGCAATGGGCTGGCCGGGCACACCGATCGGTCCATTGCTGTACAACGCGTATTTCGGGATACAACAGATGCAATGGGCCGGCCGGGCACACCGATCGGTCGATTGATGTACAACGCGTACCTGTACAGGTCAGTCGCATATGTCACCATGCTTGTCACTGGTGAACGTATGCCAGCCACATATACCTGCCAGAGACCATGGGGCACACCTACAACACCACACCCAGTCCACACTGTTTCCTGAGGCATGTAAGGCTGCATTTCCTTCTCTGTGTATGGGGGTTAACATGTGGTTTTTGTGGTGGCACTTGTGGGCAGCCACACCCAGGCTGTGCATGTGTTCATGGGGACAGGGTCCTTGGTGTGTTGTGCACATGACCACTGTGATGTGCAACAGTTCATTTTGGAGCATGTGGCATGGTCACATTTCCAGGTTGTGTATGTGTATGACATGTCACATACCCCCAGAGTCCCATGTGGGAAGGCATGTACGTCACAGGGTGACCCATTGCCACAATAGTGATGGCCCTCCACAGTCTGTGTGCATGTTGTGTTTCCGATGTCACTGATTCCATGTGCACGATGGGAGACAGTCTCCACATCAACGTTGTTTGTGCATGGACTTTGATGTTGTGCCTCACTGGCGTCCATGTCTGTCCTGCGGATGCGACAGGGGCCACTACCTGTGGGAGTCATGTTTGTTTTTCTGATGTGTACATGATACGCCATGTCATGCCAGTGGCCATGTGGCAAGACAGGGTCACTGGGAATCTACCTGTCAATGATCTGTGATGCCTGTGGCGCATCTGTCCAGACATGTCACTGTGGTGTGTGTGTGGAACGTGACAGCAGTAAATGGGTACTGTGACACAGCCTAATGGTTTACCATAGCACAACCTGGTACCTGTAGTGCACACATGTTGTACTGAGAAGTTAGATGATGGCCATGTATGTGCGAGTTATGTCCGACAGAACGGCACACACATCAAGTACTTGTGTCACGTAATGATGTATCATGTGAAATTGAGTATGGTGAATGGCACATATGTGGGGTGACTGACAATCTTTCTTCCTTCAACCTATGCACTGCAGGGCTCCAGCTGTCCATAGACCATCCCCTGACCTGGCAACGATGGTGGAACGTGACAGCATCCGATGGTACCGCTTCACCAGGCAGCTGATTGAGGATTTGGCAGTGCGCTTGGAACCACATTTGCAACCTGGCCGGACGTACCCTACGGCGCTGACCCCCAAGGTGAAGGTAATGGCAGCTCTACACTTCTTTGCCACTGGTACCTTTCAACACACTGTTGCGACTGCCGGTGGGATGTCACAGACTATGTTCAGCCGTGTGCTACGCGATGTTTTGGAGGCAATGTTGAGATGCCTGAACCAGTACATCTATTTCCCAACACGTCAACAACTCACTGACGTCAAGAGTGACTTCTATGCCCTGGGGAGGATGCCACATGTCATTGGCTCCATTGATGGGACACATGTGGCTTTGATACCACCACATGCACATGAGCAGGCATACCGGAACCGTAAACATTACCATTCGATCAATGCTCTGGTGGTATGTTTAGCAGATATGAGCATCACACATGTGTGCGCCCGTTTCCCTGGTTCAGCACACAATGCCTACGTGATGAGGAGTAGTCGCATCCCGAGGATGATGGCACAGATGCAGAACCAGCGTGCCTGGCTTGTCAGTGTGTACTGACTTTGCACCATTGTGTGTGTTCTGATCTGTAGTATTCCACCCACTTTTTCAAATCAGCTAATGTGCACTTGTCTGTCCGTAGGTGACTCCGGATACCCCAACATGCCGTGGTTGCTGACACCCCTCAGGAATCCTGTGACACCAGCCCAGATGCGCTACAATGAGGCACATGGTCGGACCAGGAGAGTGATAGAGCGGACCTTTGGTCTCCTGAAGAGCCGCTTCCGCTGCCTGGACAAGACAGGAGGGGCCCTCCCATATGCCCCAGCAAAGGTGTGCAAGATTGTCATCGTCTGCTGCATGCTACACAACCTGGCAGTGCGGAAGGAGTTGCCTCTCATCCTGGATGACGATGACCAATGTCCGCCACCTGTGGAGGATCCTGGCCTGGACCACGATGCCAGTGATGATGATGATGATGATGGTGATGTCCGCACACAGCTCATCACCAACTTCTTCAGCTGAATGTGAGTATCCAGGGAGATGTAATGTGAATGACGTGAGTTTACATGATATGTGTGGGTGGTGCTCTGGTGCTGTTTGAGTGTGGCCATGTGCTACTTGACTGGATGCGTGCAGCAATGTGTCCTTCAAGGTAGTCTGAACTCCCCAACATTTTTGGAATGCTAACTTGGTTTTGTGTAGTTGTCTTGTGACATGTATTGGGCATGAGTATTGCAGTACTGTCCTGTTCTACAGTGATTTTAACTGTGTGTCATGTCTGTCCTTCACAGGGTGCTTACTGAGTACTTTGGTCAACTTGGATCCCCCGACACCATGATTCAGCTTTCAGGGTGGCAGCAGTAGTTGGCCTACAAGTGATGTGCCACACACCCCTGGACTTCATATCTTCTGCACTTGTTGACTGTGTGGCCACTGCCACGTGGGTAAACCTTGCATTTGTAGTGGAAACGACATGTTGCAAATGTGTAATAAACCTGTGCTTCACTTTGGGATGTGCGTTGTCTGTGGTCACACATCTGACTGACATTTGCTTACTGCACCTGTGGGCTAGTTGACACAGACTCAGAATAGGTGTGGTGTCTGTGCATTCCACTGTATTTCCTGGCAACATCACTGTGGGCGATGAGTCCGATGGCCCTGGTGTCTGTGTTGTGTAGCCCTAGTGGTGTGTCTCCCTCATATGTGTCACGTCACCATGACTCACACGACGGTGTTGTACTTGCTGTAGCAGTTAGCATACACAGTGTAATTTAGCAGAACATCATCACCATAACAGTATCCACATTTGAATAAAAACAGTGGCAAGTATGGTGTACTAGTGATTTTATTTACAGAAATGTGTGTGTGTATAGTGCACAGGATGGTGGGTGCTGTATATTGGGATTGTGATCCAAAGTTCCCAGATGAGTTGGAAGTCTTGGTAGCAGAAATGTCCTGAGTGAAGTCCACAGTCATATGATACATTAGTCCAACTTGAACTCCCCATGTCATGTGGGATAGTAGTGTTGCATTCGACAGGGTGAAACGTTTGCACACAAAGGAGAATTTCCGGAACAGGTGTTGGCTTCCTGATGGATGTACGTGGCCATCAACCTCTCAGTTTTCCTTCCTCGGATGACCCCTCTTCTTTGGGTGGGGACCCTCACGTGCAGGCTGCAGCGGTGCAGGGGACTCTCCGCCAGAGTCCTCCTCCCTCCCTGTGGTGGTGTCAGTTGTTGCAGCACCAGATGTTGTGGGCACACAGGGAGGTGTGGCCATGTTGGTGCTAATCTGGCGGAGGCATGTCAATATGTCCCTATGCACCGCTGTGAGTTCTTGCAATGTGTCCCACTTGGACTCCATGCCCGACATGTGTGTCTCCACACGGGCCATGTGTGTCTCCACACGGGCCATGTGGGAGTCCAAGCGGGCATGATGGGCAGCCTGCTGCTGTTGTATGTCCTTGAGGATCCCCACTACCTGTCTGACCTCTCCGGTGCTATCCTGGTACGCATCAGCGATGCGTGCCAGTTGTGGGTCATCATGCAGTCCAGACCCCTCTGCAAGCAGCGACCTATGTCTACCACCCCTCCCACCACCCCTGGCGACACGTGCAGGACCTGCGGTGGCACGCACAGGTGACCCAAGGCCCACTTGGGGGTTGTTAGTGGTGTTGTCATCCGTTGTTCCACGGTGGGCCTGGGGCCCTGTGCTGTTGTCAGCGGTGGTCCTTGGTCTGTCCGTGTCGGCGGGGGTGGTCTGTATGTTGGCAGTTGTTGGAGGGGTGGGTGCAGGGGGTGCAGATGTTGGTCCAGCTGGTGCTGCATGATGACTCACACCGGAGGTGCCAGGTAGGTCTTCGCCATCCGAGGAGGGCAGAGGCTGTTCCACACCAGTGAGCTCTGTGTCCCCCGGAGCCTGGGACAGGGACTCCTCCTCGCCTGCTGCTGTGTCCCCATCATCGTCACCTGTATTTGGAAGAGACACACATTGTATGTAATGTTTCTACAGACATCAATGGTTCACACACCTGACAGTTGTGACTGTACCTCTGGATGCGGGCATGTACATTGCATTGTCCTAAGTTGTCACAGTAAGAGGTTGATATTGGTGTAGCACATTGTCATGCATACCTGGGGCATTTCAATATGAATGTTGAGGTGTGTGCATGGCCAGCATTGGTTGTATTTGGTGGACATCCGGCCATCCTTCTCCACCTGGCCCAGTTATCCCACCATGAAGCATGCCACCCTTGCAGTGGGTTCAGGTTGACTCTCAGGATGTCAGGCAGTGGTGTTGTGCTGTTTGTTGGTGCACAGTTCCCAGCAGGGCCTTGTGCTCCCCACAGCAGTAGCCAGTGTCAGCCATCTTGTCAGTCCTTATCCACTCCCTGTGATGTGAGCATGGTTCAGAGTGGTGTTGATGGGCCAATTGTGAGGGTGAGCAGTATCTGTGACTACAACTCCCATCATGCTATTGCCTACACCCCCTTCCCAGCATGCCCGTACTTCCTTCCTTTGGACTGTGCTTCCCTGTGGGGTAGTGTGCCTGTGCTGACAGGAAGGCTGACAGTGTTGTCCTTGCGTTTGTTTGGCTACAAGTCCCAGGTGTGTCCCTGTGCTTCACACAGCATTACCCAGGGTGGTGGTTCTTTGTGGGATCTTCATTTGGTATGTGAGGCATTGCATTCTCCCAGGTGGGTTATGTGGAGTTTGTGTTGAGGGTGTGTGTGAGGTGAGCTGCTTGTAACTATGGTCAGTGCTGTGAGTCCTCCTTCCCAGCCAGCCAGATATCCCACCATGCAACGTGCTTGCATTGCAGGGAGTGCAAGTTGGCTTTCAGGATGTCAGGCAGTGGTGTTGTGCTGTTTGTTGGTGCACAGTTCCCAGCAGGGCCTTGTGCTCCCCACAGCAGTAGCCAGTGTCAGCCATCTTGTCAGTCCTTATCCACTCCCTGTGATGTGAGCATGGTTCAGAGTGGTGTTGATGGGCCAATTGTGAGGGTGAGCAGTATCTGTGACTACAACTCCCATCATGCTATTGCCTACACCCCCTTCCCAGCATGCCCGTACTTCCTTCCTTTGGACTGTGCTTCCCTGTGGGGTAGTGTGCCTGTGCTGACAGGAAGGCTGACAGTGTTGTCCTTGCGTTTGTTTGGCTACAAGTCCCAGGTGTGTCCCTGTGCTTCACACAGCATTACCCAGGGTGGTGGTTCTTTGTGGGAGCTTCATTTGGTATGTGAGGCATTGCATTCTCCCAGGTGGGTTATGTGGAGTTTGTGTTGAGGGGGTGTGTGAGGTGAGCTGCTTGTAACTATGGTCAGTGCTGTGAGTCCTCCTTCCCAGCCAGCCAGATATCCCACCATGCAACGTGCTTGCATTGCAGGGAGTGCAAGTTGGCTTTCAGGATGTCAGGCAGTGGTGTTGTGCTGTTTGTTGGTGCACAGTTCCCAGCAGGGCCTTGTGCTCCCCACAGCAGTAGCCAGTGTCAGCCATCTTGTCAGTCCTTATCCACTCCCTGTGATGTGAGCATGGTTCAGAGTGGTGTTGATGGGCCAATTGTGAGGGTGAGCAGTATCTGTGACTACAACTCCCATCATGCTATTGGCTACACTAACTTCACCAGCATACACAGAAATCCTTCCTTTAAGTGAGCTTCCCTGTGAGGTGGTGTTGTAGTGGTGGCAAAATATCAGGCAGTGTTTGTTGGTTATATTTGTGCCACTGCCTTGCTCTATTTGTTGTTGTGTTTGTACATGTCATGACACAGTTACATATCACTATGAGATGGCATGTATTGTGTTTATCTAACTGACATACACATCTTGGGATGATTATCTTTTGGTTGCTGTTGATTTGCTAGGGGTGGATGGTTTGACTGTCCCCTTGAGAGTGATGTGTGTGTATTGGCACACAATATTGTGTATATTAGTTGTGTACTCACCAGGCTCTGGGATGTCTGTTAGTCCATATACGCTCACTGGTGGTAGGATGGCCCGCACCTTCTCCTCCCAGGGCCTGAGGTATAGTGGTTTTGCAGGAGGGCCACTGCCGGTGTGCTGGCTCAGGAGGTAATCCTTCTTGAGTAGGTCTCTAACCCTCCTGCGCACATCATACCACCTGTTCTGGATGTCTTCCTTTGTGCTCAAACATGGTGATTGTGCGTTCACCCTATCGACGATCCTCGCCCACATCTTGGTTTTCTGCGACATGGGGGTCTGTTGGACCAATGTGCCAAACAACTGTGGCTCTACCCTCAGGATCTCGTCTACCATGACTTCCAATTCACTATCTAGGAACTTTGGATTCTTCTTTAGGGGCATGGTGATGGGTGGTGGTGGTGGTGATTGATGTGTGTGTGTGCTAGTGAGGGTGTGTGTGTGTAGGTTTTGCTGTGTGTGTGTGAGTGTGCTATTTGTTGAGGTGCTAATGTTGTGTGGCTTTTGTGTTGGATGAGCTGTGTGTGTGTCTGTGTTTGCTGTGTGATGGTGTTCTGTGCTGGCAGGTCAGTGGGATTTGCAAAGGATCATGGTAGGGATTTGTGGCCTTTATGTAGGTGGAGTTGGGGGTGTGTCCTTGTTCCATTTTTTTCACCCCTGTATTTATTGGCTTTGTCATTGCTTGTTTGGCCCTTTTTTTTTGTATTTTTTCATTTGTGATTATTGTGCATGTAGGAGTCGTTCTTCTGACCGAGTAGGACGTAGCAGTTGTCTCGTGCGCGCCTCTCCGAGTCGTTCCCGCTGTGTTTCAGCTCAGTTTCATATGCGGCGTACACGTCGGTCGCGGAGTATTGTGTTTGTTCGGCTGGGTTTGGTATGCGTGTCGGTCGTACGGCTTGGGCTCCGTACGAATCGGTCTGAATTTGCTACTATTGCATCGTACTGCGCGGGTCGGAGTTCGCGGGTACGTTTCGTTCGGATTATTTCCTGATGCGTGTCGGTCGGTTCGATTCGCGTGGTTTCCCGGCCGGATAGCTTGTTTCCGGCCGGGTCGGTCATTTGCCTTGAGTTCTGTGCGAGTCGGTCGTGATTCCCATGCATTTCATCGTACTTCCCAGGTCGGGCAACGCCGGTATGTGTCGGTCGGACTAATATCCCGTACTGAGTCGGTCGGTATTTTTTCCGGCCCGAATCGGAATCGGCCCCTAAGTTTTGCAAGATACTCAATCATCCTTTTTTCTCAGACCAAGATGTCCCAAAATTTAAATCTTTGATCACAGTAGAATTGTGGATGTCTCATGTTTCCAAAAATGTTCGATCAGGAACTAAGGTGGCCTATTTTACTGATTTAGATGGCAGGCTGCATATGATTCCCCAAAATCCAAAGGGTTTCCTTAATCCGATAGAAATCCATGAAGTGGCTCTAGCTATCCAGAAGTGTTTTCCTGGGAAGGCTCCTGGTCCAGACGGTGTCACTGCTGATATTTTCAAAACTAACATTAATCTATGGGCATCTCCGTTAACAAATGTTGTAAGAACTACTATGGGCCTGATTTAGAACTCGGTGGTTGGGTTACTTCGTGACAGTGGTGACGGATATTCCGTCCACTGAAATATAAATCCCATAGGATGAAATGGGATTTATATTTCAGCAGACGGGATATCCGTCACCATTGTGATATGGTAACCCTTCGCCGAGTTCTAAACCACGCCCTATGACATGCCCCATCCCACAGGACAGCTATCAGTGTCCCTATTTTTTAAAAAGGAGATAGATCATCACAGTCTTGTTATAGACCAATCTCCTTGTTGGATTTCATTGCTAAGATCCTGGGTCGCATACTCCTGTCTCACCTGGAAACCTGGACTGAAGAAAATTACATCTTGACAGAGGTACAATATGGGTTTAGACCAGGAATTACACTGTGAGCCGTGTCTAAATTTGTATCTTATAGCATGGAAATCATGCCCAAGGAGGACGCTTTATATCTGGCCTTTATGGAGCTGTCAAGTGTAATCAGTCTAGTGAATCATTCAAAGTTATGGGCCTCAATGAAACAGATGGGGGTTGAAGTAGATCTCCTTACCCTCATAAGACGTTTGCATCAAGACTAACAATAAAGGTCTGTTATGGTCCCTCAGGCAAATGTACCTCTCAAATTAGATCTATTCAAGGTGTGGGACAAGGGGGCCATTTTCAGACAGGCACTGGTCTGTGGGGCTATAGTAATGTGAAAGTTCTCCAACATGCAGAAAACCATTTCAACCCCAGATTACTCTTAGTTACTTGAGGCACTGACACCTTTATATGCCATGAGGAACTGAGGCTACATTATTTGAAGAATACAAATGGGTTCGCACCACTAATACTTTGGATCAAGAGCTGGGGTTAATTGGAGGCTGGTTTGGTTAGAAATTGTATTTCCAATTGTCTGACTCTTGATAACTTAGAGCGGATTCCTTGGCTCTCTTATTTGAGGATAACTTTTGAAACAATAGGTCTTCCAGAACTGTAAATTAACCCACAAAAATACTTTCAATTGGAAAGTAGTAGTTATAATTCACTATCTAGATTATTGTATGAGGTTGAGGCTTGGGGGCCTAGTCTAAGATACAGTAGTTAGATGCTCTGGTATAAACTACAGGGGGTATGGAAACTTATTTTGAATGTTTTGTCAACCCTACCCACCCTAGTCCATGAACACAATACAATAATTTACATACTTACACATTAAACACAACAAAGACAGACCGACATACTAAAAACATTTATAAGTTCATCTATTTTCATTGTATATAAAAAATACACATGGTGAGGGCCTAGAAGTCCCACCTGGAACATCATTATCAAAACATATTCTCAATTTTTTATTATTTTTTGTTTTTTATTATTATTTACTCAATTTTATACCTGTCTCCAGTGACTTCATCTTATTCCCAACTTCACTTCATGAAGTAGAAACACAATAATACATTGTCAGTAATGACAAATCCACATTAGATTACGAAGGAGAAAAAAGAGAAAAAGGAGAAAAAGTTGCCCATCAGGGCTTAGATACAAGAAAAAATAGAATTATTGGAGAACCTAATTAGGATGGAGTATCGTACCGTGGACCCAAGTATATATGAATTCCATGTATAAATACCCAAAACGAAGAGATGAAATATCACAAATACGTCCACAAAATTCAAACCCCCATGTTCTACATATCAGCAAACGGGGAAAAGAAATAAGACACCTTGAGAGAAAACAAAGACAAAAAACAAATAAATACCCACCACAAAATGATGGTAGGATCCAACATTGCCATAACGTTACAAGTCACAGAATTCCCTGTTAGCAACTTGTTTCCCGTCCGGTTTGTTTCTATAACATAACGGCAAATAGTATCAGTTTTAATCACGAGCAGAAAGTGATCTCTACAAATATTATGACAACATAGCCACCATTATTTCAAAATTCCATTAAATTAAGTATAAGTTCAAATAGATAATATAAATCCATGAAAAAAAAAAACATAGTAGCGGCAGGTGTTATAACCAGCCACTCGGTTTAAACAAATGGAACACAAGTATACTCTGCATATTATCTTGCTTGAAGGGAAAACCTAATGACAGAGCACATACCTTCAATGTGTCAAGCGAAGGTCTAGATGGTCATGGGATCACACCACTTGATGAGAGGTGGACTTGTACAGAAAAACACCGCTAAGCCTACAGGGAGATAATTACCCCTGATTAGTCCTTACAGTCCCAAACAACTACATTGCCTTTTATCATCTTACCTATCGCACATCAGCGCAACAATGGCATCACATAGCGAGTCAATGTTTAAGAGATAAATCAGTTAGATAGAAAGAACACCAAACTGTAAGAGAGATAAATGACCAGTTCATACAGCGGTCCATAGATGTTATGCTTCAACCTAGAAAGCATGAGATTGTAACCATCTGGTAGTAGAGGTTAACACCAATATGCATAAGTCACCAACCCCCTTATAAAGATAAAAACCTAATCAACACTGTTCTCATCTAGATAACCCTCTCTCCCAAGGCATACTCGGAGAATACTATCGGTATAGAGGTAATATAAATGGTTAAAGCATAGTACACGACAAAGTAGCGCAATGCCAACGTTATTTCAATTGTAGGCATAAAAAATCACCAAGTCCACATAGTAAGAGCTGTTACTTTTGCCCCCAGTACATGCATACATCATCTACAAAGAGTAAAGAGAATAAAAAAATCACCCTAAAGGAATAATCCAAAGACCAACATGCCGACATAAGGCTTACCAAAGTAAAGCTGTAACGGTCAACAGGAACGTTGGAATACGTAGCAGCGAACAGAAAAAACGGGGCAGGAAGCTCCAGCAGTGTCTACATCGGGTTTAAATAACGCTCGGTTTCTAGGAAAACCGAAACACCTGCGTTAAGTTAAAAAAACGGTTATACGTGCCCATCCAAGTCGTATAGTATGTACCTAATGCGGCGGCCATATTGTAATGGTAATCCTTATGTGTGGAAATCTCACATATTTTGTTATTATCTAGATAACAGAACTTAAGGATGGCTCTAAAAATTCTATCGGCCCAAAATGCCGTAATGCAGCAAAAATCACAATACGTATCGGCACAATAATAGCCTACGTAGCGCATTCTACAGAAGAAGATTAAGCGCAACAAATTAGAACACAAATACGGCGCGACCACCTGTCAGTTATTCTTAGGTTCAACGCTATTACTTGGACCCACATGAAGGGTAAAGACATATCTAATAGTTGTTAAGATGACCTAAAATGCATCCTCGAAATCCCAGGGACAACATCCAAATAATGGTGATAACGCAGCGGCCATCTTGGCCTATGTTGGGACCGGATTAGCCTGTGCTTACCGTATGGATGATTCAAAGATCAAAGAAGGTCCCAAAGCCATATAAAGCATATTGAGTCAAACCACTCAAACGGCAAGCACATATAGTATAAACTAGGGTTTATAAGCCTCTGTCTGCCTATATCAACAAAGCACCAAATTGTTTCCAATTTTAACTACATCATAATACAATGAAAATCCCAAGGTGTCTCATTGGCTATAATACTTCCAAACTAGCTAAACTACACATTATCCACGAGATTCATATCCAAAAAAGGAGGAAAGCACATATATATATAAATATTAAATTTTTAACATCCAGAAAAAATATATACAAGAAGCAATCAATTACCAAATTAAAAACAATAACATCAAAAAATTTAAAGATAAAAAATAATAGAAAATGAGAGCAAATAAGTAACAGAAAAGATAGAAGACAGACAAGAGAAATACACCAATGTACAAAGTAGTCCCACATACTATGTAGGGCCTAAATTATTTGTCATACCATTACCAATTCACCTGACTCATGTCCAAATTGATGCCATTTAGAAGGATGGTTAGCACTATTCAATTTTTAACTTGATTCATAAAACTCCCAACTATATAGAACAACAAAGACGGGAGAAAAAGTTGCTATTATATGCAGACCGAATACAGACAGCGAAAATAAAGTTCTTACAAAAAATAGTGCATTTCATCATCACTATTATGGCCTAGTTCAACACATCGCAATCTACAAATCCACCCTGCTTCATTCTTTCTTAAGGCCAATTACCTATTCCCCCTCTTGGGTGGGCAGGGACATGATCTATCCCTATAAACCAAAATTCGTCAACAGTTGTATGTTTTTCCTGCATATGAAAGGTAAGGGGATATCTAAGGTCTCCGTTACGTCGAGCGCGCACATGTTCCTGCACTCTTATCTTCAGGGCTCTTTTGGTACTGCCCACGTAGATCTTATCACATGGGCATCCCAATATATACGTTACATATTTTGAATTACAATTGATCAGGTGATTTATGGTATATCTGCGGTTGGTATTAAAACAGAAATTCTTGGTCATATTTCTACCAAGCCTACAGACACAACATTCTCTACATGTATAGAACCCTGTCAGTGTAGATGTAAGCCAGGTTTGAGGTTTGGAGGTAGTCACATAGCTGGGGCACAGCATATTTCTTAAATTATGCCCCCTCCTATATGTCAACCTCGGTTTGGTAGCCAGGGTTCCTTGCATACTTGGTATATCCACTAAGAGGTGCCAATGTTTTCTAAGGACATTGTATACTCTGCTACTGCGATCATTGTATTGCGTAGTGAAGGCAATTGGAGCTTTTTTGACCATATTACTAGAGTTAACTGTTAAAGTGGATGCCCTAGAGACTTTCATCACTTTATTATGTGCTTTGCTCAGTGTGACCTCCGGGTACCCCTATCCAAGAAGCGCTTCTCTGTCTCCCCTAGGCTCTTTAGGAAACTACCATCAGTGCTACAATTGCGTCTCATGCGAATCATCTCCCCATATGGGATGTTGTTAATAACATGTTGGGGATGCAAACTTTGAAAGTGTAGTGTGCTATTACAGGCAGTCTTTTTTCTGTATGTGCGGCTGTGAATGTGATCATCCTGTATGAAGAAAGTGACATCTAAGAAGTCAATCTCTTCCTTGCTATGATTCATGGTGAATCTTATATTAAAAGGATTATCATTAAGATAAGCATGATAATTCATAAGCTCCGGGGCAGGCCCATCCCACAGCATAATGATGTCATCGATGTACCTGCCCCAGAAAATCACATGCTCCATCCACCTTGCCGCATGGCGGCCCCAGGCATGCTCCCGCTCAAACCAGCCCATAAAGAACCCGGCGTAAGCGGGAACAAATCTGGAGCCCATCGCTGTACTCTGAATTTGCTGAAACCATACAGAGTCATGAAGAAAAAAGTTTTTGGACAGAATAATATCAGTCATTTCCATCAAGATCTCATTATGAGAATAATGATCTGCCGTCCTTTGTCCCAGATAGAAATGCAATGCTTTTACTCCAAATTCCTTTTTAATACATGTGTATAGACTGGTAACATCCAATGTCACAAATGTTAAAGTCTCAGACCAATCAAAGCCTTCGAATTTCCCCAAAATATCTTTCGTGTCCTTTATATACGATGGTAGATTTTGTACCAAGGGCTGTATATAATGGTCCACATATTCAGAGAGTTTCTCCGTAGGTGAGTTAACCCCAGAAATGATAGGGCGGCCCGGTGGAAAGGGGCCACCCTTATGTATCTTGGGCAGAATGTAGATACAAGGGAAGACCGGTTCCAGAACTGTTAAATATCTCCATTCCTCTTGACTCAGCGGGCCAATCTCCCGCCACTCTACAAGTCTCATGTTTATAAACGTACATAGGGCTTTGATGGGATTCCCTGACAGTTTAGTATTGCAAGATGTATCTGCTAGTTGGCGGTCTATTTCCCTCATGTAACTCATCTTTTGCATAATGACCACATTCCCCCCCTTGTCAGCCTCACGTATGACAATGGTAGAATCAGACTTGAGTCCTTTTAAGGCTGCAGTCTCAGCGACCGTTAGATTATAACTTCTCAAGTTAGGGGGGATAGGATGTTCCAATAGATGATAAAATCCTTGTGTAACCCTGTCTCTAAAAATGTCTATATTGGGGTGTGTCCCAAAAGGGATAAATTTCGACTTAGATCTCAAGCCACTATCCACAGACACATCCTCCAATATTTACAACTCATTTCTAATGAGGACCATATCAATTGACGTTTCATATTCAACAGACATCATCGTTTGGATAACATTTATTTCATTTACAGTATGTGTAGGAGGGATATATTCAATCTTGGGTTTAACACAGGGTGGAGGGTTACGCACAAAGTGATCCTTCAATTTTAACAATCTGATAAATTTCGACAGATCAACAAATATATCAACATCACTCCCCATCTGATTAGGGCAAAAACCAAGTCCCTTGCTTAAAACTGAGACATCATCTTTAGAAAGTACCCTGTCTAACAAATTCACAATCATTAGTTTCTTCTCCATGATTTCTCCCTCCTCATTTAGCTCATCTGATTCCCTGCTTTCTTCGATCTGGTCATTCTGCCCACTGGTTCTTGTTTTGTTTTTTTGTTGTTTCTGTTTGGATTCCTGCCATCTCCTCCCCCCCCTTCTGGTCTTTGATCTTTTGGTGTTGATCTTGCACCCAATCTGAATCGCTCCATTTCCAATAAAAAATGATTGGGCCTATTTTCAGTCTCCACCACTCCTACTGAGTCTTCCGTAGCTACTGAACTGGCCACAGAAGAGAGGGAGGTTACACTACTAGCAGAGATTGATTCCAATGTCTCTTCCCTTGGTCTTTTGCCTTCCCCAGGTATCTTCACATTATCATATCTGTGAGAAAAAGTATACACTCTTCCATCTTTATAGTCCTTATCATCTCTCTTGATTTTCTTAATCTTCTTGTCCCTTAGATACATTTGGTGACCCTCAAGGATTTCATCCAAGATCGTATAATTTTTCTTGACTACTTCTCTTAGTTCAGATGTTGCTATTTCTTTCTCCAGTTCCTCAATTTCTTGTTGTAACTTAGCACCCTTTTTCTCCGCATTCTTAATGAGAATGTGCATCATGTTAAACGAGGCATTCCGGAGGTTTCCTCCCAATCCTCCAGTTGATCTTTATCAAGGTCCTCAAATGTAGGAAATGTTACAATTCTGAGGCCCCGTGGTATCTTCTCATTTTCTATATATTTTTCCAGGGTGGTTCCATCCCACCATCTGGACATTTCATGTTTCTTTAATTTCTCTAATTTTAGGAACTTTACTTTTAGGCCCTCTATTTTTGGAACATTTCCACTTATGCCTCCTGGTTTAGAACCGGTGGCAAATAAGTCCTGGGCTAGTTCCTGCCGCCTGTCTTTAAAACCTGGCATGGTTCAATTCTATCAATATTATGATAAGAAAAAGAGCATCTATCTAAGTAGGATTTTCTAGAGCCGGTTAGTGCTAATGAAGGGTGAGAAATACAAAAAATATAGAACTGACAGTGGTACCTTCCAGTTGCCAGCACCTAACCTTATATCACTCCCTTGATCTTGTCCCCTCAATGCAAATGGGGATCCATGTGCACACAGAATAGCACCCACCGTCACAGTGCCTGTTCCCAAAGGAACCTCATAATTCAAAACAAAAGCACAGGTGCACCATGCAGCAGAATTAAATCAATAAAAGAGTCTGTATCCAGACACAAAGTTCTTCAGTTTTTTCTTTCTTTTATTCCATTTTCATATATCGTAAAAAACATAGAGTCCAGCTGAAGTGACTCGACAAACAGTACAGCCAACGTGTTTCGTCCTAAAACAGGACTTCTTCAGGGCTGTTAAGTACAAACAAATAAATATATATATTAAAAAAACAACATTTACAACACATAAGACAGCCTAATACATAAATACCAATTGGCAACATCCTAGTCCATGAACACAATACAATAATTTACATACTTACACATTAAACACAACAAAGACAGACCGACATACTAAAAAACATTTATAAGTTCATCTATTTTCATTGTATATAAAAAATACACATGGTGAGGGCCTAGAAGTCCCACCTGGAACATCATTATCAAAACATATTCTCAATTTTTTATTATTTTTTGTTTTTTATTATTATTTACTCAATTTTATACCTGTCTCCAGTGGCTTCATCTTATTCCCAACTTCACTTCATGAAGTAGAAACACAATAATACATTGTCAGTAATGACAAATCCACATTTGATTACGAAGGAGAAAAGAGAGAAAAAGGAGAAAAAGTTGCCCATCAGGGCTTAGATACAAGAAAAAATAGAATTATTGGAGAACCTAATTAGGATGGAGTATCGTACCGTGGACCCAAGTATATATGAATTCCATGTATAAATACCCAAAACGAAGAGATGAAATATCACAAATACGTCCACAAAATTCAAACCCCCATGTTCTACATATCAGCAAACGGGGAAAAGAAATAAGACACCTTGAGAGAAAACAAAGACAAAAAACAAATAAATACCCACCACAAAATGATGGTAGGATCCAACATTGCCATAACGTTACAAGTCACAGAATTCCCTGTTAGCAACTTGTTTCCCGTCCGGTTTGTTTCTATAACATAACGGCAAATAGTATCAGTTTTAATCACGAGCAGAAAGTGATCTCTACAAATATTATGACAACATAGCCACCATTATTTCAAAATTCCATAAAATTAAGTATAAGTTCAAATAGATAATATAAATCCATGAAAAAAAAACCATAGTAGCGGCAGGTGTTATAACCAGCCACTCTGTTTAAACAAATGGAACACAAGTATACTCTGCATATTATCTTGCTTGAAGGGAAAACCTAATGACAGAGCACATACCTTCAATGTGTCAAGCGAAGGTCTAGATGGTCATGGGATCACACCACTTGATGAGAGGTGGACTTGTACAGAAAAACACCACTAAGCCTACAGGGAGATAATTACCCCTGATTAGTCCTTACAGTCCCAAACAACTACATTGCCTTTTATCATCTTACCTATCGCACATCAGCGCAACAATGGCATCACATAGCGAGTCAATGTTTAAGAGATAAATCAGTTAGATAGAAAGAACACCAAACTGTAAGAGAGATAAATGACCAGTTCATACAGCGGTCCATAGATGTTATGCTTCAACCTAGAAAGCATGAGATTGTAACCATCTGGTAGTAGAGGTTAACACCAAGATGCATAAGTCACCAACCCCCTTATAAAGATAAAAACCTAATCAACACTGTTCTCATCTAGATAACCCTCTCTCCCAAGGCATACTCGGAGAATACTATCGGTATAGAGGTAATATAAATGGTTAAAGCATAGTACACGACAAAGTAGCGCAATGCCAACGTTATTTCAATTGTAGGCATAAAAATCACCAAGTCCACATAGTAAGAGCTGTTACTTTTGCCCCCAGTACATGCATACATCATCTACAAAGAGTAAAGAGAATAAAAAAATCACCCTAAAGGAATCATCCAAAGAGCAACATGCCGACATAAGGCTTACCAAAGTAAAGCTGTAACGGTCAACAGGAACGTTGGAATACGTAGCAGCGAACAGAAAAAACGGGGTAGGAAGCTCCAGCAGTGTCTACATTGGGTTTAAATAACGCTCGGCGTCTAGCAAAACCGAAACACCTGCGTTAAGTTAAAAAAACGGTTATACGTGCCCATCCAAGTCGTATAGTATGTACCTAATGCGGCGGCCATATTGTAATGGTAATCATTATGTGTGGAAATCTCACATATTTTGTTATTATCTAGATAACAGAACTTAAGGATGGCTCTAAAAATTCTATCGGCCCAAAATGCCGTAATGCAGCAAAAATAACAATACGTATCGGCACAATAATAGCCTACGTAGCGCATTCTGCAGAAGAAGATTAAGCGCAACAAATTAGAACACAAATACGGCGCGACCACCTGTCAGTTATTTTTAGGTTCAACGCTATTACTTGGACCCACATGAAGGGTAAAGACATATCTAATAGTTGTTAAGATGACCTAAAATGCATCCTCGAAATCCCAGGGACAACATCCAAATAATGGTGATAACGCAGCGGCCATCTTGGCCTATGTTGGGACCGGATTAGCCTGTGCTTACCGTATGGATGATTCAAAGATCAAAGAAGGTCCCAAAGCCATATAAAGCATATTGAGTCAAACCACTCAAACGGCAAGCACATATAGTATAAACTAGGGTTTATAAGCCTCTGTCTGCCTATATCAACAAAGCACCAAATTGTTTCCAATTTTAACTACATAATAATACAATGAAAATCCCAAGGTGTCTCATTGGCTATAATACTTCCAAACTAGCTAAACTACACATTATCCACGAGATTCATATCCAAAAAAGAAGGAAAGCACATATATATATAAATATTAAATTTTTAACATCCAGAAAAAATATATACAAGAAGCAATCAATTACCAAATTAAAAACAATAACATCAAAAAATGTAAAGATAAAAAAAATAGAAAATGAGAGCAAATAAGTAACAGAAAAGATAGAAGACAGAAAAGAGAAATACACCAATGTACAAAGTTGTCCCACATACTATGTAGGGCCTAAATTAATTGTCATACCATTACCAATTCACCTGACTCATGTCCAAATTGATGCCATTTAGAAGGATGGTTAGCACTATTCAATTTTTAACTTGATTCATAAAACTCCCAACTATATAGAACAACAAAGACGGGAGAAAAAGTTGCTATTATATGCAGACCGAATACAGACAGCGAAAATAAAGTTCTTACAAAAAATAGTGCATTTCATCATCACTATTATGGCCTAGTTCAACACATCGCAATCTACAAATCCACCCTGCTTCATTCTTTCTTAAGGCCAATTACCTATTCCCCCTCTTGGGTGGGCAGGGACATGATCTATCCCTATAAACCAAAATTCGTCAACAGTTGTATGTTTTTCCTGCATATGAAAGGTAAGGGGATATCTAAGGTCTCCGTTACGTCGAGCGCGCACATGTTCCTGCACTCTTATCTTCAGGGCTCTTTTGGTACTGCCCACGTAGATCTTATCACATGGGCATCCCAATATATACGTTACATATTTTGAATTACAATTGATCAGGTGATTTATGGTATATCTGCGGTTGGTATTAAAACAGAAATTCTTGGTCATATTTCTACCAAGCCTACAGACACAACATTCTCTACATGTATAGAACCCTGTCAGTGTAGATGTAAGCCAGGTTTGAGGTTTGGAGGTAGTCACATAGCTGGGGCACAGCATATTTCTTAAATTATGCCCCCTCCTATATGTCAACCTCGGTTTGGTAGCCAGGGTTCCTTGCATACTTGGTATATCCACTAAGAGGTGCCAATGTTTTCTAAGGACATTGTATACTCTGCTACTGCGATCATTGTATTGCGTAGTGAAGGCAATTGGAGCTTTTTGACCATATTACTAGAGTTAACTGTTAAAGTGGATGCCCTAGAGACTTTCATCACTTTATTATGTGCTTTGCTCAGTGTGACCTCCGGGTACCCCCTATCCAAGAAGCGCTTCTCTGTCTCCCCTAGGCTCTTTAGGAAACTACCATCAGTGCTACAATTGCGTCTCATGCGAATCATCTCCCCATATGGGATGTTGTTAATAACATGTTGGGGATGCGAACTTTGAAAGTGTAGTGTGCTATTACAGGCAGTCTTTTTTCTGTATGTGCGGCTGTGAATGTGATCATACTGTATGAAGAAAGTGACATCTAAGAAGTCAATCTCTTCCTTGCTATGATTCATGGTGAATCTTATATTAAAAGGATTATCATTAAGATAAGCATGATAATTCATAAGCTCCGGGGCAGGCCCATCCCACAGCATAATGATGTCATCGATGTACCTGCCCCAGAAAATCACATGCTCCATCCACCTTGCCGCATGGCGGCCCCAGGCATGCTCCCGCTCAAACCAGCCCATAAAGAGCCCGGCGTAAGCGGGAGCAAATCTGGAGCCCATCGCTGTACCCTGAATTTGCTGAAACCATACAGAGTCATGAAGAAAAAAGTTTTTGGACAGAATAATATCAGTCATTTCCATCAAGATCTCATTATGAGAATAATGATCTGCCGTCCTTTGTCCCAGATAGAAATGCAATGCTTTTACTCCAAATTCCTTTTTAATACATGTGTATAGACTGGTAACATCCAATGTCACAAATGTTAAAGTCTCAGACCAATGAAAGCCTTCGAATTTCCCCAAAATATCTTTTGTGTCCTTTATATACGATGGTAGATTTTGTACCAAGGGCTGTATATAATGGTCCACATATTCAGAGAGTTTCTCCGTAGGTGAGTTAACCCCAGAAATGATAGGGCGGCCCGGTGGAAAGGGGCCACCCTTATGTATCTTGGGCAGAATGTAGATACAAGGGAAGACCGGTTCCAGAACTGTTAAATATCTCCATTCCTCTTGACTCAGCGGGCCAATCTCCCGCCACTCTACAAGTCTCATGTTTATAAACGTACATAGGGCTTTGATGGGATTCCCTGACAGTTTAGTATAGCAAGATGTATCTGCTAGTTGGCGGTCTATTTCCCTCATGTAACTCATCTTTTGCATAATGACCACATTCCCCCCCTTGTCAGCCTCACGTATGACAATGGTAGAATCAGACTTGAGTCCTTTTAAGGCTGCAGTCTCAGCGACCGTTAGATTATAACTTCTCAAGTTAGGGGGGATAGGATGTTCCAATAGATGATAAAATCCTTGTGTAACCCTGTCTCTAAAAATGTCTATATTGGGGTGTGTCCCAAAAGGGATACATTTCGACTTAGATCTCAAACCACTATCCACAGACACATCCTCCAATATTTCCAACTCATTTCTAATGAGGTCCATATCAATTGACGTTTCATATTCAACAGACATCATCGTTTGGATAACATTTATTTCATTTACAGTATGTGTAGGAGGGATATATTCAATCTTGGGTTTAACACAGGGTGGAGGGTTACGCACAAAGTGATCCTTCAATTTTAACAATCTGATAAATTTCGACAGATCAACAAATATATCAACATCACTCCCCATCTGATTAGGGCAAAAACCAAGTCCCTTGCTTAAAACTGAGACATCATCTTTAGAAAGTACCCTGTCTAACAAATTCACAATCATTAGTTTCTTCTCCATGATTTCTCCCTCCTCATTTAGCTCATCTGATTCCCTGCTTTCTTCGATCTGGTCATTCTGCCCACTGGTTCTTGTTTTGTTTTTTTGTTGTTTCTGTTTGGATTCCTGCCATCTCCTCCCCCCCCCTTCTGGTCTTTGATCTTTTAGTGTTGATCTTGCACCCAATCTGAATCTCTCCATTTCCAATAAAAAATTATTGGCCCTATTTTCAGTCTCCACCACTCCTACTGAGTCTTCCGTAGCTACTGAACTGGCCACAGAAGAGAGGGAGGTTACACTACTAGCAGAGATTGATTCCAATGTCTCTTCCCTTGGTCTTTTGCCTTCCCCAGGTATCTTCACATTATCATATCTGTGAGAAAAAGTATGCACTCTTCCATCTTTATAGTCCTTATCATCTCTCTTGATTTTCTTAATCTTCTTGTCCCTTAGATACATTTGGTGACCCTCAAGGATTTCATCCAAGATCGTATAATTTTCTTGACTACTTCTCTTAGTTCAGATGTTGCTATTTCTTTCTCCAGTTCCTCAATTTCTTGTTGTAACTTAGCACCCTTTTTCTCTGCATTCTTAATGAGAATGCGCATCATGTTAAACGAGGCATTCCGGAGGTTTCCTCCCAATCCTCCAGTTGATCTTTATCAAGGTCCTCAAATGTAGGAAATGTTAAAATTCTGAGGCCCCGTGGTATCTTCTCATTTTCTATATATTTTTCCAGGGTGGTTCCGCCCCACCATCTGGACATTTCATGTTTCTTTAATTTCTCTAATTTTAGGAACTTTACTTTTAGACCCTCTATTTTTGGAACATTTCCACTTATGCCTCCTGGTTTAGAACCGGTGGCAAATAAGTCCTGGGCTAGTTCCTGCCGCCTGTCTTTAAAACCTGGCATGGTTCAATTCTATCAATATTATGATAAGAAAAAGAGCATCTATCTAAGTAGGATTTTCTAGAGCCGGTTAGTGCTAATGAATAATGAAGGGTGAGAAATACAAAAAAAAATAGAACTGACAGTGGTACCTTCCAGTTGCCAGCACCTAACCTTATATCACTCCCTTGATCTTGTTCCCTCAATGCAAATGGGGATCCATGTGCACACAGAATAGCACCCACCATCACAGTGCCTGTTCCCAAAGGAACCTCATAATTCAAAACAAAAGCACAGGTGCACCATGCAGCAGAATTAAATCAATAAAAAGAGTCTGTATCCAGACACAAAGTTCTTCAGTTTTTTCTTTCTTTTATTCCATTTTCATATATCGTAAAAAACATAGAGTCCAGCTGAAGTGACTCGACAAACAGTACAGCCAATGTGTTTCGTCCTAAAACAGGACTTCTTCAGGGCTGTTAAGTACAAACAAATAAATATATATATTAAAAAAACAACATTTACAACACATAAGACAGCCTAATACATAAATACCAATTGGCAACATCCTAGTCCATGAACACAATACAATAATTTACATACTTACACATTAAACACAACAAAGACAGACCGACATACTAAAAAACATTTATCAGTTCATCTATTTTCATTGTATATAAAAAATACACATGGTGAGGGCCTAGAAGTCCCACCTGGAACATCATTATCAAAACATATTCTCAATTTTTTATTATTTTTGTTTTTTATTATTATTTACTCAATTTTATACCTGTCTCCAGTGGCTTCATCTTATTCCCAACTTCACTTCATGAAGTAGAAACACAATAATACATTGTCAGTAATGACAAATCCACATTAGATTACGAAGGAGAAAAGAGAGAAAAAGGAGAAAAAGTTGCCCATCAGGGCTTAGATACAAGAAAAAATAGAATTATTGGAGAACCTAATTAGGATGGAGCAACGTACCGTGGACCCAAGTATATATGAATTCCATGTATAAATACCCAAAACGAAGAGATGAAATATCACAAATACGTCCACAAAATTCAAACCCCCATGTTCTACATATCAGCAAACGGGGAAAAGAAATAAGACACCTTGAGAGAAAACAAAGACAAAAAACAAATAAATACCCACCACAAAATGATGGTAGGATCCAACATTGCCATAACGTTACAAGTCACAGAATTCCCTGTTAGCAACTTGTTTCCCGTCCGGTTTGTTTCTATAACATAACGGCAAATAGTATCAGTTTTAACCACGAGCAGAAAGTGATCTCTACAAATATTATGACAACATAGCCACCATTATTTCAAAATTCCATTAAATTAAGTATAAGTTCAAATAGATAATATAAATCCATGAAAAAAAAACCATAGTAGCGGCAGGTGTTATAACCAGCCACTCTGTTTAAACAAATGGAACACAAGTATACTCTGCATATTATCTTGCTTGAAGGGAAAACCTAATGACAGAGCACATACCTTCAATGTGTCAAGCGAAGGTCTAGATGGTCATGGGATCACACCACTTGATGAGAGGTGGACTTGTACAGAAAAACACCGCTAAGCCTACAGGAGATAATTACCCCTGATTAGTCCTTACAGTCCCAAACAACTACATTGCCTTTTATCATCTTACCTATCGCACATCAGCGCAACAATGGCATCACATAGCGAGTCAATGTTTAAGAGATAAATCAGTTAGATAGAAAGAACACCAAACTGTAAGAGAGATAAATGACCAGTTCATACAGCGGTCCATAGATGTTATGCTTCAACCTAGAAAGCATGAGATTGTAACCATCTGGTAGTAGAGGTTAACACCAAGATGCATAAGTCACCAACCCCCTTATAAAGATAAAAACCTAATCAACACTGTTCTCATCTAGATAACCCTCTCTCCCAAGGCATACTCGGAGAATACTATCGGTATAGAGGTAATATAAATGGTTAAAGCATAGTACATGACAAAGTAGCGCAATGCCAACGTTATTTCAATTGTAGGCATAAAAAATCACCAAGTCCACATAGTAAGAGCTGTTACTTTTGCCCCCAGTACATGCATACATCATCTACAAAGAGTAAAGAGAATAAAAAAATCACCCTAAAGGAATAATCCAAAGAGCAACATGCCGACATAAGGCTTACCAAAGTAAAGCTGTAACGGTCAACAGGAACGTTGGAATACGTAGCAGCGAACAGAAAAAACGGGGCAGGAAGCTCCAGCAGTGTCTACATCGGGTTTAAATAACGCTCGGCGTCTAGGAAAACCGAAACACCTGCGTTAAGTTAAAAAAACGGTTATACGTGCCCATCCAAGTCGTATAGTATGTACCTAATGCGGCGGCCATATTGTAATGGTAATCATTATGTGTGGAAATCTCACATATTTTGTTATTATCTAGATAACAGAACTTAAGGATGGCTCTAAAAATTCTATCGGCCCAAAATGCTGTAATGCAGCAAAAATAACAATACGTATCGGCACAATAATAGCCTACGTAGCGCATTCTACAGAAGAAGATTAAGCACAACAAATTAGAACACAAATACGGCGCGACCACCTGTCAGTTATTCTTAGGTTCAACGCTATTACTTGGACCCACACGAAGGGTAAAGACATATCTAATAGTTGTTAAGTTGACCTAAAATGCATCCTCGAAATCCCAGGGACAACATCCAAATAATGGTGATAACGCAGCGGCCATCTTGGCCTATGTTGGGACCGGATTAGCCTGTGCTTACCGTATGGATGATTCAAAGATCAAAGAAGGTCCCAAAGCCATATAAAGCATATTGAGTCAAACCAGTCAAACGGCAAGCACATATAGTATAAACTAGGGTTTATAAGCCTCTGTCTGCCTATATCAACAAAGCACCAAATTGTTTCCAATTTTAACTACATCATAATACAATGAAGATCCCAAGGTTTCTCATTGGCTATAATACTTCCAAACTAGCTAAACTACACATTATCCACGAGATTCATATCCAAAAAAGAAGGAAAGCACATATATATATAAATATTAAATTTTTAACATCCAGAAAAAATATATAGAAGAAGCAATCAATTACCAAATTAAAAACAATAACATCAAAAAATTTAAAGATAAAAAAATAATAGAAAATGAGAGCAAATAAGTAACAGAAAAGATAGAAGACAGAAAAGAGAAATACACCAATGTACAAAGTTGTCCCACATACTATGTAGGGCCTAAATTATTTGTCATACATTACCAATTCACCTGACTCATGTCCAAATTGATGCCATTTAGAAGGATGGTTAGCACTATTCAATTTTTAACTTGATTCATAAAACTCCCAACTATATAGAACAACAAAGACGGGAGAAAAAGTGGCTTTTATATGCAGACCGAATACAGACAGCGAAAATAAAGTTCTTACAAAAAATAGTGCATTTCATCATCACTATTATGGCCTAGTTCAACACATCGCAATCTACAAATCCACCCTGCTTCATTCTTTCTTAAGGCCAATTCCTATTCCCCCTCTTGGGTGGGCAGGGACATGATCTATCCCTATAAACCAAAATTCGTCAACAGTTGTATGTTTTTCCTGCATATGAAAGGTAAGGGGATATCTAAGGTCTCCGTTACGTCGAGCGCGCACATGTTCCTGCACTCTTATCTTCAGGGCTCTTTTGGTACTGCCCACGTAGATCTTATCACATGGGCATCCCAATATATACGTTACATATTTTGAATTACAATTGATCAGGTGATTTATGGTATATCTGCGGTTGGTATTAAAACAGAAATTCTTGGTCATATTTCTACCAAGCCTACAGACACAACATTCTCTACATGTATAGAACCCTGTCAGTGTAGATGTAAGCCAGGTTTGAGGTTTGGAGGTAGTCACATAGCTGGGGCACAGCATATTTCTTAAATTATGCCCCCTCCTATATGTCAACCTCGGTTTGGTAGCCAGGGTTCCTTGCATACTTGGTATATCCACTAAGAGGTGCCAATGTTTTCTAAGGACATTGTAGACTCTGCTACTGCGATCATTGTATTGCGTAGTGAAGGCAATTGGAGCTTTTTTGACCATATTACTAGAGTTAACTGTTAAAGTGGATGCCCTAGAGACTTTCATCACTTTATTATGTGCTTTGCTCAGTGTGACCTCCGGGTACCCCCTATCCAAGAAGCGGTTCTCTGTCTCCCCCAGGCTCTTTAGGAAACTACCATCAGTGCTACAATTGCGTCTCATGCGAATCATCTCCCCATATGGGATGTTGTTAATAACATGTTGGGGATGCTAACCATCCTTCTAAATGGCATCAATTTGGACATGAGTCAGGTGAATTGGTAATGGTATGACAAATAATTTAGGCCCTACATAGTATGTGGGACAACTTTGTACATTGGTGTATTTCTCTTTTCTGTCTTCTATCTTTTCTGTTACTTATTTGCTCTCATTTTTTATCTTTAAATTTTTTGATGTTATTGTTTTTAATTTGGTAATTGATTGCTTCTTGTATATATTTTTTCTGGATGTTAAAAATTTAATATTTATATATATATGTGCTTTCCTTCTTTTTTGGATATGAATCTCGTGGATAATGTGTAGTTTAGCTAGTTTGGAAGTATTATAGCCAATGAGACACCTTGGGATTTTCATTGTATTATGATGTAGTTAAAATTGGAAACAATTTGGTGCTTTGTTGATATAGGCAGACAGAGGCTTATAAACCCTAGTTTATACTATATGTGCTTGCCATTTGAGTGGTTTGACTCAATAAGCTTTATATGGCTTTGGGACCTTCATTGATCTTTGAATCATCCATACGGTAAGCACAGGCTAATCCGGTCCCAACATAGGCCAAGATGGCCGCTGCGTTATCACCATTATTTGGATGTTGTCCCTGGGATTTCGAGGATGCATTTTAGGTCATCTTAACAACTATTAGATATGTCTTTACCCTTCATGTGGGTCCAAGTAATAGCGTTGAACCTAAGAATAACTGACAGGTGGTCACGCCGTATTTGTGTTCTAATTTGTTGCGCTTAATCTTCTTCTGTAGAATGCGCTACGTAGGCTATTATTGTGCCGATACGTATTGTGATTTTTGCTGCATTACGGCATTTTGGGCCGATAGAATTTTTAGAGCCATCCTTAAGTTCTGTTATCTAGATAATAACAAAATATGTGAGATTTCCACACATAATGATTACCATTACAATATGGCGGCCGCATTAGGTACATACTATACGACTTGGATGGGCACGTATAACCGTTTTTTAACTTAACGCAGGTGTTTCGGTTTTCCTAGAAACCGAGCGTTATTTAAACCCGATGTAGACACTGCTGGAGCTTCCTGCCCTGTTTTTTCTGTTCGCTGCTACGTATTCCAACATTCCTGTTGACCGTTACAGCTTTACTTTGGTAAGCCTTATGTCGGCATGTTGCTCTTTGGATTATTCCTTTAGGGTGATTTTTTATTCTCTTTACTCTTTGTAGATGATGTATGCATGTACTGGGGGCAAAAGTAACAGCTCTTACTATGTGGACTTGGTGATTTTTATGCCTACAATTGAAATAACGTTGGCATTGCGCTACTTTGTCGTGTACTATGCTTTAACCATTTATATTACCTCTATACCGATAGTATTCTCCGAGTATGCCTTGGGAGAGAGGGTTATCTAGATGAGAACAGTGTTGATTAGGTTTTTATCTTTATAAGGGGGTTGGTGACTTATGCATCTTGGTGTTAACCTCTACTACCAGATGGTTACAATCTCATGCTTTCTAGGTTGAAGCATAACATCTATGGACCGCTGTATGAACTGGTCATTTATCTCTCTTACAGTTTGGTGTTCTTTCTATCTAACTGATTTATCTCTTAAACATTGACTCGCTATGTGATGCCATTGTTGCGCTTGATGTGCGATAGGTAAGATGATAAAAGGCAATGTAGTTGTTTGGGACTGTAAGGACTAATCAGGGGTAATTATCTCCCTGTAGGCTTAGCAGTGTTTTTCTGTACAAGTCCACCTCTCATCAAGTGGTGTGATCCCATGACCATCTAGACCTTTGCTTGACACATTGAAGGTATGTGCTCTGTCATTAGGTTTTCCCTTCAAGCAAGATAATATGCAGAGTATACTTGTGTTCCATTTGTTTAAACAGAGTGGCTGGTTATAACACCTGCCGCTACTATGGTTTTTTTCATGGATTTATATTATCTATTTGAACTTATACTTAATTTAATGGAATTTTGAAATAATGGTGGCTATGTTGTCATAATATTTGTAGAGATCACTTTCTGCTCGTGATTAAAACTGATGCTATTTGCCGTTATGTTATAGAAACAAACCGGACGGGAAACAAGTTGCTAACAGGGAATTCTGTGACTTGTAACGTTATGGCAATGTTGGATCATACCATCATTTTGTGGTGGGTATTTATTTGTTTTTTGTCTTTGTTTTCTCTCAAGGTGTCTTATTTCTTTTCCCCGTTTGCTGATATGTAGAACATGGGGTTTGAATTTTGTGGACGTATTTGTGATATTTCATCTCTTCGTTTTGGGTATTTATACATGGAATTCATATATACTTGGGTCCACGGTACGATACTCCATCCTAATTAGGTTCTCCAATAATTCTATTTTTTCTTGTATCTAAGCCCTGATGGGCAACTTTTTCTCCTTTTTCTCTCTTTTCTCCTTCGTAATCTAATGTGGATTTGTCATTACTGACAATGTATTATTGTGTTTCTACTTCATGAAGTGAAGTTGGGAATAAGATGAAGTCACTGGAGACAGGTATAAAATTGAGTAAATAATAATAAAAAACAAAAAATAATAAAAAATTGAGAATATGTTTTGATAATGATGTTCCAGGTGGGACTTCTAGGCCCTCACCATGTGTATTTTTTATATACAATGAAAATAGATGAACTTATAAATGTTTTTTAGTATGTCGGTCTGTCTTTGTTGTGTTTAATGTGTAAATATGTAAATTATTGTGTTGTGTTCATGGACTAGGATGTTGCCAATTGGTATTTATGTATTAGGATGTCTTATGTGTTGTAAATGTTGTTTTTTTAATATATATATTTATTTGTTTGTACTTAACAGCCCTGAAGAAGTCCTGTTTTAGGACGAAACACATTGGCTGTACTGTTTGTCGAGTCACTTCAGCTGGACTCTATGTTTTTTACGATATATGAAAATGGAATAAAAGAAAGAAAAAACTGAAGAACTTTGTGTCTGGATACAGACTCTTTTTATTGATTTAATTCTGCTGCATGGTGCACCTGTGCTTTTGTTTTGAATTATGAGGTTCCTTTGGGAACAGGCACTGTGACGGTGGGTGCTATTCTGTGTGCACATGGATCCCCATTTGCATTGAGGGGACAAGATCAAGGGAGTGATATAAGGTTAGGTGCTGGCAACTGGAAGGTACCACTGTCAGTTCTATATTTTTTTGTATTTCTCACCCTTCATTAGCACTAACCGGCTCTAGAAAATCCTACTTAGATAGATGCTCTTTTTCTTATCATAATATTGATAGAATTGAACCATGCCAGGTTTTAAAGACAGGCGGCAGGAACTAGTCCAGGACTTATTTGCCACCGGTTCTAAACCAGGAGGCATAAGTGGAAATGTTCCAAAAATAGAGGGCCTAAAAGTAAAGTTCCAAAAATTAGAGAAATTAAAGAAACATCAAATGTCCAGCTTGTGGGACGGAACCACCCTGGAAAAATATATAGAAAATGAGAAGATACCACGGGGCCTCAGAATTTTAACATTTCCTACATTTGAGGACCTTGATAAAGATCAACTGGAGGATTGGGAGGGAAACCTCCGGAATGCCTCGTTTAACATGATGCGCATTCTCATTAAGAATGCGGAGAAAAAGGGTGCTAAGTTACAACAAGAAATTGAGGAACTGGAGAAAGAAATAGCAACATCTGAACTAAGAGAAGTAGTCAAGAAAAATTATACGATCTTGGATGAAATCCTTGAGGGTCACCAAATGTATGTAAGGGACAAGAAGATTAAGAAAATCAAGAGAGATGATAAGGACTGTAAAGATGGAAGAGTGTATACTTTTTCTCACAGATATGATAATGTGAAGATACCTGGGGAAGGCAAAAGACCAAGGGAAGAGACATTGGAATCAATCTCTGCTAGTAGTGTAACCTCCCTCTCTTCTGTGGCCAGTTCAGCAGCTACGGAAGACTCAGTAGGAGTGGTGGAGACTGAAAATAGGCCCAATAATTTTTTATTGGAAATGGAGAGATTCAGATTGGGTGCAAGATCAACACCAAAAGATCAAAGACCAGAAGGGGGGGAGGAGATGGCAGGAATCCAAACAGAAACAACAAAAAAACAAAACAAGAACCAGTGGGCAGAATGACCAGATCGAAGAAAGCAGGGAATCAGATGAGCTAAATGAGGAGGGAGAAATCATGGAGAAGAAACTAATGATTGTGAATTTGAAGGCAGGGTACTTTCTAAAGATGATGTCTCAGTTTTAAGCAAGGGACTTGGTTTTTGCCCTAATCAGATGGGGAGTGATGTTGATATATTTGTTGATCTGTTGAAATTTATCAGATTGTTAAAATTGAAGGATCACTTTGTGCGTAACCCTCCACCCTGTGTTAAACCCAAGATTGAATATATCCCTCCTACACATACTGTAAATGAAATAAATGTTATCCAAACGATGATGTCTGTTGAATATGAAACGTCAATTGATATGGACCTCATTAGAAATGAGTTGGAAATATTGGAGGATGTGTCTGTGGATAGTGGCTTGAGATCTAAGTCGAAATTTATCCCTTTTGGGACACACCCCAATATAGACATTTTTAGAGACAGGGTTACACAAGGATTTTATCATCTATTGGAACATCCTATCCCCCCTAACTTGAGAAGTTATAATCTAACGGTTGCTGAGACTGCAGCCTTAAAAGGACTCAAGTCTGATTCTACCATTGTCATACGTGAGGCTGACAAGGGGGGGAATGTGGTCATTATGCAAAAGATGAGTTACATGAGGGAAATAGACCGCCAACTAGCAGATACATCTTGCTATACTAAACTGTCAGGGAATCCCATCAAAGCCCTATGTACGTTTATAAACATGAGACTTGTAGAGTGGCGGGAGATTGGCCTGCTGAGTCAAGAGGAATGGAGATATTTAACAGTTCTGGAACCGGTCTTCCCTTGTATCTACATTCTGCCCAAGATACATAAGGGTGGCCCCTTTCCACCGGGCCACCCAATCATTTCTGGGGTTAACTCACCTATGGAGAAACTCTCTGAATATGTGGACCATTATATACAGCCCTTGGTACAAAATCTACCATCGTATATAAAGGACACGAAAGATATTTTGGGGAAATTCGAAGGCTTTGATTGGTCTGAGACTTTAACATTTGTGACATTGGATGTTACCAGTCTATACACATGTATTAAAAGGAATTTGGAGTAAAAGCATTGCATTTCTATCTGGGACAAAGGACGGCAGATCATTATTCTCATAATGAGATCTTGATGGAAATGACTGATATTATTCTGTCCAAAAACTTTTTTCTTCATGACTCTGTATGGTTTCAGCAAATTCAGGGTACAGCGATGGGCTCCAGATTTGCTCCCGCTTATGCCGGGCTCTTTATGGGCTGGTTTGAGCGGGAGCATGCCTGGGGCCGCCATGCGGCAAGGTGGATGGAGCATGTGATTTTCTGGGGCAGGTACATCGATGACATCATTATGCTGTGGGATGGGCCTGCCCCGGAGCTTATGAATTATCATGCTTATCTTAATGATAATCTTTTTAATATAAGATTCACCATGAATCATAGCAAGGAAGAGATTGACTTCTTAGATGTCACTTTCTTCATACAGGATGATCACATTCACAGCCGCACATACAGAAAAAAGACTGCCTGTAATAGCACACTACACTTTCAAAGTTCGCATCCCCAACATGTTATTAACAACATCCCATATGGGGAGATGATTCGCATGAGACGCAATTGTAGCACTGATGGTAGTTTCCTAAAGAGCCTAGGGAGACAGAGAAGCGCTTCTTGGATAGGGGGTACCCGGAGGTCACACTGAGCAAAGCACATAATAAAGTGATGAAAGTCTCTAGGGCATCCACTTTAACAGTTAACTCTAGTAATATGGTCAAAAAGCTCCAATTGCCTTCACTACGCAATACAATGATTGCAGTAGCAGAGTATACAATGTCCTTAGAAAACATTGGCACCTCTTAGTGGATATACCAAGTATGCAAGGAACCCTGGCTACCAAACCGAGGTTGACATATAAGAGGGGGCATAATTTAAGAAATATGCTGTGCCCTAGCTATGTGACTACCTCCAAACCTCAAACCTGGCTTACATCTACACTGACAGGGTTCTATACATGTAGAGAATGTTGTGTCTGTAGGCTTGGTAGAAATATGACCAAGAATTTCTGTTTTAATACCAACCGCAGATATACCATAAATCACCTGATCAATTGTAATTCAAAATATGTAACGTATATATTGGGATGCCCATGTGATAAGATCTACGTGGGCAGTACCAAAAGAGCCCTGAAGATAAGAGTGCAGGAACATGTGCGCGCTCGACGTAACGGAGACCTTAGATATCCCCTTACCTTTCATATGCAGGAAAAACATACAACTGTTGACGAATTTTGGTTTATAGGGATAGATCATGTCCCTGCCCACCCAAGAGGGGGGAATAGGGAATTGGCCTTAAGAAAGAATGAAGCAGGGTGGATTTGTAGATTGCGATGTGTTGAACTAGGCCATAATAGTGATGATGAAATGCACTATTTTTTGTAAGAACTTTATTTTCGCTGTCTGTATTCGGTCTGCATATAAAAGCCACTTTTTCTCCCGTCTTTGTTGTTCTATATAGTTGGGAGTTTTATGAATCAAGTTAAAAATTGAATAGTGCTAACCATCCTTCTAAATGGCATCAATTTGGACATGAGTCAGGTGAATTGGTAATGGTATGATAAATAATTTAGGCCCTACATAGTATGTGGGACAACTTTGTACATTGGTGTATTTCTCTTTTCTGTCTTCTATCTTTTCTGTTACTTATTTGCTCTCATTTTCTATTATTATTTTATCTTTAAATTTTTGGATGTTATTGTTTTTAATTTGGTAATTGATTGCTTCTTGTATATATTTTTTCTGGATGTTAAAAATTTAATATTTATATATATATGTGCTTTCCTTCTTTTTGGATATGAATCTCGTGGATAATGTGTAGTTTAGCTAGTTTGGAAGTATTATAGCCAATGAGACACCTTGGGATTTTCATTGTATTATGATGTAGTTAAAATTGGAAACAATTTGGTGCTTTGTCGATATAGGCAGACAGAGGCTTATAAACCCTAGTTTATACTATATGTGCTTGCCGTTTGAGTGGTTTGACTCAATATGCTTTATATGGCTTTGGGACCTTCTTTGATCTTTGAATCATCCATACGGTAAGCACAGGCTAATCCGGTCCCAACATAGGCCAAGATGGCCGCTGCGTTATCACCATTATTTGGATGTTGTCCCTGGGATTTCGAGGATGCATTTTAGGTCATCTTAACAACTATTAGATATGTCTTTACCCTTCATGTGGGTCCAAGTAATAGCGTTGAACCTAAGAATAACTGACAGGTGGTCGCGCCGTATTTGTGTTCTAATTTGTTGCGCTTAATCTTCTTCTGTAGAATGCGCTACGTAGGCTATTATTGTGCCGATACGTATTGTGATTTTTGCTGCATTACGGCATTTTGGGCCGATAGAATTTTTAGAGCCATCCTTAAGTTCTGTTATCTAGATAATAACAAAATATGTGAGATTTCCACACATAATGATTACCATTACAATATGGCGGCCGCATTAGGTACATACTATACGACTTGGATGGGCACGTATAACCGTTTTTTTAACTTAACGCAGGTGTTTCGGTTTTCCTAGAAACCGAGCGTTATTTAAACCCGAAGTAGACACTGCTGGAGCTTCCTGCCCCGTTTTTTCTGTTCGCTGCTACGTATTCCAACGTTCCTGTTGACCGTTACAGCTTTACTTTGGTAAGCCTTATGTCGGCATGTTGCTCTTTGGATTATTCCTTTAGGGTGATTTTTTTATTCTCTTTACTCTTTGTAGATGATGTATGCATGTACTGGGGGCAAAAGTAACAGCTCTTACTGTGTGGACTTGGTGATTTTGTATGCCTACAATTGAAATAACGTTGGCATTGCGCTACTTTGTCGTGTACTATGCTTTAACCATTTATATTACCTCTATACCGATAGTATTCTCCGAGTATGCCTTGGGAGAGAGGGTTATCTAGATGAGAACAGTGTTGATTAGGTTTTTATCTTTATAAGGGGGTTGGTGACTTATGCATCTTGGTGTTAACCTCTACTACCAGATGGTTACAATCTCATGCTTTCTAGGTTGAAGCATAACATCTATGGACCGCTGTATGAACTGGTCATTTATCTCTCTTACAGTTTGGTGTTCTTTCTATCTAACTGATTTATCTCTTAAACATTGACTCGCTATGTGATGCCATTGTTGCGCTGATGTGCGATAGGTAAGATGATAAAAGGCAATGTAGTTGTTTGGGACTGTAAGGACTAATCAGGGTAATTATCTCCCTGTAGGCTTAGCGGTGTTTTTCTGTACAAGTCCACCTCTCATCAAGTGGTGTGATCCCATGACCATCTAGACCTTCGCTTGACACATTGAAGGTATGTGCTCTGTCATTAGGTTTTCCCTTCAAGCAAGATAATATGCAGAGTATACTTGTGTTCCATTTGTTTAAACAGAGTGGCTGGTTATAACACCTGCCGCTACTATGGTTTTTTTTCATGGATTTATATTATCTATTTGAACTTATACTTAATTTAATGGAATTTTGAAATAATGGTGGCTATGTTGTCATAATATTTGTAGAGATCACTTTCTGCTCGTGATTAAAACTGATACTATTTGCCGTTATGTTATAGAAACAAACCGGACGGGAAACAAGTTGCTAACAGGGAATTCTGTGACTTGTAACGTTATGGCAATGTTGGATCCTACCATCATTTTGTGGTGGGTATTTATTTGTTTTTTGTCTTTGTTTTCTCTCAAGGTGTCTTATTTCTTTTCCCCGTTTGCTGATATGTAGAACATGGGGGTTTGAATTTTGTGGACATATTTGTGATATTTCATCTCTTTGTTTTGGGTATTTATACATGGAATTCATATATACTTGGGTCCACGGTACGATACTCCATCCTAATTAGGTTCTCCAATAATTCTATTTTTTCTTGTATCTAAGCCCTGATGGGCAACTTTTTCTCCTTTTTCTCTCTTTTCTCCTTCGTAATCTAATGTGGATTTGTCATTACTGACAATGTATTATTGTGTTTCTACTTCATGAAGTGAAGTTGGGAATAAGATGAAGTCACTGGAGACAGGTATAAAATTGAGTAAATAATAATAAAAAACAAAAAATAATAAAAAATTGAGAATATGTTTTGATAATGATGTTCCAGGTGGGACTTCTAGGCCCTCACCATGTGTATTTTTTATATACAATGAAAATAGATGAACTTATAAATGTTTTTTAGTATGTCGGTCTGTCTTTGTTGTGTTTAATGTGTAAGTATGTAAATTATTGTATTTTGTTCATGGACTAGGATGTTGCCAATTGGTATTTATGTATTAGGATGTCTTATGTGTTGTAAATGTTGTTTTTTTAATATATATATTTATTTGTTTGTACTTAACAGCCCTGAAGAAGTCTTGTTTTAGGACGAAACGCGTTGGCTGTACTGTTTGTCGAGTCACTTCAGCTGGACTCTATGTTTTTTACGATATATGAAAATGGAATAAAAGAAAGAAAAAACTGAAGAACTTTGTGTCTGGATACAGACTCTTTTTATTGATTTAATTCTGCTGCATGGTGCACCTGTGCATTTTGTTTTGAATTATGAGGTTCCTTTGGGAACAGGCACTGTGACGGTGGGTGCTATTCTGTGTGCACATGGATCCCCATTTGCATTGAGGGGTCAAGATCAAGGGAGTGATATAAGGTTAGGTGCTGGCAACTGGAAGGTACCACTGTTAGTTCTATATTTTTTTGTCAACCCTACCCACCCTCTTTTTTTTCTTTACTATTTTTATACTTATATTCTATGTGCTGGTTTTTTATGTCGTAGTTTTATGGCTTTTGCCGAATACAGATTATTGACTTGGCTGTGGCTGAGGTTTTGCATAGATATGCTAACTTCTTCTCTGTGGAAGCCACTTGACTACAATAACCAAATTATTTGCATTGGTAAATCCAGTAGCAACTTTATATGCTGTGAGGTTCTTATGCCCTCTCTCTTATGGTCTGGCTTGTCTACACTCAATCACATGCCACTGTCTTGCAGCAACACATAGATCCATCATCAGGTGGGGTATTGCCATTTCTTTGTGGCTTTCATTATCGCTGGACTGCCTGGTTCTGTGCATGCTTCTGCACGGCATGCTGCAACAGGATGAGCATTTGGCACAACATCATGAAGTGGCCTAGTAGGGGTGCATCCATGGCGGTGTTGTGTACAATGTTTCCATGGGGGCTGCTACTGTAGGCATATGCTTGTCTTACCTGATTTGAGCGTGTCCCCAGCTGCGTCTGATTAGAGTATGGTGGTTGAACCAGGGAATTATTTTTCAAATTTTGTGTTTCCCAGTCGCCAGATCTCACATGCTCTGCTTTTTAAAAATAGATAATACTGTACTTTTATGGATGTTGTACAAGGTTGGCTTTAGTGCCATTTGTCACTTGACATGTAATAACTCTGTATTTGCCACACACAAAAACCCACATGTAATACAGATCACTACTGATACTTATACATCTTCACATGCCATAATTATTTAAGGTGATTGTTCTTTATCTGATTGTTGTCACTTACGGACAGAGCGAATGAACTTCTGCGTGTCATTTTCAACAATATGTGTTGTAACTGGATTACTTCACGACTCATAACAAGGCCTAAAACGTCGGTTAAAAATCAAAAACATTTGCAAATACACCAAAAAGAATGCAAACAATGTTAAACAAAAAATACAATACTGAACAATATTTTCAAGCATCAAAAACTTGGAAAAGAAACCTCACCTCAAGAAACAAGGGAATGTAGTGCGGTGAGCAATAACCGTATTGGAAATGGTGTCTCTTGAAGTGCTGTGATTTACTGCTTTCACTTGCTGCTTGCCTTTTATAGTTGGAACAGATCAAGAGACCCTCCTGTGTGAACCTGGAGGCAGAAGCAGACTTCATGAGTAAGACTACAACACAGAAAAAGATGGAAGGCAATATTTTTGTAAGCTATATTTAGGACACAGTATTTATGTCAGAAGATATTCTGACAATAACGTTCTTGCACCATACCTGCATGTTAAGGAAAGAGATGAGGTGTGTGCATCTAAGACCATGCTGTGCTTTTAGGGCTGCAGAGGGGTTTCATCCCAACTGATAATGGGCTGCCCTTAAAAAATACTGCATCCTGAATCTTTATTTTATTGGGTTTCATTTTGCATTATGCATACAACGCCTACAATATGTAAGCTTGTTGAAGGAAAGCTAGCAATGGGAAACAATAAGCGTCTATCACATTGAACCACAGAGCCACACTTAACCCAAGGAAGTTCCACCATCTCTTCTGTGGGTAGGTATATTTCAGCTCTTTATTTTCTTCCTAATGTGCAGACTGTGTGGCTGGCTTCACTATTCTGAAGGAATGTTTCCTTTCCCTGTGTGGAGGTACACTATGCTAGTGGCATGGGTGTTATATCCCCCTTGCCCTCGCCCCATGTTGTGTGGCCCACCTTTAGTCTTTAATTTAGATTCCCCTTTTCAGACTTAAATCTCTTTCTCATGGTGACTTTTTACACACTTTCCTGTTAATGCGTGAATGTGTTGCATGTGCTTTTCTCATTGGTATTGACGTCCTGTAGTCTGTACAGTTAGTTACATGGTGGTACATTGAGAGCATGATGGCATTGTTTTTCTTTCTTTCATTGCTCATTAGTAGACACCTCATTTTAGGTAGACAAACCCAAAGTGCTCATCTGCCATAGTGGGATAAGACAGTACTTTATAATATAAATAACTTCAGCACTAAAGCTCAGTGAGAGGAACACTTCACTCTAGAATTATCATGGAACCGCTGAGAACTGTGACTCAGATGCAGCCAAGCTGACCCGACCTTCATCCTGAGAAGGGAGATAGCCTGTACACTTAGATGGGCTTCCTGACCTCTAAGACCAAGGTATGGGGCTTAGACTATCCCAATTGATCCCAAATGATTTGGTAGAGGGGTACTCCTGCTATGCTCTCTTTAGTGTAGTATTAGATACAGATAGGAGTAAGATAAAATTAATAACAATTAACATGATTGAATTGTTCATATTGTTTAACATTCTAATAATGATGATTACAGTAACATGTCTCATCTTTCTAATAATCGCAGCTCATGCTTTCTTTTCAAGAATACGATCATTTCAATAAATGTTTGAAAGTGCATTTTTGTATCTTTCTTGTGTTTACCGTGGGCATGCTAGAGTAACAAACAAAAAGGTTAGATCTGTTTTTACAAATTCCGTGGGAATCAGAGTGTCTTTTTGAGGTTGCCAATAATATCTGTTACCCTGGTCAGTTTATGGTTTGGATATGGTACTGTGAGCGAGCTGCAACACACCAACACTTCCTGATGATATATGTGAACTAAGTCTCTATATTGTGAAGTTTGTGTTGGTCTAATACGAAGTCTTGCTACATTTGTAGGAACCACATAACACCCATTTATTATAGACTGTTCCTGGGGTCCTTAGGCCATGCTACTGATATTGATGATGGTGATTGTTGCCTCCTACAACTAAATCCATGAAGTGCAGCACAGCTGCTAAGTGCATAAGGCTGCCCAAGAAATTCTGCAGCTAAGCGTTTGATAGCAATGTTCTATTCCCTGCATGGCATGAGGAAAATTTAGTTGGAGTTTACAGTGGTTCATAGCGCAAGTGATGTTAATTGAGAGGGTGCTACGCAAGAGTACCCCTTGCATGAGTTTAAAATGTTGGACAGGTGGCGAGGGATGCAGAAGAAAAAGTAGAAGTCACCCTGGCATTCATCAAGAAAATGAGCTTCCTAAGTAGAGGATGATAAACACATTTATATTTGTGAGAAAGTTGATCATTAGTTGGTAATTCACCACAAGTAATAATGGCACTATGCTTGTTAGGTCCAGTAAAGGTTTCAGTCATTGAAAACTGAAATCAGCCCCTGGTAGCTACGGCACATGGTAGAAAGGCTTAAATTAAGAAAATGTGTAACTTAAAAAACTGTGTAAAGAATTTAAAAGTATAGTTTCAAATATGGATAGCACCAAAAAAACATTAAACATCAACTGTGAGAAACTAGTTGCGATACACTGGGACAAGGTTAAGTTTTAAGCCAAACGCTATGAAACAATGTTTGGATACAAGGACTAGGTCAATCCTGTGAAAAAGTTGCTTTTCAATGTTGATGTTTCTGGCATCAGGATGGAACCTCAGTGAAAGATTTGGTTTAGATGAGAAAAGTTCCGGCAGGAGAAGTTTGAGTTTTTGTACCATCGAGGACTTCAGCGTTCATTGAGTCCTAAATAAAGGCAGTGTCAAGGGAGCTGAGGGATGGACTTGGAGCAGCCTTGGTGTTGACGGTTTCTGACATTGAGGGGAGAAGGTCAGGCTCACTGGCAATAAAAAGTTTGTGGATCTGCTGGCATATTTGTCCCAGTTCCTCAAGAGTTCTCCATGTAAAGTTTGTAGAACCTCTTTGTCCTGGGTATAGGTGGGCACAAGTCCAGCCCTTAGGGTTCTCCTCACACGTCTCAATAGCAGGTGCAGTCTTTTTCTGTCTTCTACAGGTGTTGCAGGGATTCTGCACATACACAGAACTATGCACAGGAAAACAGGACCTCGGTGTGTAGGGGCTGAGCCTTCCTACCCCCTCAGTTCCCAAAATCCCAAAAACGACTAGCTATTGTGCCTCATTCGCTCTCCTACATAATCACGAAGCAGCAAATGATTAGACAACCCAGAACACAACACTCCCGACTCTCTCAGGAATCGCGGTAGCAAGATGTACCCTTTCGCTCACTCACTCACTCGTACTTGTCCACAATAAGAATTGACAGAGTCACTGTTATAGTTCAAAATTCTTATTTTAACTATAGTGCCCTATAATGCAGTATTCAAGCCACTACCAGCAGAAAAACGCGTAAACCTAAAACAGTTAGCATTGTCGCAAGACCATAGATTATAAAGGGGGATGTCATCGTATGCAGACAGTGGATAAAGGACTATAAGGCCTAACCACCCTCCCCTTGGTAAGAAGAAGTTCTTTTATATAAAGGAATATCTCTGGGCTTTGTCAGCAGACCCCATACCATAGTGCCTAGATGGTATTTTTACATCATAGTAACAGCATAGCTCTTCTCCCTGGAATGGGCCCTCTCCAAGTGTGTATTAGAACAACATGCATCCACATAATAAAAAAGCACGAGTTTCCAGCAGTAGCAGCTGTGTTAGCATGTTTTGTCTAGGTGCTAGGGACTGACCAGAACAGAATAACAAGGGGCATTGTTTATCGACCTTGCACCTTGCACACTGTGTTCAGACTAAACTCCGGGAACAGGCAGAAAAATGCACAAACAGAGTCTTGCAAAATAAAGTCATGTAGTAACGTGCGCAAAAGCAGCATCATGGCAGCAGACCTCATGCTAACTTAGCAATGTCAACAATGACCCTAACGGCCATATGACACGTCTAGCAGTGTTCTGAAGAAGGTGTCCAGGGGTGCAACTTTTATGCCCAGTGCTAGGCTGTGGGTGGCTTTCTTAACCCCCTAAACCAGTTCTGGGCAGCTTTTCCCCTCCCTTTGGCCTGATTAGAGGGGCTAAAGAGAGGCAGGCCCAGGTGTGATTTATATCTGCCAGTAACAGAGTAGACATCCTTTGAAGATAAGGAAGGGGCCGGGCACAGCCCCCAGGCCATCCTGGTCAAGTAAGAAAGACAAATACTCAAAGCCCTTTGTCCACTGTCTGGGAGCAATCCACATCTCACACCAGGGAATCCATCAAGGGTCAGGAAACAGCTGGACACTGGCTGGAAAGCCCTTTGTTTTTCGGCAAGAAATAATTAACTTCCTAAAAGTGTTTGTTCCTTCATAGTAATATAACATCTGACTTTACCATTTAATTACATTTTACATCACTATTAAAATGAGTCCTTCAACCATTTTATTTGCTAATCCCAAACTGAATTTAGCACTTATTAAATGTAATAGTGTTACCCAGGGTTAGCCTATGGGACAGCCTCTAAACAAGGTTTTTCACTGCAAGTGTATGTAGAACATTAAACATACATGTCCTACTTTTAAATTATATGCACGGTGCCCTATTGGCATTTAAGGCCTACCTTAGGGGTGACATAAGTATTAAAAATGAATCACTGACAGAATATCGACAATCAGAATATCGAGCTACAAAAATATCGACACAAGAATATCGATGTCCAGAATATCGAAGTCCTATCTACATAATGGTAAGTACAAAAATATCGATTAAAAAATATCGTTGTTAAAAATATCGTTTTTTAATGTATAAAAAAAAAGTAAAATAAAGTAAATAATACATATAATTAAAAAAAACATTTAAAAATGTTTAAAATTATAAGTAATACATATAATGTAAAAATCAATTAAACATATATATGTATAAAATATAATATATATACTTACTTAATACTATTTATAAATAATTGTTTTAGGGGCCCATTACGATACCCGGCGTAAAAGAATCCGCCAGGCATGGAAGCGGCAAAAATCCGCCCGCACACACCGTCTGAACACCGACCACGCCATTACGATTACACAAACCGAAAACCGCCATCGGCGAAAAATCACACAAAATACCGCCCGCCAACGTCCGAGTCGGAGTCAAACCGCCCGCCACGGACGGAAACACGCACGACAACACAAAACCGCCCGCCCTCACGGCCGACACACCGCACGTGAAATTACGATCGCACCGCCATGAGCGCGGGAAAACCACAAATATACCGCCCGCCAGCACAAACAACGCCGATGAGAATCGACACGGCAGAAGCCATGGCGCCCACGTACCTGCACAGAAACCATCCGCTCACAAAACCAATAGCACACAACATGGCCAACAAGTCCACACAGCAAGGCACGCACAAATACACAAGCACAGTACACATCCCGAAAACACCCCCCCGGACAAACAAAAAATACAAAGGCCAGAACCCCAGACACAACACACCTGAAAACAACAGACCATGAGGACACACCCACATAGGTAAGTACAAAAGCAGCACTCCCACAGACCACAACCCCTTGCTACATTGCAAACCAGAGAGGAGAGGAGAGGACACAGTGACACAGCAAGGACAGCAGCACACCACAGAAACGCACACATCACAACCACCACCACCACCACCACCACCACCAAACACCTGCACCACAAACCCCCTGCACATTACACAACACACACCGCACCAGCACCACAAACACCATGGCACCACAAAGAATGCCCAAGTTCACGCCCATTGAGCTGACGGTCATGGTCGACGAGATCATCAAGGTGTACCCACAAATCTATGGGAACATGGTCCAGCACACACCACTAGCCACCAGAAACAGAATGTGGAACCGGATCGTAGACCAGGTCAATGCAGTCGGGACCCTGCCCAGGAACAGAGGAGAAATAAACAAACGTTGGAATGACGTCAAGAGCCTGGTCAAGAAGAAGGAGGGCAAAAACAGAGAGCTGGCTGCCGTCACTGGCGGAGGGAATCCCGCGCTCTTCAAGACCTTCAAAGCGTGGGAGGAGAAGGTGCGAGTCATAATACATCCGGAGATCCTCGCCGGATTAGCAGGGGAGTGGAGGCTGGTAAGTACAAACTAATGTATACCAGCACACCGCTATGTACTCACATGCACTACCACCATGCCACAGCTCCCAGGGACAAACACCCCCATGTCCAGCACACAATACACAACACATCACACACACATGCAACAGACACCACCACACACAGCCCAAACCGAACAACTGTAAGATACGTGGGGACATGTGTACACTCAGCCAGCCACGTAACCACCAACAGGTCCCCAAATATGCCAGAAGCGCCACAACGAGCACCCACCACACCCATGTGTCCGCCACAGCTGCACTAACCGACAAGTAACAGGTAAGTGGCAGGAACACAAAGTGCAGTGGGTGGGACGGTGGACAGCCCAAGTACAACACACACCAGGCCCCTAGTCCCACAGCACAGCAAGGAGGAGCATCCCCCACACCCCACAGCCACGTGTCAGCCACCGCAGTGCACAACGACAGCCATCACGGTCCACAGCAATCGGTGTCAGTGGGTGTCCAGCCACCCCCACGACCCACAACACCCCCCCACCCCCACAGACCTGCAACATGGAGCACCCCCGCTTAGAGCCATGTGGCATCCAGTACAGTGCACGCACGAACAACTTGCAGGTGGGAAACTGGACAGGGCTGGATTACTGGAGGCATGAGGACCGGAACACGACCAACACATGGGACATGTCACGTAGCAGACGAACACGCAGCACCGCCCACCGTCACGAACAAGTGAACAATGTGCACACGGACATGAACAACAGACTCACACCCCACATGACCCATCACAGACATAGCAACACCCAAGGAGCCACGTCTGCATGCACAAGCCACACTGAATATAGTACCACACGGCAGCCACTGTGCAACTCATCACACACAACCGAAACACCATTGAAGTCCTGTCCATGTAGCCCCTACTGCCTGTCAACCACACACCCCACAACTACGCCTATGTAAGACAAACAACACTAGACGCAACAGAGCGGAACAACATAAATGCACACGAACACCACTGAACCCATCAAACACACAGACACACCATGCACATTCAACATACCATCCATCCCATCCGTCAGCCCCAGTCTCATGAAAGGCATGTCATCCGCACAGCTGCCACACATACAGCAGTCACGCTAAGATACATGCCCATGACCAACCATGTGCCAGAAGTCAATGAAGCGCACGACACACTGTGAGCAACAACACACAACATGGGCCACAACCCCCCCGAGCACTGCAGTGATGCACATGGCACAGGGCAGCACGCACACCAAGGAGATGGGACAACTGCAATACGTTGGCTGGCACACAACTATCACTCACTCATAACGATGCGTCCAATGCCATGTCCAGTAATCACAACAGACAGCAAATATGCAGGCCATGTCAAGCATGCACACACCTCAAACCATGCACTGTCATGCTGCCACAACACATGTCACGTTCGGCACCCATGGCTCACAGCATGTACCCCAAAAGCATTTTCCCTCCCAAATGCGAATCTGGGGCATGGCCCCCATGTTGCCATATGCGTTCCTAAGCGTTCCATTTGAACCCCAAAAGCATATCCCCTCCCAAATGCGAATCTGGGGCATGGCCCCCATGTTGCCATATGCGTTCCTAAGCGTTCCATTTGAACCCCAAAAGCATATTCCCACCCAAATGCGAATCTGGGGCATGGCCCCCATGTTGCCATATGCGTTCCTAAGCGTTCCATTTGAACCCCAAAAGCATATTCCCACCCAAATGCGAATCTGGGGCATGGCCCCCATGTTGCCATATGCGTTCCTAAGCGTTCCATTTGAACCCCAAAAGCATATTCCCTCCCAAATGCGAATCTGGGGCATGGCCCCCATGTTGCCATATGCGTTCCTAAGCGTCCCATCTGAACACCAAAAGCAAAGTACAAACCAGACCCAGGATGGGCCAGGAGCCCGCATACACCAGATTCACAATAAGTAGGGGCACAGCAACACACCCATCGGCATGGCCAATCCGTCCCATGCCACATGTGCACAGCACACAGTCCCATTGCCAAGCACACACAACTACAGATGCTACAGCCACACACACGCCTCCGGGAAACCCATGTACGAGATTGCACGAACTGTTAATGTCAGACGACAAATACATACTTCGCCAGGTGCAACACAATAACAAATCTCATTCTCTCCACAGGTGACGAACTGCTGGATGCTGGGGATGGAGCCAGCAGCCAGCACAGCCAGCCTACAAGCCCCCAACGAGGACACACGGATCTGGAGGATCTGTCCTCCTCTTCGGACACGGACCACCAAGCAGGCCCATCTGGTGTGGCAGGGCCCAGCCGCTCCCCAGGACTCCTCCTACCCACCAACCCATCATCCAGGGCTGCTGAACATTCCCAGCCCCCTGCTGCCACTGTCGTTGCGGCCACACCCACGGTCATTGTGGCCACTACCACTGCCGCAACCGCCACCATCGCCGCACCGACCACCACCGCCGCCACCACCACCACGTCTTCGCTGGCACCAGCCCCAGCGCAAGTGGTGGCCCAGCCGACTGGATCCACCCTGGGAGCCACAGCGAGGACCGTGGTGAGCAATGTGGCTAGTGGGCAGGCCGGTGGCAGCAGGACTGGTAGGAGGAGCAGGGTCAGGGAAACGCCAGCCTCCCCTGGGAGCCATGCCCTGCCTCAAATGGCCAGAGTCCTTGGGGCCTATGAAGAGGCCCAAGGACAATGGGTCCGGTCTGCTTCAGACACGCGTGAGGTGCTGGGGGTGCTGAGGTCCATGGACGCCCGTATGGGCCAACTCGTGGACCTCATGGGCCAGCTGGTGGTGGCGGTGAGGTCACAGCCAGGGACAGCAGCTCCCCCTCCGCCACCACCTGCCGGGGCGCAGGGTGGAGCAGCAGTGTCCAGTTCCCCTGCGTCCACAGCCAGTGAGCACATCTCAACCACCAGCATGTCGCAAGCAGGCACCCCCCCTCGCAAACGTGGAAGGGGCCGTCCGAAGTGGAAACAGATCTATCGGGAGGACTTCGCACGCTCCAAACGCAAGTGAGGCAGCCAGCCAGCCTTCCGCCAGCCTTCCTTGACCAGCCACTGCATTGACTTGGACTACGATCCCACTCCACACAGCCATCTGGATGGCATGTGTGTGTTGGACTATGGACATAGAACCAGTGGGTACACCCTGAGCATCACGCAGCCATGACCGACAGCTCATTGTCACTGCACGCACCACTTTTGTCATCACCTTACACACAATCACATGTCACAGTTTGAAATAAATGCACCTTTTACACTAACTGCTGTTTGTGCCCTGTGTTTTATTTGTACGGAATACAACGGCCACCTTGGGCAGAAAGGCACCTGATGCGTGGCATGGCAATTGAATCCGGAGGGCCTGTAGGGACCTAGGGGTGGGAGACAGAACAGGAGCACATTCAATGAGTGTGTCACACACCCATCACACAGTACATGTCAACAACTACAAGCAATGTTCACACATCGCACAGAGCAATAGGGCACAATGCCACAGCCACCAACAGTGGCATACTACCCTGGCCATGGAGCGTTGACACACAGCACGCAGTGAACAAACGGCCACCCTGACACAGCACACACACACCTGCACAGATACAGCCACATCAGCCGTCGTACATGGACACTCACCGTCAAGTGAAGTAGCGGGCGATGAGCTGCTGCCGCACATTACCAGCTTCCTCCTCTCCGCTGTCCTCCTCACTCGAGCTGTCCTGGTCTGCGGGCTGGGGCCCTGGTTGATCTCCGTCATCCACGATGAGGGGGATCTGCTTCCGAATGGCCAGATTGTGCAGCATGCAGCACGCCACCACTATCCGGCACACCTTCTGTGGGGAGTACGCCAGCGCACCCCCGGTGCGGTCCAGGCACCTGAACCTGGACTTGAGGAGGCCAAAGGTACGCTCGACCACACGTCTGGTCCTCCCATGTGCCTCATTGTAGCGATCGTCTGCTGGGGTGCGAGGATTCCTCAATGGACTGAGCAGCCATGCCCCATTCGGGTACGCAGAGTCACCTGGGTGTGAGGGACACAGAGAACCGTTGCTATTCCAACTGGACAGGGGACAGCATCGCACAACCAGCACGCTACACCACTCCACATACTCACCGACAATACAGGCACGATCCTGTTGCATATTGGACATCAGTCGTGGCAAGATGCTGTTGCGCATTATGTGTGCGTCATGGGCCGAGCCTGGGAACTTTGCACACACGTGGGTGATCACCATGTCCGCAAGGCACACCACTTGCACATTCAGGGAGTGCGTGTGCTTCCTGTTGCGGTACAGGTGCTCAGTGGCCTGTGGTGGAACAAGGCCGACATGTGTGCAGTCAATGGCTCCAACGACGTGTGGGATTCTGCCAAGGGCATAGAATGCACCCTTCACTGCCGCCAATTCACGAGCCCTGGGGAAGCGGATGTACCTGTTTCGGTACAGCATCATGGCTGCCAGTACATCCCTCAGCACCTTGCTGAACATGGGCTGGGACATCCCTCCTCCAATGCCCACTGTGTGCTGGAATGACCCAGTGGCGAAGAAATGCATGGCGGCCATCACCTTAGCCGTGGGGGTGACAGCAGTCGGATACACCCTGCGGGGACGGAGATGGGGTTCTAACATGGCACACAGTCGATGCAGGGTTGGACTGTCCAGCCGAAACTTCCTAATAACCTCTGTATCGTCCATGTCCGCCAGCAATTGGTATGGGCGGTCAATGTTCGGTCTCCGCCTAGGGACAATGGCAGAGGACACATGTCAAAGCAACACGACACATAGCAATTTCGCATACACATCACTGACATGACTGAGCAAGCACATGAGCCACAGCCCAGCTGTCAAGCTGGGACGGCACGGCCACAATACACTTACACAGGTCTCCCAACAATGGCAATGGCTAGTGATACAAACCACTGCCATGTGCATGCACATGGGGATCTAGGCCCCAATGACTTGCGGGGCGTGCTGATGGGGACTGACTGCATATCCGTCAAGCGGCAACGCCACGGCAACATGAATGTCTGCTGAGCATGGAACTGCTTCCGCGGCTGGATGAGTATGGCACACGACGACGACGATGTGGGCACAGGCTGAGCGGCCAAAACAAGTGGGACCTGTGGCACGAGGGGATATGAGACAGTAGTAGGTGTCAGCACTGCACCCTATGTACAGCACTGTACGGATCACACCTCCCGAAACATTGACAGGTGTCCACATTGACAGCCCCATGCCAAGACGGCTGTGTGCTTGGAGTCACATGTCACAGGTGAGAGGTTACATTGCACGTGCCAGGTGGCAGACGTACATAGTGGGAGCTGGCATGTGTGTGCATGTGTCTCCTGTTCAGGATCCACCAGATGGGCGCTGACTCTGTACTGACCATTGGACACAGCATGTTCCGTGGAAGGCTTGTGTGTGTGGGATGGTGGCACTGGATGTGCCTCCGTTGGGTGGGGGGCCATGCACAGGGCGGGTACGTCGATGATTGCGCATTGTTGGTCACGGTGGGTGCACCAACTGAAGATGTGTTGCCCTGTGTTCAATTCCTATGTCCGCATGATGATGGACTGTAGATGTGGGCAGACTACACATTGGTCGATGTGCTGTCTATATGCATGTGCCTTCACACCAGGCACAGCTGGCCCTGCACATGTGACCCCTGCTGGACTCGCTGCTGGGTCTGTGGAGCTGATGCACCTTCTGCGCGTGGGGCGGACAGCTCTCCTCACTTCCCTCATTGCGCATTTCATGACTTTGCCGCAGGTGACATGGATCATGGAGGGCCCACATGTACGCGTGGGTAGGCTACACATGATTGTACACTGGTCGCCACCCCCAGTCAGTGTTTCGAATGGGAAGGTTGTCGTGCTGGTGGTATATTCGATGTGGCGGATGGGCGGGCCTAGGTGCGGGCTTACATTCCGGACATGGGGGGGTAGTTGGATTGGCGACTAGTTGCAGTACACACGGGACACGTCTCTTCCTTTCCACATCTGGGTCATCCCTTGTACTAACTGACAGTGATACAGTCATCTTCGCCCCAGCCCTCATGTCCTCCCCTCGCTCCCCCAATATGCATGCTCACCTGCGAGGCTAGCGCTTGCACAGGCAGCCCCAAGCTCGCACCAGAGGGGGCAAGGAGTGTATGTGTGGGTCCAGTTGCACGAGTGGGCTGTCTCAGGGTATGATGTGTTGCGGGACGCCGTCCACCTGCGTGGTGCCCCAAATGGAGACCCGGCCTGCATGGACTATGCATCACAGTCTTCGCCTTCCGGATCCGCCACCTGCGACACCCAGTGGCTGTGGCTGCCCTTGCGGCCATGCCGCGTCCGTCTGTGACTGATGGCCCACACATTCACTCTTTGGCCTCTCTGGGGAGGGCTCGGGGGTGGTGGCGCACGCGCTTGCACTTAGTCGCAATGGCATGTGGCGTGGTTGGTATGATGGGCAATGGATGGGATGGTGCGAGCCACCTCCCGTGACGTCAGTGCTGCTCGTGCTGTGGTGCGTCCCCCTACACTTCCATTTGACTTGTGCCATGCTAGACGTTGAGGTTCTATTGCCTGCGTGATATGACCAGGAGGAGCGCGAGGAGACCTCTCACACACCATGCTCCACTGCCATCCCGTGCCCTGTATCGCCTGTGCGGATTGACTATGTTGGGGTTACACCTGGTCGACTGGGGCTGTGTGTGCCTTGTCAAGGGGCATGGCGGGCGCACAACAGGATCCAGCTTGTCCACAGAGGGTGGGCTTAGGTGCGCCTGGTACCGCTTTGTACGTGTGCCCGGCTGCTGTGCACACACGTGTTCACTCCCCCCGACAGGTGTCCTCTCACAATGCCCAGGGAAGCGGTGGTGTACTGTTCATGACCCCTCCCAACACGGCGTGCTCCAACTTGGCATGTGCGCATCTACCCGTCACACCCACCCACCTGAGCACTGCGTCCATACGACTTCACACGACACATGTGTGTCTTCCACAGTTGTGCTACTCATTTGCGTTGACATCCAATACCAGTGGACTACATGGTCATGTCACGACTGCCGTGTACTTCACATACTCTCATCCTCTCTCATTCGTACTTGTGAAATGAGTCAGCGGAGACAGTTTTGGTTTCAAACATTATATTGAGTCTTCTGTCCTCTGTGATGCAGTATAGTGGACACTACTGGCAGCGGAATACATGTTGAGGATATACTGAGCATGATTGCAAATGGGATAGGGTGTGGGGTTACATGTGATTGGCTGTTGCATGTGGGATGTGGGCTTCAGAGTGACATCTGCTTGGCCAAGGCTGTGCTAATGTACATTTACGTATAGCTGCGGAGCTGCGGACTTTGACACAGACGGTATACATGTAGCCTACCAGACCGCTTGGCATCATGGGCACAGTCCATCTCAGTTCCATGTGACAGGTTTGCTGCGGTTGTTCCTCATGCACGCGTGCATGTGAGATGACATCAGGGCATGTGCTTGCGTGCATGCAGCGGCGTGCCACTTGTTGTTGCACTGTGGTGGTTACTGGACATGTCACAGTCACTGGGGTCGTGTTGTTGTTGTATGCACTTGTCGTCCATGCAAAGGTCCTGGTATGGGATTCCCGGGGCGGGGGTGGGAGGGGTGCAGCACCCACAGACTCCAGGCGACCTATTCATGTCCACTGAGCGGTGTGTGTGTCCATGGGCGCTGGATCCATGTCGTGTCCTGGTTGTTCGTGCAGTTCCGTCCATGTGGGTGCGATACACAGAGCCCATGCCACTGCCTCCCACGATGCATGCGGTGTTCCTGGATGTGATGGGGAACAGTGTGCATGTCCCGGTCATATCCGATGTCATGGCGATGTCGTTGATGGTGTGGTTACAGTTGCCGGTCGTTTGGTATGGCTGTTGTGGTGGTGACTGGCCAGTCCGTGCGGAAGCTAAGCATGGGTGCGGGGTTGGACATCATAGGTCAATCGGGGAACCTGCGTTGTGGTCCGACGAATTTACAGGTTGTCAGGTATGCGATGCCGTCCAGCAGGGCTTCCATGTCATTGGTGGTGTACATGTTTGCCAGCCAATGTAGCGGATGGTGGCTGTCAAGGTGTTGTTCGTAAGTTGTCCCTTGGAGGACCATGATGGGGCATGCTGGGTGACATTCGATGTAGCTGTTCTCGATGATCCGTCGTGTGGAGGCACAGTGGTCCCATTTCAGTGCGGGTGCGATGTTGGCCACATACGCCATGCCCCCATAGGCAGAGCAGGCCCTGTCGTGTGCGTCCAGAGGGAGGAGTAGTGGTAGCAGGTCCGCCTTCAGACATGCCGGGTTGGAGAGGCATATCTCCACGGGATGCTGGTAGGGACACCTCCGACAGTAGAAGACGGGCATGACGCAGCTGAACAATGTGATGCGGTAAGTCAGTCGGTAACTTACGTTCAGCAGGGACAGGAGATCGCATCCCAATGTATGAAACAGGTTGGTTTTGTACAGCTTGAGCTGTTCGGCGTAGTTGGGTAGGTGTGTTGCGGTTGCCATTTCGCAGCGGTGCGTTGTGGTGGCGTGCTCCGGCTGTGTGTGCAGTCTGCAATGTGCACGCTCCGAGGTTGCTGTGAGCTCTGTGTAGTCGTAGGGAGACAGGACTTGTGTTCTGTTGGCTTGTTTGGAGGACACGGGCCCTCTTCCCACATGCTTCTCAGACAGTTCAAGGTCAGTGATGTGTGACTCCTTCCAATTAACTTGCATGTGGCCGACATGGGGGAGTGTTTTCTTCTTTCTTCCCCGTCCGTTGTGTGCTTCTGTGATATGCGCTATCTGCCCTGTGGTCGGTCTCCTCGGCAAGCCTGTGTTGGTCTATTCTTGGACAATGGCTGTATTCACCGGCTTCTGTCGTAGGGCTGTGGTTTCGGAGTTGGAATGGAAGGTCATTCAGTGCTGTCTGCTCTCCCTTGTGTGGGCGGCAGGCTGCCTTTCCGCTCTGCGTTGGGCCTTGTGTGTGAATGTTATTCTTGGGCCACCTGTTGTCGGTCCCCGGGCTCTTTGGTGTTCCGTTTTATATGTCTTGTTCATATGTGCAGGGTGGTATGGGTGTTTCAGTGTGGTACTGGCGTTCCTCTTCCCGAAGGGGCCCTGCTTCTCCTAGTTGGTGTTGCCGCCGCTGTGTGCTACGCCATGTTTGTTACACTGGGGTGTGTCCTGCTGTTGCGTGTCTTCACTGACATGTGTGCGTCGGTTGTGTGGCGTTGGGTGTTGTCCGTGAATTGGGCGTTGGGGACATGTCTGTGGCAGGCCTGTCACGTGTCATGTGCGTTCGGGGTGGGGCTGATGTGTGTGCTGCTTGGTTGTGTCCCTGTGTCTGTGTGCGACGCATGCATGGCGCTGCGGTTGGCCTCTGCGTTGTGCGCATGTGTGGCGGCGTCATCGCCGCTTTGGGGCAGTGACGGGGTCGTTGGTTCCTAGTCCCAGGTGGTGTGTACACATGTGTTACGCGATGTTACGATTTGGCCTGTGTGTCATATGTGGATGCAATGGTGGATGTGTAGTGTTCACGCGCTGGTGGGGGGTTGTCCGCTTTTTCCGCCCTTGCACTGTGTGCGCTGTTTGCGTGCACTTGTTGTGTGTGTGCCTACCTGCGTCTCCGCGGTACGTTGCGTCCTTGGTGGTGCATCAGCAAGAGCATGGGGAGGGCCTGCAGTGCTGGATTCATGCTCGGGGGAGCCGCTTCTTCGTTGTCCGTGCTCGGCGTCCGTGTTACCGCTTCGGTTTGTCGTACGGTATCTCTTGGCCGTGGGAGCCGTTTGTTTGCGGCATCGTAATTTATGCGCCGGGCGGGACGTGTTTCGTCGGACGGTGTGTGTCAGTTGGGCTGCGCCGCTACGTGTACGGGCGCACTTTGATGGCGGACGGTGTTGCTGGCTTGCCGGCGGTGTTTGGCCTACTTTTCGCATCGTAATTGGGCGGGCGTGTGGACTGCTGCGTGCCGGCGGTAACTGGTGGTTTTTGCATCCGCCAGCACGGCGGTTGTGCTTCCGCCCGCCATCGTAATGACCCCCTTATTTGTTAAAAAACATATTAAAAATTATAAATACATATATATACACATACACCAAATATAAATAAAAAATATATATAACAAATTAAAATATTACAATATTTTTAATCTTTTTAAAATACATTTTACACTACATTAACTAAAACAGTAGAGAAAATATTGGATAGCGGAGGGGATAAAATTACTATTCCCACTCCAGACAGTGCAACAGTAGGGAAAGCGTTGGATAGTGTAAGGGTAAAAATTACTATTCCCACTCCAGAGAGTGCAACAGTAGGGAAAGTGTTGGATAGTGTAGGGGTAAAATTTACTATTCCCACTCCAGAGAGTGCAACAGTTAGGAAAGTGTTGGATAGCGAAGGGGTAAAAATTACTATTCCCACTCCAGTGAGTGCAAGAGTAGGGAAAGTGTTGGAAGCGAAGGGGTAAAAATTACTATTCCCACTCAAGTAAGTGCAACAGTAGGGAAAGTGTTGGATGGCGTACGGATAAAAATTACTATTCCCACTCCAGAGAGTGCAACAGTAGGGAAAGTGTTGGATAGCGTAGGGGTAAAAATAACTATTCCCACTCCAGTGAGTGCAACAGTAGGAAAAGTGTTGGATAGCGGAGGAGTAAATATTACTATTCCCACTCCAGACAGTGCAACAGTTAGGAAAGTGTTGGAAGCGAAGGGGTAAAAATTACTATTCCCACTCAAGTAAGTGCAACAGTAGGGAAAGTGTTGGATAGCGTAGGGATAAAAATTACTATTCCCACTCCAGAGAGTGCAACAGTAGGGAAAGTCTTGGATAGCGTAGGGGTAAAAATTACTATTTCCACTCCAGTGAGTGCAACAGTAGGGAAAATTTTGGATAGCGGAGGGGGAAAAATTACAATTCCCACTCCAGTGAGTGCAACAGTGTTGCGGGGATTCTGCTCATACACAGAACTATGTACAAGAAAACGGGACCTCAGTAAATAGGGGTGTACCTCCTATCACCTTAGTACCCAAAATCCCAACCGACTAGCAATAGTGTCTCATTCGGTCTCCTACAAATATCAAGAAGCTACGAATGTTTAGACAACCCAGAACACAAGCACTCCCGACTCACCTCAGAGTCGCGGGAACAAGACACTCTTTCGCTCTCACGTACTTGTCCACAATAAAAATAATCAGAGTCACTAAATAAGTTCAAAATTTTTATTTTACTATAGTGATTCATAAAACAGTATGTGAACCACAACTAGCAGCAAAATGCATAAGGCAAGAATCATTAGCATTGTTACAATACCAGAGAATATAAAAGGAGTCGTCATTTTATAAAGACTGTGAAAAAGGCAAAATAACTAGGCCTAATCACCCTTCCCTTGGTAGTAAGAAGTTATTTTATGTAACAGAAGATCTCTAGGCATTATTAGCAGACCCCTACCTAAAAGCCTAAACGCAAAGGTTTACATCATAGGAACAGTAGAGCTCAGCTCCATGGAACGGCTTTCTTCGAGTGTGTTTCAAAAACATGCAACAACGTTATATCAAAGCTCGATTCTTCCACATTGCAGCTGTTGGTAACATGTTTTGTCTAGGTAATAGGGACTGACCAGAACAGAATAACAAGAGACATTGTTGACAGACCTTGCACATTATGTTCAGACAGAATTGAAGGGAAAGCTGAGAATGTGAAAAACAATCTGTTATCATGTACAGGGCAGAGGCAAAGTGTCGCGAAAACAAACTCTTAGCAGAGTCGTGCGCAAAAGCAGCAGCATAGGGCAAGCAAAACTCATGCTAACTTTGCAATGTCGACAATGTATCTTAGGGCTACATAACTCCATATAACAACAGTAGGGAAAGTATTGGATAGCGGAGGTGTACAAATTACTATTCCCACTCCAGAGAGAGCAAGAGTAGGGAAAGAGTTGGTTAGCGTAGGGGTAAAAATTACTATTCCCACTCCACAGAGTGCAACAGTAGGGAAAGTTTTGGATAGCGTAGGGGTAAAAATTACTATTCCCACTCCACTGAGTGCAACAGTAGGGAAAGTGTTGGATAGCAGAGGGGTAAAAATTACTATTCCCACTCCAGAGAGTGCAACAGTAGGGAAAGTGTTGGATAGCGAAGGGGTAAAAATTACTATTCCCACTCCAGTGAGTGCAACAGTAGGGAAAGTGTTGGATAGCGTAGGGGTAAGAATTACTATTCCCACTCCAAAGAGTGCAACAGTAGGGAAAGTGTTGGATAGCAGAGGGTTAAAATGAACATACTTATCAATTAAATAATTATTAAAATTAAACAACCAATGAATAATTAATTAATAATAAATTATTTATAAATAATAATAAATACATATTAATAAATACTTTATTATAATTCAATTATTTCCCAACCTTTTCCCCAATAAACCCACAACCCGCTCCTAAAAAATAACACAATTAACACAATTATCTATTAATTAATTAATATTAATTAATAACCAATTAATAATTAATTAATAATACATTAATTATAAATACTAATAAATAAATATTAATAATTACTTTTTTATAATTAAATTACTTCCCACCCTATTCCCCTATAAACTCACAACCTGCTCCTAAGAAAATAACACAATTTATATAATTATCTATTAATTAATTATTATTAATTAATAACCAATTACTAATTAATTAATAATAAATTAATTGTAAATAATAATGAATAAAAATTAATAATTACTTTTTTATCATTAAATTATTTCCCACCCTATTCCCCTATAAACCCACAACCCGCTACAGAACTAAAATACGCAAAAATAAATTTACATAAAAGTATTTACTGCTAAAAATGTAACACATACATTAAAATAAAAACTACACATACCAAAAAATTGCATCACATACTTTTAACACACATACTAAAATACAGAACACTAATATAAACATCGATATTATTAACAACAATATTTTTACAAACGATATTACTGTCTTCGATATTAAAAAAACGATATTTCTTACCTTACTGTCGATATTCTGTACCACGATATTCTTGCAGTCGATATTCTTGACCTACGATATTTAAAACTCGATATTATGGTAGGTCAAAATTAAAAACTCGATATTCTGTCTGTGCACCATTAAAAATAAAGGTTTAGGCTTGTCAAAAGGTTTATTTTGACACGTTGAAATGACAGTTTTAAAAACTGCACCACCTGACTGCACTGAGATTTCTGGAGACCTGATTTACTTTAGTGGTTCCCCAAAATGAAGTGGGAGATTCGTGTTCAGCAGTGACTGAATCTCACTAGATGTTCTAGCCACCTGCAATTCGAAGGTCTCTCGAGCTGAAGTGAGAGCCACTTCTTGTTGAAACAATAGCGCTTTGAGTCTGCTTAGTTTATTGAAATCTGTTTTCAAAATTGGAATGGAAGGCCAAATGGAACTATCTATAATCCCATGCGGGGGTGGGAAAAAGCACTTTGCTACAAAAACTAACACGCTGTGAAACTGTTACTATATAAGGGATGCCTGCCCGTAAGCCACAGCAGTCGTGGTTATTCAAAATTAGATAACTGCAGTTAGAAAGCAATGTGAGAGTGGGAATTATTGCCGGGACAGGCGTCCCTTTAAAAAAACAAGCATGATTAGGTGCGGACACATTACAAGCGCTGTGTAACTTAACTTATTTGCAAACTAAGGAATGTCCTACTGTGGAATCACAGTCCTCCCCTGTTAGGAAAAATTCCTTACCCTTCCATTGACATCTGTAGGTGAAAGGTAGGGACCATAATTCATAGAGAAAGGCACTACCCAGGTGCTCAAAGCGGCCAATTGGGAAATGTTTTATGCAAGATGTAAATTGGAACAGCGAAAATGGCAGAGAGATAAAGCCAGGAATTAACCATACAGCCGAATCGGCCTCCGCTACAGAAAATGGCAAGTGTTCTAATTGTTCAATGTGTAACCGCGTATATGTAGCGTCTTTCATGGACATGAATCTCTGTTTATCAGTTAGATTAAATGGTAAAAACAAAGCAGAAGCGCTCAAATAATCCCACAGTACTTTTCCCATTTTGAGAGTCTGTAACATTCATGCAAATTGCATCACAGATCGTAATTGATTTTGACCATGATATAACACAGATACATCACTTTGAACAATATCAATAACAGACGAAACAATATTATCTAAAGTATAAGTGCGGGAAGACATTGTATTTATGCTATTGTCGACTACTGCAAGAACTTTTTCAAAATTTGCTTTGTCAATTTGGCGCAGACGGAACGCTGCTTCCATCTGCGAAAGTTTCCATAATTAATTTTAAGCTCCATAGATGAATCTCTTTGATCTGGGAGCTTTAGGACCCAAGATAAAATCAGCCAAGTTGATGTCGCTCGACAAGAGAGACAGGTGTTGTTTCACCGACGACAGGGTGGAGTGTTCCAACCATTGTTGGCATAATTTTCCCACCAAATATGTGTTGTCAGAGTGTGAATGTGGGTAACGGGGATCAGGTCTAGTTTGTGTGAAACCGGTCGTTGCATTATGAAAACGCAGTTGACAAGCATTAGAGTTGGTTTGCCACAACAAATATCCTGAGGGGTCAACATCAGAGATATTGAAACTGTCATTTCGAAACAGAGCTTGTAGTACATCGATGGTATAATTTGTGTGTTTACGCCAATTATCATACTCAGCCAATGATGGAATGGATGGAATATTCAGATTTTTGGCAGTAGCCAGGCCACAGCAAGTAGTTTGGTGCACTGTGTCATTTAAAAATAATATTTGAGTCGGAATTAGGCATGCACGATGAAAAGCTTCGGTTCCCTGGACCTGCCAAGCTTTAGTGCCCCAAATCGATTTCAAATCAATCGTATCTTTCCAGTGATCAACCCTGTAAGGCCAATTCAGTCCTAAATAAATTTGAATATATTAATTTTGTGTGTGTCAGAATAAATTTAGATTGAGACGGCAATTTCAATTTAAAGAAATAGGATTCTGGATTGGACGTGTTGTAATCAGTGAAATAGGTGAACTTATTTCTAAGCGTTTTAGAACTCCCCTGTAAGGGAGTTGGACAATGTTCCCCCTGGGTGTAATTAAAAACAGGTCTTAACGTATTTGTTTTGTGCAAGAAATGATGGCCATAATGTTGATAACAGAATAAATCAGCATAATTGGCAGAATTTAAATACAAATCTTCAGCATCAAAAGCAGCATAATACTTTAAATCAGAAAATAATGAATGTACTGCTTGTACATCCCAATCATCAGAATGTATGTCCTGTGTTACCACATCTCCTAATGAAACGCAAAACATGTATGGTATCTTGAGGACTTCCGTCGGACCATGAATTTCGTATGCAACTTTATCCCAAACGATGCCATCAGCAACAGGGAACGGCGAAATGTTCACAAGGGCTTGATCACGTTTCATGATATGGGACGATGTATGGGCAGCCAGAATTCCATCGACCAACTTTACAGCAGAGCGTTCTGGCAAATAATGACCATTGATGAGCTAGAAGATTACTGTCACAAACCCAATCGACATGAAGAGGAAAATCAGGATAAACACCAACCAGATGTAGGTCCAGGGTGGGGCCAGGTAAGTCTTTTTTGAACCAAGAGATGAAAATACTCGTTTTTGTCTGTGGAGGTGCCACAGAGGAGGCGAGGAGGAAGAGTCATAAGAGAAGCTCGTACGGTCCCCAAAATAACCGCTTGCTCCCACTTTCATTAACGGTGGCAGCGCAGCATCAGCTTGATGATGTAAAGGACTGTCCGGTACTTCAATGTGGGACTCATCCACAGGATAAGCATACTCGACATCTGCGTTGGAAGAGGATGAAGGCACAGCAGGCAAAAGGTCAATAGTAGACTCCATATCACCCTCAACGACACGGGCATTAGTCGAAGAGGCAGAAGCCATCGGATTCAAAGAAATAGCGTTGCATGAAACACTAGGAGTCACACTATTCAGAATCGGCCAGATGGTGTAGTTTGACATTGTCAACTGAATTGTATCTGTTTTCTTTGCGACAAGGCAAAGGTGGTAGTATCACTGTACGAGTACCCTTCAATCCAAGGACTGGGACTGGCGCACGATAAGAGGGACCAAATTCTTTTTTGTTCTCCAGCTTTTCTCGTACCAGATCTCCAATACTAGGAAGCCATCTGGAGACAGGAATCAGCACTGCCGTGTCATTGGAAGAGGGTATATGTTCTGTAGCGTAGCTGTCACAGGTCTTTTGTAGGTCCTGTAACATAGTAGAATGGTTATCTAAGTCAAATGTTGCAGCCGCCGCCACAACCTCTAGACCATCAAGGTCTGGCACAAACATTTTAATGCCAAAGAGCATTTCGTATGGGGTACGCCCACCCAGAGATCTTCTTGGGAGATTATTATGTGCACGTTGAACTCCATACAAATGGGCAAGCCAGTTCCTGCCAATACCTAAGACTCTAGCTGTCAAAGATTGCTTTAAGTCATGGTTCATTCGCTCCACTATTGAATTGCCCTCAGGCCTGTATGGAGACGAAAACTGCACCAGCACCCCCATAGACTTCATCGCGTCCTTGTACGCCTTAGAGGCGAATGCTGGACCTTGGTCAGAATGGAAGGTGCCACAGGCAAACGCCCCGACAGAGACACGCAAATCTCTAATGACATTTCGCGCGTCAGCGCTGCGTTGTGGCCAAACCCATAGGAATCTAGTGCACGTATCAACTGCAACAAAAATTTATTTATACGCAGTATCAGAAGTCAATGGACCACAGTGATCAAGATATACACAGCCAAACGGCTGATTTGATATATATACCTGTGTTTGTGGTGGTTGTGAAACCATAGATGGTTTGATTTGTTGACAAATGTCACAAGAAAGCACATAATTATGGGTTTGTTTATATAAACCACGCCACCAATAACGTTGCTGTAAAATAGAAACAGTCGCAGACACTCCGGCATGTGCAGTAGCCAAGCCTTCATGTGCTGCTATGATCAAAGGAAGTCTGCGGTCCATGTTGAGAATCAGCCGATCCCCAACTGAGGGAATTGTAGCGTAAGGAACTTGTTCGGGAGATACATGATAAGAATACTTTGAAGCGAAGCCCTGCGGGTAAACAGTCCCATTCTTCGTAGCAGCTATAGCTGCCAAAATGTCATTATCTATCTTAGTCATGGATCTTGTAACTGCTGCAATGGTACATGTTGCTACTGCAGATTTGGCTGCCTCGTCATCCAAAGAATTACCATCAGCATGTGCTTCCACACTCGAATGGACAAGAGTATGAATAACCTGTGTGAGTGGCAGACGTACTTTAAGCTCTGCCACTCGAACCCAAAGCATTTTATGCTTTAGAGCGCTGCCTTCAGAGTCCTGATAATCATTCTGAGACCAAAAGAATAAGTTGTCATTAAAAGACTGGACACAGTAGTAAGAATCGCACACAATAGGAGTATTCACATTAGGATCTGCAAACTCGAGAGCTGGAACAAGAGCACGCAGCTCTGCCAATTGCGCCGTACACTCTCCAAGTGCCTGTGTATGCACAATGGAAGACTTAAATTCACCACTTACCATTGAACCAGCCACAATAGCGCAAGCTGCTGAATAAGCATGTTTGGACCCGATGGCCGGTTGAGACGACCCTTCGGTATAAATGTTACATTTGTACTGATCCAAAGGAATCAACGACAACGGAGGAGGATGAACATGTTCATACTGTAAAAACTCCTGTGTCTGAAGAGTAGGATCAAAGATAAACGTGACATCAGCCGATGTCAAAGAAGTAGCCCATTGTATCCAACAGGGATGTAAAGCTTTAGAGTTCGGCACACTTGCCTTAGTCACTGCTAAACCATAAGAATGCGTTTCCCCTGCGCCAGCGAGCGTTCTTTCAGAATCGCCATTTGGACCGCAGTCAAAATCTTTTCAACATTCGAAAATCGCATTTCCACTGCAGTGTACAAATGTGATTTGTATGCAATAGGTCCTGTGTCACCTTCGTTGCACGTCAAGTTAGTGAAACCCACCGTCCCCGGTACAATACGTATGACCAGGTTCGTGATGAAATTATCACGTGTCAACAAGTAGTTAGTCGCTAGCAGATCTGACTGCAAAGATTGTAGAATATAGGTATGTTCCGGAAGCCAGCAGGCAGAAGAATATGTAGGTTGTATCAACGCATAGAGCGGTTTAATACGCTGGGCATAGTCGGGAATGTATGTCCTTCCGAAATTTAAAAATCCCAGCAAAAACTGAAGCTTCTTCAGTGCAGACGGAGGATGCAATTGTGCACATTTCACCAGAAAGTGGGGGGCTAACCCCGTACCTTCATTATTGAGCTCATAGCCCAAAAAGAGCACCGCAAAACAAGCGATGTGCGATTTAGCAAAATTGAATTTGTATCCATAGTCAGCAAACGACAGAATAATTCGGTCGACTCGGGCAAGATGCGGTATCAGTTCGTCGTCCGTCAGATAATTATCATCTACGTACGAGAACGCATCTGGGTCTGACCTGGCTTGGCAGTTCAGGCTGGACTGTTCCCACAAGGAACAGGGTCAAGACTGATTTGCATATGGCTGGGTCCAAAGTGGGGTGGTGTGGTGAGCAAAAGAATGATGGATTTAACCCAGATCCTTGTGACTGGGGGTGAATATTTGCATTGTCCAGCATTCCGTCCATCAATTGTTTCTTTTGCATATGTCGCCCTAAGTGGGAAGGGTATGCCCAGACGTGGGTCCCGTGCTCACTACACCACTGGATTCAAGCTAGCCTGGCTGATGAAGGGTGATGCCCTGAAACCGGTCCCAGGATGCTTGTTTCCGGTCCAGGGAGGACCTGGCTTGGCAGTTCAGGCTGGACTGTTCCCACAAGGAACAGGGTCAAGACTGATTTGCATATGGCTGGGTCCAAACTGGGGTGGTGTGGTGAGCAAAGGAATGATGGATTTAACCCAGATCCTTGTGACTGGGGGTGAATGTTTGCATTGTCCAGCATTCCATCCATCAATTGTTTCTTTTGCATATGTCGCCCTAAGTGGGAAGCGTATGCCCAGATGTGGGTCCCGTGCTCACTACACCACTGGATTCAAGCTAGCCTGGCTGATGAAGGGTGATGCCCTGAAACCGGTCCCAGGATGCTTGTTTCTGGTCCAGGGAGAACCTGGCTTGGTAGTTCAGGCTGGACTGTTCCCACAAGGAACAGGGTCAAGACTGATTTGCATATGGCTGGGTCCAAACTGGGGTGGTGTGGTGAGCAAAAGAATGATGGATTTAACCCAGATCCTTGTGACTGGGGTGAATGTTTGCATTGTCCAGCATTCCGTCCATCAATTGTTTCTTTTGCACGTGCAACAAAGACACAACACGTGCAACAAAAGCACCGGGGCTGTTCTTATACCCCAAAGGCAAACGCGTAAATCTTTTTTGATTTCCAACGGCGCTTAATGCTGTCAAGTCACGGCTCTCAGGAGCCAAGTTGTTACTGTAGAAACCATTGGTATATATCCAGTGTTGTTTTGTATTTTTTGCCAACAATTCTGTTCACTAGCACAGAGCTGTGAGTGTTCTGTACCGCAAACGTACGACAATGACTATTCAAATTTCGAAAATCTAAGACAATGCGAAATGAACCGTCCAGTTTCGATACCGGAAAAAGAGGATTATTCATCGGTGATACACAGGATTCAATTACACCTTGATATTCCAATTGAGTCAGAATGTCACAAACGAGGGCTTTAGCCTCTCGTCCGATTGGATATTGCAGTTGTGTCTGTGGCATAGACCGTAATGATATCTCATGCGCCGGTGAATCTCTATCCCAGCCCACTTGATTACGGTACACCGCTGGGGCAAGGGCCAATGCCCACTCAGATGCGTAAGCCTGTTTAGCTTCCTCAGGGACGTAGCGTGAAAAACTCAGAAGTATCATGTCCTCCCCTCTAGAAGCGGCCAGAACAAATAGTGGGGGCCAATCTGCCTCCGCTAATAAAATGTCATACGAGGAGGTGAGCTTTTCCCAGAAAACCGCTGTAATTGTACGCTGTATATCACCCTCAATTTGGAAGACAATTTCATACAGTCTATCCTGGGGCACAACTCGAGTGTCTGCTATTTCTACTGTAATAAATGTATCAGTTGCTCTCGCCTCCCGACAGTGACGCAGTGCCTCCCGCACTATGGTAACCTCTGCCGCGCTCTCGAGCAGAGTCACTGCCCATGTCCAGTGTAAGAGTAGCGTTCTCACCGTCTGAGGCATACTTGTCTGTTAAAGCGGCAACTTTCTTCTTTTGATACGGGGGTCGAAAACGAGGCAGTCCCCCTTGTTTGGCTTTTACGTCAAACTGTCGAGGTTGATACCATCCCTGTTGAGTGGTCGCACATTTGCCGCGATCCTGGCACTCCCCACCACAAACTTGAGAGTCCGATGTGTCCTGCAAAGAAAGAGGAGAGTGCTGATCAGGGACTTGGAATCTATCAGGAGTCTATTATTGCGCGGTCGTGAAAATCATAAGTACGCTCATAAGAATCAGGCGTCGGTGAACCAGCACGCAAACATTGCTTCTGTTGTTGCTGCCCCTGTTTTTTTTTTCACCAGTTCTTTTTAGGAAAGAACGGGCGCCCATCCTTATCAGTCTGGGCTTTTTGTTGAGGTTGAGTTTGAGTAAAATGCTTAATTCCCAGACTATTGCGCCCTAATGTTTTATAAGCTTTAGCAATAATCTTTGGCAATTCGCGCTGTTTGTCTGCGCCAGCAACAGCCTCCAAGCGTTGTGCCACTTGTAAGCATACAGCTTCACCCTTTACATTAGCAAGGATCATATCGCAAACAATATCGAACACCCCCACCAGTCTCATTCCCAACTCCAGGGCTGCCTCAGCCCCATGTTCATCCTGAACACGTTTTATCACGGAAGGGAGAACGGTCATTGAGGGGGTGCCAAAACACATCGAATATACCGCCGCAAACACTCTACCCCAAGTGTTACAATCAGCCAACTCGTGAACTAGGCCTTTAGGTAAACTCAAGGTCAAAATCCATTGTTTCTCCACAGGCTTGTTATCAGGAAAAACAGCTTTGAGTTGCCAAAATTTTTCAGCAAGCCAATAAGGAAGCTCGTCCTTATTTTGCGGACGCTTGCCCATCACCGAATTAATCATGACAGGACTGATAACTACACCACCGGGTCCCGGTGGTTGTGCAGCAGCTCCAGGTGGCCCCACCTGTATGTTGCGCGACATGAACTGTATAACAGCCCTATGTACACATATTAACAAAGCATGCAATACGCATAGCTCTGCGACTGTAACATTAAGATAATTTGGATGCGGGGTATACCCAGCCAAAATGGGCCACGTGGCCCCATCAATCGATAAGGGGCCTAAATGGACCGCTGTCAAAGGGTGTGGAAGGGCGCCATTAAGCCATATTGTGTGTTGCCAAGCTGTTAACGGAACTTCAAGAGATTGATAAGGCAGTTAATCCAGCGGAAGCGCGGTGGCAGTATATTTGTGAAAGAAATTATCAGTTCCATCCACTGCCGGCAAAGGTGACCCAAGAGTAAAATACCTCGAAGCGATGGGCAGCATCCGCTTCAACAACAAAGATAAGATCAGCACCGGCATTAGGGACTCCATGTTGAGTCAAATAAGCGGTAACCGGAGCATGATTAGGACCCACTATGGCAACCGCCATAATCAAAACAAGAGGATAACAACTTACGAGCGGCAGCGCACTAACGGGCAAAATAAAGAAAAAGACCTTTTAAAATTCAAGCTTGAAAAACCTATAAAATCTCAATATAGGAGGCTACCCCATCACAACAGTCTCCGGAAACAGAAGTGAGGGGATTGTGGACAAGCACAAGCACTATTTAGGAGTCTCGCAGATAAGTACTAGACCAAACATTGGCGGCGCCATGATGCAGGGATTCTGCAGATACACAGAACTATGCGCAGGAAAACAGGACCTCGGTGTGTAGGGGCTGAGCCTTCCTACCGCCTCAGTACCCAAAATCCCAAAACCGACTAGTTATAGTGTCTCATTCGCTCTCCTACATAATCACGAAGCTGCAAATGATTAGGCAACCCAGAACACAACACTCCCGACTCTCTCAGGAATCACAGTAGCAAGATGTACCCTTTCGCTCACTCACTCGTACTAGTCCACAATAAGAATTGACAGAGTCACTGTTATAGTTCAAAATGTTTATGTTAACTATAGTGCTCTATAATGCAGTATATGAGCCACTACCAGCAGCAAAACGCATAAACCTAAAACAGTTAGCATTGTTGCAAGACCATAGATTATAAAGGGGGATGTCATTGTATGCAGAGAGTGGATAAAGGACTATAAGGCCTAACCACCCTCCCCTTGGTAAGAAGGAGTTCTTTCATATAAAGGAAGATCTCTGGGCTTTGTCAGCAGACCCCATACTTTAGTGCTTAGATGGTATTTTTACATCATAGTAACAGCATAGCTCTTCTCCCTGGAAATGTCCCTCTCCAAGTGTGTGTTAGAACAACATGCATCCCTATAATATTAAAGCACGAGTTTCCAGCAGTAGCAGCTGTGTTAGCATGTTTTGTCTAGGTGCTAGGGACTGACCAGAACAGAATAACAAGGGGCATTGTTTATCGACCTTTCACACTGTGTTCAGACTAAACTCCGGGAACAGGCAGAGAACGCAGAAAGCAGACGGTTCTCATGTGAAAGGCACAAACAGAGTCTTGCAAAATAAAGTCATGTAGTAACGTGCGCAAAAGCAGCATCATGGCAGCAGAGCTCATGCTAACTTAGCAATGTCAACAATGGCTCTAACGGCCATATGACACATGTCTAGCAGTGTTCTGAAGAAGGTGTCCAGGGGTGCAACTTTTATGCCCAGTGCTAGGCTGTGGGTGGCTTTCTTAACCCCCTAAACCAGTTCTGGCCAGCTTTTCCCCTTCCTTTGGCCTGATTAGAGGGGCTAAAGAGAGGCAGGCCCAGGTGTGATTTATATCTGCCAGTAACAGAGTAGACATCCTTTGAAGATAAGGAAGGGGCCGGGCACAGCCCCCAGGCCATCCTGGTCAAGTAAGAAAGACAGATACTCAAAGCCCTTTGTCCACTGTCTGGGAGCAATCCAGATCTCACACCAGGGATTCCATCAAGGGTCAGGAGACAGATGGACACTGGTTGGAAAGCCCTTTGTTTTTCGGCAAAAAGAAATGAACTTCCTAAAAGTGTTTGTTCCTTCATAGTAATATAACATCTGACTTTATCATTTAATTACATTTTACATCACTATTAAAATGAGTCCTTCAACCATTTTATTTGCTAATCCCAAACTGAATTTATCACTTATTAAATGTAATAGTGTTACCCAGGGTTAGCCTACGGGACAGCCTCTAAACAAGTTGGAAGGTTTTTTTACTGCAAGTGCATGTAGAACATTAAACATACATGTCCTACTTTTAAATTATATGCACGGTGCCCTATTGGCATTTAATTACTGAAAACAGTGGTCCCTGAGTAAGGGAAAACTCATTAAACAATGAATATAGTCTCAATCAGTACTATATTTTTTTGGCGCATGTCCAGCCGGACAGAGGCAAGTTTAATATACACAATAATTTGAATAAAACTTAAGAAATGTGAGGAAAAATGACAGTGGGATACAAGCCTGTATCCGGAATCTCACAGATCTAAACACACAAACAACATAGAAAAGCTCAGGCAGTTTATTTGTGTTTCTGATGAATATTGTGCGTATAATGAAACAACAATCATAAAAGGTCACCTTTACACATATCATATATTAACAATCACTGTGTATAAGGTTGACAACTGTGTCGACGACGTTTCGATCCTTATCTGTAAGATATTGGATCATCTTCAGGACTAAGAATTAAAGTGCCTGAGAGCATATGCCTGTAAATTACCGTATTAACGAAACATTAGATATAAATAGAGAGAAAGAGGGAAGAGAAAAAGAAATAAAAGGAATAGTAAGTCAAGGGTATGGTTTGCATTAATTACCACTAAAAGAACACAGTCTGATAGTAAAAAGATCTATTTTACGTGTGGAAAGACCTAAAATATGGGAAAAACCAGTGATGCGAGAGTAATAAGAGATCGCGGTAAACCATGCAAAATTATAGAGCAAGACCTAAATATTATCAAAATGCCCTTGTGACGACGTGTCTAAGGTTGGAGAATGAATTATCAATACGTGCTATCATCTAATCATACTAGTTGAGAGCGTCTGGCTCTTGTAGAATAGAAATGGGATGGGGTACTTATTGATAAGTGGTATCTTCTAATCATGCTTGTGGTGAGCGTCTAGCTAGTATGGAGTACCTGCAGTGGCGCTCAATGATTGAGAGCTGGTACGTCCGGGCTGAAAGGCAGGGGGGACATTGTGGACCTAAGGAGCGGAAGAGGAGGACATTAAGGGATTGGAATGGGATGGAACAAAGGGGGGAGGGGGAGGGAGGGGCAGAAGCATGTAAGCGTCGTAAAAGGGTAACTCACCCTGGAAAGTATGTGATACAGAGACAGTGGAAGGTCAAGTAGTCCACAATGGGAAGACGAGGCAGTCAATTCCTGCACAGCGAGGACTCAGTCAGGGCAATTGAGACTGAACGAAAAGCCTGAAGGGGAGCAATTGGAGAAGTTACGAGGGTGTGGGCCTGGCGGGAAACCAGGAGGGCGAAAGGGGAGAGAACTTACCTAATTATCAATGTCGGATTGTGTTGGTCCCAATCGGCAAAAAAGTCCGTAATGGGCCTAAAAATTGTATAAAGGAATTAATTTAGTGGAATCTACCAACCAGCATCTGGCGTGGAGTTAACGGGGACCTGGAAAAGACGCTTACCTGATGTGGCGCTTGTGGTACCTGCAAGTGAATGGCGTGAACGCAGGAGACGAGGACGCTACCAAGGGGTTTGCGTTATGGCGACTAGTGGTGGATCACGTGACTCAAGGGAAGGTCATGTGGTCTACAGTGTAGGTGGGGTCGCGCGCGATTCAGGGTGTAATGAAGCTAAAGCGCAGAGGCCATCTTGGAATAGGCAAGGTGATGGTAAAAGCAATAGATAAGCATGGAATTACTGACAGGAACGGTTCAGACATGGAAATTGTAATTATATACAGCAAAATAAATTGCGAAGTGGTCATAGAAAAGTAATATACTGTTAAAGAATACAGATCTCCACATATTGGGTATCATTTCGTAATTTAGAAAAAACGACGTAACGTGGCAATAGAGATAGACTGACAGTTTGACGTAAGGATTCAGTGAGGCTGTTAATGCCAGTTGTCATAATGCATTAACAAGTATATATACAGATAGGGCTTAGTAATTAGAAAAATCTTAATTACATAAAAGTCAGAGATAAGGCCAATCAACAGGTGATATGTGACCAAAGATGTGACGATCAGCTGAGGATTGCATAGAAAACAGAGTACATTTTAACAATCATTTTGAATGCTATTAGTAATTAGAAAAACCTTAATTACATAAAAGTCAGAGATAAAGCAAGGCTCTTAGGCCAATCAACAGGTGATATGTGACCAAAGGTGTGACGATCAGCCGAGGATTGCATAGAAAACAGAGTACATTTTAACAGTCATGTTGAGTGCTATGGTGTTGGTGAAGACGCTTGCAGACAAGTTAGGCACCATAGCATAGATATGTGTCTTTACAATAACGGTACTGTTCAAACTACAACAGTGTTGTCCAGTCTTCCAGTCGGTTGAGACCCGTATGGATACTTCCAGTACGTAGGATCCATTTTAATTCTTCTCTGTTAAGCAGTTGCATGAGATCAGCTCCTCTTGGGGGTATTTTCACCACACTCACAATTGTCCAACGAATGTTGTCCTCAGTGTGGCCCAGAGTTTCAAAATGTTCCAACAATGGGGCGTTAGGTGTCTTGCAGCGAAGTCTGCTCCTATGTTGGCAGATCCTGATACGTATTTTTTGAGTCGTTTGACCAATATAGATCTTATTGCATGGGCACAAAATAGCGTAGACAACATTGTTCGTATTACAGTTGGAGAATTCTCTATGAGTAGATTTGATGGTGCCGAACACAAATTCTTTACAATCAGAGGTAAATCTGCACACAGTGCAGTTGCCACATTTGGCATGTCCTATAAGGCGTGGAAGTCCCCAGTGATCGTCAAGTGTGTTGGGAACGGTGGGCATGGTAGTGCTGCCCTGACCAAATGGTCCTTAATGTTTTTACTCTTCTTGAATGCAAAAAGGGGTCTGTCTAAATTCAGTATTCCTGCATTAATTACATTCCAGTGCTTTAGTATACTCTTGCGTAATTTGTGTGAGGATGGAGAGAAAGTGGTGACACATACAATGCGTTCCATTTGTTGTTTGGGTTTTGGTTCCAGAAGACACTCTCTGGGGCAATACCAAGCTCTTTTCAGAGCATTACGTACAAGTCTTTTAGGGTAACCCCTGACTGTAAGTTTGCAACTGAGCACTTTGGCTTCTGTGAAATAGTCTTCTTTCAATGTGCAATTGCGTCTAATTCTAAGAAACTGGGAATAAGGTAGTGAGTCTCTAAGTGCTCTCGGGTGATTACTGTCATATTTAAGTAAAGTGTTGCGTTCAGTAGGCTTTCTGAATAAGCTGGTGATAAGCTGGCCCTCCTTATGCACAATATTTAAATCTAAGAAAGGGATAGATGTCTTACTGTGGGATAGAGTAAATTTGAGACCTCCACAATTATTATTCAGCCAGTGGAGGAACTGATTTAGCGTGTCCAGGTTATTATGCCAGATCATAAAAATATCGTCAATGTAACGCTTCCACATTGCAATAGCAATGTGGAAAGGATTCCCCAGTGCAAGTATGTAGTTAGTTTCAAGGGCATCCATATAAAGTATAGCCAAATTTGGAGCAAAAACAGCCCCCATGGATGTACCCTTGGTTTGTTGATAGAATTGGCCATCGAACAAGAAAAAATTCTTTGTGAGGCAGATTTCCAACAATTGTAATATAAAAGTTGTGGGGACTGCATGTGGTCTAGGGCGTTTATCAAGAATATTCTCTATCACAAGTAGAGAGTCAATTTGAGGTATATTAGTGTACAATGACTCAACGTCCAAAGTACATAGGGTATCAGTTTGTGGGTTGAAGGGGTGGTTTTCAACCAGAGATATCATCTGCATGCTGTCTCTGACATAGCAGGTAGTAATGGGAACAAATTCTTTTATAAAGAAATCAACATAAAGACCCAAGGATTCTAGAATGGAACCACATCCTGACACGATAGGGCGTCCAGGGGGGTTTTCTTGGTTTTTATGCACCTTCGGAAGAGTGTAGATAACAGGTATGCATGGGGATTTGGTATTGAGAAATTGGTGTTCCAACTTAGTCAGAAAACCGTGCTCGAGGCCAGCTGTAGTCACATGCAAAATAAGTTTCTGAAGCTCCGGAGTGGGATTCACAGGAAGTTTACAGTAATGATCAGTATTTTGTAGTTGTTTTATTATCTCATTTTTATAGCTGGCTAGCTCTTGTAGCACTATACCCCCACCTTTGTTTGCAGGTTTTATAACGATGTCATTGTTCAATCCGACATTGATAATTAGGTAAGTTCTCTCCCCTTTCGCCCTCCTGGTTTCCCGCCAGGCCCACACCCTCGTAACTTCTCCAATTGCTCCCCTTCAGGCTTTTCGTTCAGTCTCAATTGCCCTGACTGAGTCCTCGCTGTGCAGGAATTGACTGCCTCGCCTTCCCATTGTGGACTACTTGACCTTCCACTGTCTCTGTATCACATACTTTCCAGGGTGAGTTACCCTTTTACGACGCTTACATGCTTCTGCCCCTCCCTCCCCCTCCCCCCTTTGTTCCATCCCATTCCAATCCCTTAATGTCCTCCTCTTCTGCTCCTTAGGGCCACAATGTCCCCCCTGCCTTTCAGCCCGGACGTACCAGCTCTCAATCATTGAGCGCCACTGCAGGTACTCCATACTAGCTAGACGCTCACCACAAGCATGATTAGAAGATACCACTTATCAATAAGTACCCCATCCCATTTCTATTCTACAAGAGCCAGACGCTCTCAACTAGTATGATTAGATGATAGCACGTATTGATAATTCATTCACCAACCTTAGACACGTCGTCACATGGGCACTTTGATAATATTTAGGTCTTGCTCTATAATTTTGCATGGTTTACCGCAATCTCTTATTACTCTCGCATCACTGGTTTTTCCCGTATTTTAGGTCTTTCCACGCGTAAAATAGATCTTTTTACTATTAGACTGTGTTCTTTTAGTGGTAATTAATGCAAACCATACCCTTGACTTACTATTCCTTTTATTTCTTTTTCTCTTCCCTCTTTCTCTCTATTTATATCTAATGTTTCGTTAATACGGTAATTTACAGGCATATGCTCTCAGGCACTTTAATTCTTAGTCCTGAAGATGATCCAATATCTTACAGATAAGGATCGAAACGTCGTCGACACAGTTGTCAACCTTATACACAGTGATTGTTAATATATGATATGTGTAAAGGTGACCTTTTATGATTGTTGTTTCATTATACGCACAATATTCATCAGAAACACGTATAAACTGCCTGAGCTTTTCTATGTTGTTTGTGTGTTTAGATCTGTGAGATTCCGGATACAGGCTTGTATCCCACTGTCATTTTTCCTCACATTTCTTAAGTTTTATTCAAATTATTGTGTATATTAAACTTGCCTCTGTCCGGCTGGACATGCGCCAAAAAAATATAGTACTGATTGAGACTATATTCATTGTTTAATGAGTTTTCCCTTACTCAGGGACCACTGTTTTCAGTAATAAACTCAGTTCCCAAGGTCCCTGACCTATTCTATTTGGGTTCCCTTGTTTGTTATACATACTATTGGCATTTAAGGCCTACCTTAGGGGTGACATAAGTATTAAAAATGAAGGTTTAGGCTTGTCAAAAGGTTTATTTTGACACGTTGAAAAGACAGTTTTAAAAACTGCACCACCTGACTGCAGTGGCATTATTTCTGGAGACATGATTTACTTTAGTGGTGGCACAATATGTTTTACAGTCGGCTTGTGACATTTAGCTTACAGGTCCTGGATTCATTTTCTACCATATACTAGGGACATATAGGTAAGTTAAATATGCCAATGAGGAGTATAGCCAATTTTAGGATGTTTTAGGGGTCAAAGCACCTGCACTGGGTCCTGGTTGGCAGAGTCCTAGTGCACAAAGTCGAAAAACAAGCAGCATCAGTCCACAAAATGGGATTGATCATGCCAAAAAGAGGCATTGTCTTACAATACTCCTTTACAAAACTCCTACAACATGGGTAAGTGGTCTTAATATGTGATGTTCTAGCAGGCAGGTGTAACAGAGAAACACTCATAGAAAGTGGCTTTCAAAAGTATATAAATAGGAACAAGGCTTCTACAAACACATTAATTATAACTTGCCAGTCTGCATGCACAGTCTTGTCATAAATTCTGCAATTATACCTGTGATAAATATTGTTAGGAATGCTATAGTTTAACATGATAGAAGTGATGTTATTTGAACATGTAAAACCATTGCATGTAGAATTATTGTTATTATTATTATTTATAGTTAATGTGGTGTGTCTACAGTTTTTACACCACTGTGCTCTGATGTGTGTGACTTATAGTATTTTGGGACAGGGCAGCAGATATAATTGTAAGTTCCAGCTATAACTTTGAAATTTCAAAGGTTTGTGTAGTTTAAGTTGTTTTTGTATTGTAATAATAAATAACGTCTTCCTAAGTATAACTAACTTTTAACTTTTGTTTTGTTTGATTGAATTTGTTTGGTTTTTGAAATGTTCAGAATGTTTATTAATATGGTAACAGAAATAAAAGGCATCTTTTGATGTGAAAATAAGTATATAGAATGAAATGGGAATGCACCAATTGTACTTATGAACATATATGCACGTTTTTAATAAGGTATAGCTTGTTATTACATTAATAATTTTATAAAGCATAACTAAAGGTATATTTTTCAACCTGCAAAATTTGTATGGTTGTTGATGTAATGTATTACTATTGGGCTGTGTTTATAGCCTATTTCTTGTTAGTTAGTACCATGAAGCATGCTCTACATGGTTGTAGGCTATATGTTTTGTAGTTTTGGGCTTCTTTTGGTCTGGCTTTAAAGCACACAGAAATGAATGTTTTTTTTGTTAATTGTTATGTGTAATATATATTTTGGTAAAAACACCAATGCTGTTGAAACAGGCCGCCTATCTAACGAAATCATCATTAAACACTGTGGAACACAAATCTATTGGATTGTGAAAAAAACATTGATGTTGTGCATGTCCAACTGTGTAGTTATCTATATAAGTAATGTGATATATGCGGAGCCATAGAAGACAGTATGATCATCACATTCACTCTAATCTGTGTTATTCTTTCAGTAATGTACTGATGCTCCAATTTTCCATGGTTCAAAATAATAGCAGCAGTAGTAAAAGTGCGACCTGAAATAGAAAATTGAGAAGCAGCACAGTTAAAAATATACATTTTCATATTTCTGATATTCAGAGTACTTCTTTGAATCATTAAAATGAGATATTTTGTTACCATTTTTAAATTAAGAGTTGAGACAAAATCTGAATTACAGTTTGGACATAAGTTTGGTTGCACAACTTTATATATAATTTTTTTAATGGAATTGATTTACAATCAGGTATTGGTATAAATACAAATATTTCAAATTGCGTAACAGTGGAGCTTGAATGAAAGCAATTAAAACATTCACGTTCCCAAAAGTAGCTTACACCAATGATGTGAGAACTTGTTTGAGTCTTGTTAGCTATTATTTATAGAACAGCCTTACAGAATTCCTGAGCATCTTGTTGCTCATTGTCAATAAACTGAATAGCACCTCTACCCACATCTACCATATCTTTAATGGGACTTGCAGAGTGGCATATGTGGTTGTCTGACAGAATTGCTTGAAGATTCAACAAGATTTTGCATAAAGGTTGATGTGTATGTTGGTTTATTACTTCAACTGAAGGTAGGTATAAAAATAGATTAACATTCACTTTGGTATTGCAATTAATGCCATTCTGATTTTGAAACTTATGTCCAGTAATTTCCTTGTGGTTTATTTTCAGTTTTTTTTTCTTAGGTTCATTAAAAGAAAGTTTAGGTTTTGCTAAAATGGGATATTCACCAAGATGAGAAGCGTTTGTGTTTTGCAAATTATTGTATTCACTGACACAGTTACTGTCTGCATTAATTTTTGTCTCATCAAAATCAGTAATATGTAGCTGTGTTAGTCTTTTAACGCATGATAGAGCAATGTATGCCATTCCCTCTTTGAATACAGCAGAGCCAATGTTAATTATTGCATAATCTAAGCTTAGTCCTTCTTATTTGTGTATTGTTACTGCATAAGCCAAATAAGGAGGAAACAGTTTTCTATGAAAATATAAATCATTGATAAGAAGAAATCTTGCTTTACAGAAGAGACCTGTTTTTGGTCTTGAATGTGGTCAAATTTGATAACAATAAATTTAGGGGCACATTTATAAAAAAAAATCACACAGCGCAGTGAGTCACCTTGCTGCGTTGCTTGATAGGGAAAGGGCAAGAATGTGCTGTATTTAACATTATACCGCACATGCCTATCTTTACCTGTAATGGTGCACAATGTGCTGCCTAGCGTCAACGCAGACACCCTTGTACAATGGAACAAGGGTGCCTGTGCTGTAAGAAGATTGTTTTTGGACAGGAAGGGATACATTCCTGCACAAAAACAATCCTCTGAGGCGTTTTCCTCTTTCTATGTGAGCTACAAAAAGCAGCACACATACATAGAGGAAGTAACAAACGAAATAAAGATATTTCTCCTTGTTACACCTCACCTAGGGAAATCCATGGGTTGTTATGAATAGAACACTGAGCATGGCTAGTACGCAAATTGTGCCCTCAGCATGGCCAGTACCTTGTTTACAATGATTGTTATGGTATAAAACACAGTTGCATGGCCAGTATTTTAATTACATGTTTGCTCTATTGGTACAAAACAAAACATGGTATGTTTGCTTAGTTGGTTTCAAAGGTGCTCGTTTGATTGGTAAAATCATGTTATGGCTAGAATGACTAAGCATATGAAAAAACATTCAGTATCTTTCACACGTGCAACGTTTTGACAGTTATCCATGTGTTGCACTTGCCGGTTGACAGTTTTGCTGAGTTCAGGCTCACGTGTTACCCCACCCACTCCTGAGCTATAAATAGGAGCATCTGAACGAGGGAAATGCTTGGGTTCGTTGCTCCGTTCCCACTTACCTGGAATCCAGCTGCAGAGACCGTCGCTTCCTGGATTCTCTCCTTCAATCTGCGGTCACGCCTCTTCATTTCACCAAAGCCCGAGTCGTCCTGGCAACGATCTTGGAGCCAGTGTCGCATCCGGAATTCCTGTCCTGACTCCGGAAGCCTTTTGTAAGAAAACCCCTGACAGAAAGAGAAAAACAGCATCAAGGTATTTTCCGGCACTCGCGTCTCGCGTAAGCCGCTTTCAACAATTGCACAGGTACTTTTAGTTTTTTATAATCGCATCTTGCAGACTTTTATTGCGCAACACGCAGCAGTTTTATTTAGTTATAAAACGAACTTGAACTTGAGCTCTGGCTTTGGAATAATGACTTTGTAAGCAATCTTGGACGTTTGTCGTTTGTGAAGCAACACTCGAGGTTCAAGAAACTAATTATTATAAATCTGTGAGTTATTAATACAACAACAAGGAACATTTAATTACTGATTGTCATACATGTTGAAAGTTGATTTTGTGATTTCTTTTTTTACATACAGTGAAATGATAAAAGCTTATCGAACCCCTCAGTCATTATCCATATAGTGAAGAAACTTCTCACATGAAGTCCATGCAAATATATAAAAGAGTTATTATTTTAAAACGCCAAGAGAGCATGTGTGCATGATAATGAGTCTAATTTAGAAACAAACAGGAAGTCTTTGATTAGTAATTTGTCTATATATATTTATATTTTATTATAGAAGCAAGAACACAGAAAACTAGTTTTCTGTATTAGTCACTGTTCAAGGTTGAATGAACCAGAGCATCAAAAGTGCATTGACCTGAAGAAAGCAGTGTGCTTTTCTCTCTCTCATTTCTCCTCCCATTCCCCCCTTCCCCCTAGGGTTCTTCTCATGCTTGGTGGGTTTATTTACCGCTACAGCAGGATTAGAGTCTTGGGGGTATTGGGAACTATCGGCTTACCTCCCCAAAGGAACAACCTGGTTTTCAGGTGAGTGGTCATTTAACAGAAGGCCAAGCCTCCACAAAACTTAAAGTTCCTTTTGGGAGATATGGAACCCGGTCAGGATCACATTGACACCCGAGACATGGCACAGGCTCTGATAAGTGATACTAACATGGATCAAGATATAAGAAACATGTTGCAAGGTCTACATTTAGAAATGCAGAAATTGAAAGAAGAAAATGCAGAACTATGTAGTGAATTAACACGTTACATGCCCAGAGAAAGTCTGTGGGATGACACCTTGCCTAAAACTTTTAGAAATCCTTTTGACATGGGTACTAAGGTTAAAAATCCGTCCTCACATATGGCTTCTGACCCTTCTTCTACACCTGTACATGTTACGGTCTCAGTCCCTAGTCCGGTGCCTCTGGGAGCTCCGGAAAGATTTTTTGGAGACAGTGCTAAGTTTAATATTTTTATTAGTCAATGTCAACTGTATTTCATATGCAAACCCCAATCTTTTCATACAGATGCATCCAGAGTAGCTTTTTTTCTCTTATATTTGGGAGGGGTAGCTGCTAACTGGTCCATTCCATTAATAGATAAAAATGATCCCATCTTATATAATTGGCCAGTTTTCAAAACCACCATGACTAAACTATTTGCTAAACATACATACGTACAAGCAAGTGACAACTAACTTTTAAACCTTAAACAAGGGAATAAAGATTTATTGAGTTATGTAACCACTTTCAATCGCTTGTTGACGGAGATGCAATGGCCTGAGGAAAAGCGAACCTCTTTATTCTATAGAGGTTTGCGTGATGATTTAAAAGACGCCCTTGCTCATATAGTAGAGTTGCCAGATGATTATTCAGATTTTGTGGATTTCGTGGTCAAATTAGATCATCGCCTTTGTGAACGCAAGGGAGAACGGTCTCGTTTTGAAAATAAAATTATTACTATTAAGTCAGAAAGAAAAGAACCAGAAATAAAGATGCCAGATACTGAACCTATGCAAATAGGGGGTTTGAAAGGCCCTCTATCTAGTGAAGAGAAGGAACGTAGGCGAAAATGTAATTTATGTTTGTATTGTGGCAGGTGTGGACATTTTGCCCGAGACTGTACAGTAAATCCAAAAGGTCCCAAAAAGATAAATGCTATGGTCACGACTAGCTTGGATCATGAAAACTAAATGTCTCGTCAGGAAAGGAGGTCGCCTTGATGAGAGGATTAGAGTTACAGATCTCCAAGCTCTTAGCAAATACAGTCGCACGTATACCACGACAGTTCACGGTTCAAGTCACTCTTATTTTAACAACACGAGTAAGACACGTAGTTTCGGTATTATTATATTCCGGAGCTACAGGGAATTTTTGGGACATTCAGTTGGCACAAAAATTGAGTATTTCAACAGTTTTAAAACCGCATCCGGCTCCAGTTCGTGCCGTGGATGGATCTGAATTATCTTCAGGTTTGATAACTAACCAGACATGCCCTCTTACATTAGTTTGTCAGAATGGACATACGGAACAAATAAGTTTCGATCTAATTGACATACCCACATTTGGAGTCATTCTAGAGGTTCCATTGTTAATGACCCATAACCCAAAAATAGATTGGGATTTGAGAACCATGACATTAGATTTGTTACATTGTCGTACACATTGTTATCAGGAAGCGCAGGCAGACTTTATGACGTTACTTCATTGTGCCAATACCACAAAACTTTCAATATAATACCTACTGAATATCAGGAGTTCAAGGATGTATTTGATCCCATAAAGGCAACTACATTACCTCCACACAGATCATATGATTGCCATATAGATTTATTCCCAGGTGCCACTCTGCCTAACAGTTGAGTGTATGCGCTAACCGAAGCTGAGACACAATATTTAAGACGATATTTAGACAAATTATAGATCTAGGTTTTATTCGTCATTCCACTTCTCCGGTTTCCTCGCCACTATTTTTCATCCCAAAATGGGATGGTGATTTAAGGGCTTGTATAGATTATCGAGGACTCAACAAAGCCACAATAAAGAGCAAATACCCAATACCATTGATTCCAGTACTTTTGGATCAGTTATGGCATTCAACCATCTATACAAAATTGGATCTCCGGGGGGCATATCATCTTCTACGGGTCAAAGAGGGTGACGAGTGGAAAACTGCATTTAAAACTAAGTTTGGATTATTTGAGTACACCCTCATGCCCTTTGGCCTGTGTAACGCCCCTGCGGCTTTTCAATACTTCATAAATGAAGTATTAAGTGAGTTCCTTGACATCTGCGTGGTTGTCTATATAGATGACATCCTTATTTATTCAAAAAGTAAAGAAGAACATGTGCAACAAGTCAAAGCAGTGTTGCAAAGATTACAGGACAATCATCTATTTGCTAAATTAGAAAAATGCACGTTTAACACAGACATAGTTGATTTTTTAGGGTATTGTTTGTCTCCAGCAGGAATAAGGATGGACCCAAAAAAGGTAACCGCCATATTAGATTGGCCAGAACCTAGCTCAGTGAAAGATGTACACAAGGTTTTGGGTTTTGCAAACTTTTATAGGCGTTTCATACACCAATTTTCTGAAATTGTCTCACCTATCAATAAATTATTGTAGAAAGGTCACCCTTTTTCCTGGACAGAGGAAGCTGCACAAGCCTTTAAAAATTTAAAACAGAAATTCACTTCAGCACCTATATTGAGACATCCTGATCCAGACCTTCCCTTTTTTGTTGAAGCAGATGCTTCTCAGGTCGCAGTAGGAGGGGTTCTCTCTCAATGAGATCCAAATAATGCACAATTGCATCCCGTACCTTTTTATTCAAAAAGTTACTCCCTGCAGAACAGAATTACACTGTTGCAGAAAGGGAATTGTTAGCAATTAAACTAGTTTTCACAGAATGGCGCCATCATTTAATGGGAACAAAACACCTGGTTACCATATTTACTGATCACATAAATCTACAATTTTTTAGTTCAGTAAAAGCATTGACACCTCGACAAATGAGGTGGGTGCATTTCTTTAGTGGTTTTGATTTTGTGATAACTTACCGGCCAGGTTCAAAACAAATCCAATCAGATGTACTCTTGCGTTATGGACAGACAACAGAATCTAAACAAGAGACTTTCATCCCTCCGGTAATACCCCCTAACAAGATCATAGCACTTACGGTACAACAAGATTTTTTGTTGTCATTAAAACAAGAACACCTCAAACAAAATATATCAGAGTGGTTGGCAAATCCAAAAAACACCATTAGAGATGGGTTGCTATATCATAAGGCATGTATATTTATACCCACCTCAGCCTTATATTGATCTGGAATCATGATTCTGCATTAGCAGGACATCCTGGACTACAAAAGACTTTGAAAAATTGTAAAAAACTATTTTGGTGGCCTTCGCTAGCGAAAGATGTTAAAATATATGTGGAAACATGCCCCATTTGTACTAGAAATAAAATCTCCCAGCATTATTATTACTACCATTGGCAACACCTCCAAGTCCTTGGCATACCATTAGTTTAGATTTTATTAGTAATTTACCATCAGCTAATGGTTACACTACTATTCTTGTAGTTGTGGATTATCTGTCCAGAATGGTGCATTTTACTCCATTACGTAAGCTACCTACAGCACTTGAATTCAGTGATATTTTCATGAATCACATCGTACGTTTACATGGCTTGCCATCCAAAATTATATCAGACCGTGGGAGTCAATTCACGTCAATATTTTGGAAAGATTTATGTAAAAAATTAGACATGGAAGTAGCCTTGTCTACCGCTTTCCATCCGGAAACAGATGGACAAACGGAACGAACAAATCAAACACTCATTCAAACCCTACGGTGTCTCCTATCCACAGTCACAAGTGAATGGGATAAGGCTTTACCTTTAGCTGAGTTCATTTATAATAATAGTACTCATTCAGCAACTCATTGTACTCCCTTCTATTTTTTAACTGGTTATCTTCCTAAGGCTTTACCAGTCTCTATTGTTGCTTCTTTTATCCCTGCTGTTACAGATCGGTTACAACACTTATTGGACATTCAAGAACAGGCAAAAAACCATTTAAATAAGTACAAGGAAAATATGAAGAAACAAGCAGATAAAAGTAGAGAACCCACACCAATTTATAAAGTAGGTGATAAAGTTTGGCTTTCCACAAAAAATTTGAACATTGTAGGTCCAAGGAAATTACAACCTCGTTATATTGGTCCCTTTCCAATAATAAAACTTGTTAATCCAGTCACTGTTCAATTAGAATTACCTCCTGAATATCCTGTACACCCCACCTTCCATGTATCATTATTAAAAGACTATAATCCAGAAACAAGAAAAGAACCCCCACCACCTCCTATTCCAGTTGCTGGTCATTTAGAGTCTGAAGTGCAGCATATTCTAGATTCAAAAAGGATACAGAGTCGATTGTACTATTTGATAGCCTGGAAAGGGTATGCTGCCAGTGAAAATTCATGGGAACCAGTTTCCTTTATTCATGCACCAAAACTAATACGCCAATTCCATCTTATATATCCCAAGAAACCTCGCCCCGTAGGACGGCCTTTGAGAGGGGCGACTTTTAGGAATAGAACACTGAGCATGGCTAGTACGCAAATTGTGCACTCAGCATGGCCAGTACCTTGTTTACAATGATTGTTATGGTATAAAACACAGTTGCATGGCCAGTATTTTAATTACATGTTTGCTCTATTGGTACAAAACAAAACATGGTATGTTTGCTTAGTTGGTTTCAAAGGTGCTCGTTTGATTGGTAAAAATCATGTTATGGCTAGAATGACTAAGCATATGAAAAAACATTCAGTATCTTTCACACGTGCAACGTTTTGACAGTTATCCATGTGTTGCACTTGCCGGTTGACAGTTTTGCTGAGTTCAGGCTCACGTGTTACCCCACCCACTTCTGAGCTATAAATAGGAGCATCTGAACGAGGGAAATGCTTGGCCTCGTTGCTCTGTTTCCACTTACCTGGAATCCAGCTGCAGAGACCGTCGCTTCCAGGAATCTGTCCTTCAATCTGCGGGCATGCCTCTTCATTTTACCGAAGCCTGAGCTGTCCTGGCAACGATCTTGGAACCAGCGCCGCATCCGGAATTCCTGTCCTGACTCCGGAAGCCTTTTGTAAGAAAACCCTTGCCAGAAAACAAAAAACAGCATTAAGGTATTTTCCGGGACTTGCGTCTCTCGTAAGCCGCTTTCAACAATTGCACAGGTACTTTTAGTCTTTTATAATCGCATCTTGCAGACTTTTATTGCGCAAAACGCTGCAGTTTTATTCAGTTATAAAACGAACTTGAACTTGAGCTCTGGCTTTGGAATAATGACTTTGTAAGCAATCTTGGACATTTGTCATTTGTGAAGCAACACTCGAGGTTCAAGAAACTAATTATTATAAATCTGTGAGTTATTAATACAACAACAAGGAACATTTAATTACCAATTGTCATACATGTTGAAAGTTGATTTTGTGATTTCTTTTTTTACTTACAGTGAAATGGTAAAAGCTTATCGAACCCCTCAGTCAATATCCATATAGTGAAGAAACTTCTCACATGAAGTCCATGCAAATATATAAAAGAGGTATTATTTTGAAACGCCAAGAGAGCATGTGTGCATGATAATGAGTCTAATTTAGAAACAAACAGGAAGTCTTTGATTAGTAATTTGTCTATATATATTTATATTTTATTATAGAAGCAAGAACACAGAACACTAGTTTTCTGTATTAGTCACTGTTCAAGGTTGAATGAACCAGAGCATCAAAAGTGCATCGACCTGAAGAAAGCAATGTGTTTTTTCTCTCTCTCATTTCTCCTCCCATTCCCCCTTCCCCCTAGGGTTCTTCTCATGCTTGGTGGGTTTATTTACCGCTACAGCAGGATTAGAGTCTTGGGGGTATTGGGAACTATCGGCTTACCTCCCCAAAGGAACAACCTGGTTTTGAGGTGAGTGGTCGTTTAACATGGGTGGACGCATGGGAACACCCATGCTGTACCCATGGAATGCCTCTCTAGGGCAAAGAAACACAACACAGTGATTGATTTCAGCTGCTTTACTCTCGATTTATCAAGCCATGCAAGGCCACACAAAGTGACCTTGCATGGCTTGATAAATCTTACTTAGTAGTTGCGTCGCTCTTGCACCCTATTTCATGGCGCAAGGGTGATACATCTGCTTGGTAAACATGCCCCTCAATGTCTTCATTCTTTCCAGATCTCAGAACGCCCACTACAAATCCAATGGCTCCATTGACTAGTCTTTGTTTTACATGGCTGCAAAATGTTCTCTACTACTACAGTACATGAAACAGATTTCTCTATCTGTTGTAATTTTTCTGTTAAATTTTGCTTATAGGTATGTCAAGCCCATAACTCTCACCTTTATCTTTACAAGGAAGATGTACAATTTCTTCTTTTTCCAGATATAATATTTCATGATTCAATTGAGCACATTCTTCTACAGTTGGCATTAAACAAACAACTGGTTGTGATTGTGAAAGAAGGTAATGCATAGCTTGAGCAGATTAATGATGGTTAAGAAATAAGTTACTTACATTTGGTCACTTAGCATCATCTTTGCTTGTTTAGTCACAATGCCAAGGCAAATATCCTTTAATATCTTTGCACGTTCATCATTAGCTTGATTCATATTAAGTGTTTATTCTCTGTAGGTAAAATGCAACCAAATGTTGACATTGCCTATACTTCCCAAAGAATTCTGTGTTTGGTCCTGCAAAGGTTTTTTTAAATATCGGTTCCCCTTTTACAGGTGTAAGTTGTAATAAGTATCCAAAAACAATAATATGTTTTCCTCTGAAGAGCAACATCATATGATATTCTGAGTACTTCTTGCAAACACCAAAATCTAGTTTGAAGCCATGTTGACTTCATCTATGATAAAACTTTAATTTTTTAAGTACTCTCCTACTTTCTTGGCATTTATCAGCATTCAATTTTGAATATTCCAATGTGTTATTATGCTCCACAAGTCAGAACAGTAGATGATATAAAGTCATACCTTTGATGTTATGTGCTGCTTAGCCAGTTGGAGTAGTAACTACACAGGATAAATTGGATTTAGTACCTTTATGCACATAAGCAGTACTTAATTTAAGAAGAAAGCTTTTGCCAGTTCCTGCTTAAGTGCTCACATATCGTAATCTTGGTTAAAAAATACTACATTCAAATAATCCATTTTCATTTTGAACTCCATGATCTACTGAATGTTTTATGTCTTTGTATATTTGTAGTTGATCACAATTTAATTGAGATACTGCCATATGCGGCAGTGATTTAAGGATATTTATGACCTTAGTGGAGAAGTATTCTACCAGTTTATTACAGCGTATCCCGGAAAGGTCTGGAGCTATGTACGGGTCCGGGGCTTTGAGTAGCTTTTTAATAACATTGAAAGTTTCTCTGGGTGAGTTAGAGGCTGACAAAATTTTAGATTCGTAAAAGATTGCTTGGGCTTTTTTTATCTCTACTTTGTAGGCGCTGATAGCCGCCTTATACTCCAGCTTCTTACTGGGCAAAAATCCTTCCTCCAGAGCCTTTCTTTGACCTTACAGTGCTGTTTTAAGATGCGCAACTCTGCTGAGAACCAAGGAGAGTTGTGAGGACCATTGGTCTTTTTTATCCTAGTCTTTGGGAGGACCACATCCAGAGTATCCGAAATCCAGCTCACGAAGTTATCATTAGCTTTAACTGGGCATGGATCGGATATGGGGCAGGTCCGTTCCAGTTCTTGGGTCCAATTCTCAAGAGGGAGTTTGGACCAGAGACGACCTCGAGTCCATTTAGGTTGTATTAAGGGTTCAGGGGCATTTAGTGACCAGGCGAGGGAAACTAAAAAATGATCCGTCCATGGGAGGGGTAAGGGCCCCTCCCCTTTGAGATCATCTAAGTTAGAAAACACCGGGTCCAGAAGGTGGCCTTTAACGTGAGTAGGGAGAAAGATTTTTTGTCGCAACTGAAATGACGCGAGGTCATGGGCCAGTTCAGATGCATTTAAGGCTTGAGGGTCATCAAAATGAAGATTGAGGTCTCCAAGCAGGGTTAAATTTGCCGCTGAGCTTGCCAAATTGACCGCTGCTTCCAGCAGTGATTTGCTGAAGGCACCTAGCGCTCCCGGTGGGCGGTAAATAAGAATGCCTGTGAGGGAAGCCAAGGGTGTAAGTTCTAGAGAAAAGTGAGTGTTCTCACAATCTAGAAGGGGATTCCCAAGCAGGCGACAGGTGTATTGTTCCTTATAAATAATAGCGATCCCCCCACCTTTACCGGAAGGTCTGTCCACCCTCTGCATCAGGAAACCTGGTGGAAGTGATTGCACAATATCGGGTTCCGAGCTGGCGTTAAGCCAGGTTTCTGTTAGAAACAGAACATCCGGGTCGGCATCTTTAAGAAGCATCCAGATCTCTACCGTATGTTTAGGCAGGGATCTGCAGTTCAGTAAGAGAATTTTATACTGGATCTTTGCGATGGTGGCTACTGGGAGACTAATGTTAAAAGGACACCTACAATCTGGGCATAATGCAGGTAGCTGTTCCGGCTGGTAGGCGTGGGTACAAAGCGTGCCCGAGGACCTATTAATCTGTTTCAACCGGGCACTAGTATAAGACAAACGCGATGAAAGGGAAGGGGTTCTGGCCCCTGGACCCATTCGGACGCGGACGGGCGCAGATGGGCTTGCCTTAGGCGCGCCTTTGGCGCGCCAGCGGCGCGCCCGCTGCGCGGTCACGTCATCACGCGCCTTTATCCGGCTAAGGTGGCGCCGAGACCAGCAACTAGACTGCTGACCCGGTGGGGAAGGCGGAAGTGGCTGTACCCTGCTCTCCAAGGTGAAAAGTGGATCACCTAAGGACCCTGCACCAATTAATATACTGAAACAGGTGGGATCTACAATTGCCCCCATCCTGACCGATCTAATTAATGCATCTCTGTCCTTAGGAATAGTGCCCCCTGCCTGGAAAGCAGCTATGGTGAAAGCTCTGTTAAAAAAACCTAATCTAGATACGGCAGATTTAGCTAACTACCGTCCCATATCTCTCTTACCAGGCATAGGAAAGATGACAGAGAAATATGTAAATCAACATTTGTCAGGCTTTCTCGAAATGCATAATTTGTTGCACTCTTCGCAAACAGGCTTCCGCCCGCGTCAGAGCACTGAGACGGCCCTGTTAGCAGTGGTGGAGGAAAGCAGGAAAATACTAGATTCAGGAGGATCCTCGGCCATCATACTCCATGACTTGAGCGCAGCATTTGATACGGTGAACCATAGGATTTTGGTTCACCGTCTCAGGACTCTCGGAGTTACTGGCTTAGCACTGAAGTGGCTGGATTCTTTCCTAGAGGAAAGATCCTTTCAGGTATTCGAGGAGAATACAGTATCCAATCCAACCCCTCTAAAGAACGGGGTGCCTCAGGGCTCCACGCTCAGTCCTACCCTTTTTAGTGTATATATGGTTCCATTGGCTGCAATTATTGCCCCATCCGGAATTCGTATGGTAACTTATGCCGACGATACCCAATTAGTGGTTGCACTCAATCAAACGGACCAAGAAACTAACACCCTCCGCTCCTGTTTAGAAGACATTTCAAACTGGATGGACACATCTCAGCTCAAGCTCAACGGGGGAAGACTGAGCTTATGATCTTAGGTAACCCCCTCTGCTTTAAATCTAGCTCCATGTGGCCAGCGTGTATGGGACCACCCCTATCCCCAAGCCAGAGATCAAGAGCCTGGGCATCTGGTTGGACCAGGATCTGAGCTTTAGAGCTCAAGCGAGGAAGACGGCAGGCATCTGTTATGGCCTACTTAGAATGGCTCGCAAAGTGCTACCTCTGCTCCCCTCCCAAGCAAAAAAAGTACTTGTGCAATCACTTATACTTTCTAGGCTAGACTACGGTAATGCGTTGTATCTGGGCTCTCCCTCTACTGTAGTCTCTAAACTACAGTCTGTGCAAAATAGTGCTGCCAGACTCTTAACCGGAACTAACAACCGACACTCGGCTAAACCGGCACTTGCGTCCCTTCACTGGCTCCCCATACAGGAACGCATTAGATTTAAGACACTTTGCCTAGTACATAAATCTATGCAGAGGACTGGCCCCTCCATCAACTCAGCCATGATTCGCCCCTATAAAGCCAAACGCAACCTCCGATCTGATAATCTCTACCTGGCCGAAGTACCTAAGATCAGGAGGGCCAGGAAGGGCGGACGGTTGTTCTCATATAACGCCTCTAAACTCTGGAACTTGCTCCCACTCCAGCTACGCCTAGTCCAAACCTCGGGTCCTTCCGTAAACAACTTAAGACCCTCCTGTTCCCTCAGCCCGCATAATTTCTCTGTCTCCGGCAGTAGTCAGTTCCAGCGCTGGGATGCTTCCGGGTAGCCATGCGCTTTATAAATGTGTCTTTCATTTCATTTCATTTCATTTCATACTAAGTGATCCAATGTATCAACATTCTTTTTTACTTCCTCCGTTGCATGTTGAACATCGTCTATGGCAACCACAGCCTAAGTATCAATAATTTGTTGTCAAAGTAGGTCACCAGTCCTGGAAGTGGACGTTTTACTAGTTGATGGAGTATTACCTTTAATTTTATTCTCTCCTTCTATTTCTTGTTCCAACACCTGAAAGTATGTTTGAAATGGAGGCAATGCAATGTCATGTTTATAAACATTAAATGCATCCTGATGTGATTCAAAGGGACCTATAATGTCATCTTCTCTACACCCTGGTTTAAACATTTGAAAGAAGTGCTAAATAGTAGAATTCTTTTTTTCCTCCTGTGTCACAACTCAGATTCTGATGATTAATGTGTAGGTTTAGAATGAAGTATCAAACTTCCATTGGCCACTTCCACTCTGAATTTACCAGTGTTGATATTTTCTGCCATATCATTTCTATATGTGCATAACTGAGCAACGTCATAAAGAAAATAGGTCTCCTAACAATGGACTTCTCTTTGGGTAAAATGTGTCCAACATACTTGTTTTCAAAATGTCTTTACTCGTGGGATCAAAATATGCAAGGTTTTAAATTTCAGGTAGGCTTTTCAGAACTCTCTGTTGTGAAGATGATAAGCCTAAACTAAGCCACATGATTGCCCATAATTTACCATATAAACTTGAGGAGCTCAAGCAGTCACAGGCTACAAATCTATTGACCTCACAGTGAGGTGACATTTGGAGGCTAAATCTGTAAGCTCTTTAACTTAAGGATCACTCAGCATATATTGCTTCTCATACTTCCTTCATATCTGTCTTTTCTGACTTTGTAATGTACGAAGTAACATAGCGAACAACCACTGTAGAGTTATCTGCAACAAATTGTATATCCATGTTAACATCCTGCATACTTACAATTAAATGGTTGTAGTCATTGATGTGTTCTGATGTGTCTGGTCTTCTAAGATTGGAGCCCAATTATGAAAGGTACTTATTTGTAGGAAAGTTATGAGTGCAGAGTCTCTCCACTCGTGGCGGAGTTTTTGCACTCGGAGTGGAATCTTCACACTCAAGGTGGAATCTCTGCACTGCAGTTCTTAGTGTGGAGTTTCTGCCCTGAGTGCAGAGGCAACGCACTCAGAACTTTACTACACATAAATACCTTCGTAAATCAGGCCCTAAGTGTTTTTCAGTGATAACGGCATGTCTTACATATGACATGAAATTGTTTGTTCTTCCTTTCTGTAGAACTGGTCTTGGAAATCCAAAGTTACATTTTGAGTAATATTTAGATTTGCTGCAATATTTTCTTAAGCAATATTTACCGCACTTACGTGTTTGAATGTGTAAAACGTGTTCCAAAAGTTTAATATTTTGGTTTTTTTGGTATGTTAAAAGTGACATAACTTTCAATAAAATGAAGTACAGACTCATCAGAGTCAAATCCAAATTAAAGTGCATCTTTGATCCAAAGAAGCATATCGATGTGTGGTGCACTTCTTGCTCAATATTCTTTTCAGTAAAAGAAATCAAGAGCTTCTCCAACAGGATTTTTCTTTTGGTGGTTAAATAGTGAGGAATAGTTAGAGGTTTCTGGTTCAAATATTTGCAGACACTAGCTGGATTTAAAGATCATAATTCAGCAGGCGTTTTGCAGTTAATACATTGAATATTACCATTTGCTTCAAGAAGAAATTGATGCAAGTCGTCCCATCCATATTCAGCAAGGCTTAACATTAAAAACCAGGTAGGTGGTCCTTAATTTCTGAGAATGCATTTTAACTCGCTGTGTCTTTAAAACCAATATTAGTTTGTCCCTTGTTGACATGCCATAAAGTTGATAAAGTTATATTCAAGATTCTCATCTTTGTCATGGACGTTTTCAACAAAACCCTGTGCTGTAACATTAGTGAAGCCAGTTCTAATTCACAGAGCATGTGCAACAACATGAGAATAGCATGAGAAGTAACTGAAAGTTCACTTTCGTATAGTATTGTGAAAATATAAGGAATATCTTGTCAGAAGTGTGGATCCTCTCAATATAATCTTGTAGCTCGGTACTCACATTCTGAAATTTGGACTGGTTGATCATCATCTCATCCACGCTTTCCAGTGGGGAATACATGTAGATAACATCTTGCTCTTCTAGGGTTTTTTCCCAAGCACTAATCGGATCTCCTCTAGCTTGCTTTATCTGATAGAGTTCCAAAGCATCACCCATCATGCCTCTAGTGTGTGGTGGGTGTACACTGTAATATTCATATATTTGTTCAGCTTGATCATCAGTTAGTTGTTAAATTTGTCAGGCCGTATTCTCTTTTCCAAATGACACATATGCAGAGGAGATGAAGTTAATAATGTCCATATTTTTATAGTAGTTGCTGTTTGTCTGAAGGAAATGTTTTGCTTTCTGAACTTTGTCTATACTTATTAATTCATGCCAAATGTTTTTGTCTTTTGTAGGCACTCCATTTACTAAAACCACTAAAAGTTTCTCTATTTTGCATTTAATTCCAAGAGTGGTTATGTTTTTGTTGCAAACTAATTCATGTGGCTGAAATGTTCTTGATTTTGGTTGCATTAACAATTGTTTGAAAAGGATGTGCAGTTTGGATGAAAATACTTTCATATACATTCAGTTGCTGTAGTTCTGATGGAATGGAATACATTTCCAATGTATTATGAATTCCAAGTGAAGGCATAAAGTTAGGGTCTAGTTTTATAAGACAGTAATTGCAGATGACATGGTATTCGCAAAGATCATAACTTTCTTTTGCAAATAGAAACAGTGTCAGATTTCTTCATTGAATATTTCCCTCATTTTCGATTTTCTCAATCAAATCAATCATTGTGACTTGCTTCTTATAATGTGTTCTTCAGCAACAGATGCAAATCTTATTAGCTATTTCATTAATGGATTCTTCAAATTGAAGAATACCCATTTCAGTAATTGGTAAGTCCAGTAATGGACTGTCTGATTCATTCTTAGTAAAATCAACCTCCAACCTCTGGACATTTATTGTTGTCAAAGAGTGAATAACAGTATTTAGATTGTATGTAGTCCATAATTTTGTTAGCTTGTGCTGAATTAGAGTGAAGTAGAGCATAATTAAGTTGTTCCAATTGCAATGAAGGTGTTTTCTCAAAGTATAATATGTGCCCACGTTTTCTTACTGTTAAATGATGTGTGGAGAGTATTTTAGTGTGATGGAAAGTTATGTCTCACATGTCATTTCAGAGGCATTCTAAAGAATGTCCTAGTAGGTTTCTAAAAGTCTGAAATGGGCAGACATCAAAGGTTTGTGGTTGTTCATTCTTTTTAAGTAGTGATGACCTTTTGTATGCCATTAGAAATGTCCTTGTTTGAAAATGGTTGTATCTCTGTTATTACATATAGAAGTGCAATTCCATTCAGATATGGACCATTTTGTTATACCTCCTGCAAGTTTTGGGTAGATGTAGTAATTATGTATAATCTTTTGGTTTGCTTTCCCTATTACATTCCCATGTAAGACTTCAAAACAGCAGCCTTCATTTGTGACTGAAAGGACAGAATTATTATGTTGATGGTGACCTTCTACATGAAAGTCTGGTTCAGTGCTAGAGGTATGTCTCCAATTTCTTTGGAAAATGCAGAAGAATTTAGTGCTGTTAATTATTTTCCACACATTGTATGTATTTTATAGTTTGAAATTACACAGTCCAGAGTGTTTATGTGATTCATTATGAAAATGAACAGTTTTCTTTTTACATGAAAGGCTTTGTCAGAAATATATTGAACATATTGATTCTGTGAGAGTTTGTCTGTCTTTTTCCTTATGAAAGGAAGTGTTTGAAGCAGATTCTTACAGGCATGAGTTTTATAATACTTTGAAGTGATATTTCTAATCTTGTCTCTTATTGTAAAACTGTATAATTTGTTAGAATCAACTTGAATGTGTTTGCTGTAATCACTAGCTGTTAATGGTACTCTTTCTGTCAATAGTTTCCCATCAACCTTTTTAGTAGTATGTTTAGAGTGTATGCAAACAGTAGAAACATCATAAGTAGTGTTATAGTAGTATTGCTTTTCTGTGTATGTCTTCCATCTGTTTGTTCAATGACATTCTTTCTCCTCTCTCTGTATTTTTTATGGCTTTTCCAAGTACTGTTTTGTAGGCATTTGGTTACATCTGGGCAATAGTCCTGTAGAACAGTGATAAACAAGCACTGGTTAGAGCAGTGTTTGTTATAATGGAAGTGTTATATTTTTCTTTTTGTATCTTTATAATTTTGCAAGCAGTATTCCTCAAAGAAATGTACCTGTAGTTTGTAGAAATATATAGACGGAGGTGATGAGGTATAAATCTCAATGTCTCTGTTATGTCTTTGGAAGAAATACAGCTATATTGTTTTCCAACATTCAGCAGAGTCTTAGTGGGTTTTGGTGGTTTTTAGTAGAATTGTACTGTATTTATAGCCCACTTTCTGTTGTAAACCAATCAATCAGATGATGCTTTAGTTAATCATTGTGTTTGCTATGCATTTTTCTATTTGTTTGTATAGTTATGTGAGCATTAATATGTATTTAGTAGTATTGGGCTATGTGTGTAGCCATTCTGTGGTAATAACCAATCACATAAAACTTCACTTCTTTATTTTATTTATTATCTATTTTACTATTGGTTGTCATTGCAATGTAGTAATACTTGTTGTTAGAAATTGGGTTTCTGGTTGGCAGAAGTATGCACCCTGTCCAAGCAGGAACCGCAATCCTAATCAGGGTAAGTGTAGTACACACTAAGGGCCAGATGTACGACCCTTACATTTTGCGACTCGCAAATTGCGTCACTTTGCGACTTGAAATTTGCAACTCGCAAAATGCAATTCACAACAGTGTCTCAGACACTGTTAGAAATTCCTAATGGTGTCGCCAATTGCCTGCCTCATTAATATTCATGAGGCAGGTGCTATTTGCGTACCCATTAGGAATGGCCAGCACTCACATGAATGGTGGCCTGCTGGGGTCAGCAGACCACCATGCCTGCGCCTGCTTTTTAAATAAAGCAGTTTTTTTTAAATGCAGCCTGTTTTCCTTAAAGGAAAACGGGATGCATTTAAAAAAAAAAAATGAAACGTTTCAGTTTAATTTTTTAAGGGCAGGCAGTGGTCCCTGGGACCACTACCTGCTCTTCAAAAATATTTTCGCAACCATTCACAAATGGGAAGGGGTCCCCTGGGGACACCTTCCCGTTTGCGAGTGGCTTACCACCTACTTGAAGTAGGTGGTAAACTGCGAGTGTTTTGCAGCCACAAATGTGGTTGCAAAACAATGGTACATTACATTGTGACTCGCTATTAGGAAGGGATGCCCCTTCCTAATAGCGAGAGTTGCAAATGCTATTTTGCAAGTCACCGACTTGTAAATAGCGTTTGTACATGCCAGGACCCTTTTTTGTGGTCGCAAACGCGCCGAGTTCACGTTTGCGACCGCAAAAAATAGTCGTACATCTGGTCCTAAAAGTTTAGCTGTTGTACCCTCTGGTAGCTTGACACAGACCAGTCAGGATAAACTAAAGAGGCAATGTGTAAAGTATTTTTGCACACACACACAGTAACATTATGAAAATACTGCAAAAGTACTCCACACCAGTTTAGAAAAAAAAGCCAATATTTATCTGAGTAAAACAAGACCTAAACAATAAAAATCCAACATATACAAGTCATGGTATGAATTTTGCAATTTAAAATCAAAATGCAGTGCTTAGAAGTCAGTAGCTCCAACTGGGGCTATTTGGGCACCGGGGCGATGGAGCGTGTGCTGGGTACAGGAGTCACACAGACCCGCTGACAGTACCTTGGATGCGTTGAAGCTCGGGAACAATGCGTTGAACAAAGAAGGGGATGTGTCGAAGGCGGTTTGTTGTTTCCAAAGTCAGGCAATGTCATCTATGTCAAGAGCGCCATGCATCAGAACAAGGTGCTGCGGTGAACCCGTTGGGCTGTAGGCGATGTGTTGGTGTGAAGCTGCGCAGGGCCAGGAATGCGTTGGTGTCGGGAGCGGTGCATCACAGACGTTGGCGATGCGGTGTCCGAGACTCACACAAGAGCAGTGATTCAGAAGCACTGTGTCAGCAAAGTCAGGGCTGCATTGTAACTAAGTCTAGGTCATTGCGTCACGCAGACAGCGAGCGGTAGCCATGATTTCGGTGCAGCCAGTGGCGATGCATTTATATCGCAGAAAAATGCACCGGTTCTGATCGATGCTGCGGTGTCGATGTGTTGGTTTCTTGGGTTGCTGAAACAACCACTCACTTCCAAGGGGCCAGGACTGTATTTGGCACCAATTGGCAGAGCAGGACTCACAGCAGAGGAGCTCAGGTGCTGGTATCAAGATGCAGGTAAAGTCTTTGGTATCCCTGAGACTTCAGAAACAAGAGGCAAGCCCACAAGCCTTTGAAGAACCTTTAGAGATGCAGGATGTAGAGAGTCCAACCCCCTCACTCCCAGGCAAGAAGCAGCATGCAGCTGGCCAACACAGCAATGCAAGCAGAAAAATGGCAGTCCCTCCTCGCAGCACAGCAGCTCTTCTTCCTGGTAGAATGTCCTAAGTTCCAGAAGTGTTCTGAATATATGTTGTCAGAGGTACAGTACTGAGACCATTTTAGCCTTTGAAGCAGGAAGACTTCAAAGAAAGGTATTTCTTGTGCACAAGACCTTGCCCTTTCCTGCCTCGGCTCCAGACACACTACAGGAGGGTATGCAACTCTTTGTGTGGGAACAAATACAGCCCTATTCAGGTGCAAGTGTCAGCTTCTCTCTCTCGCTCTAGCTCAGGATGACCAATCAGCCTGGTGATGGGCCGTCAGGATATGCAGGGCACACCTCAGCTCCCTTTGTGTGTGACTGTCTAGAGGGAATACACCAAGCCCAGCTGTCACCCAACCCAGACGCGTCTTACAGAGACAGGCAGAGGCACAGAATGGATAAAGTAAGAAAATGCCAAATTTCTGAAAGTCACAAATGTCTGGTGGATTGTCACGCGCCAGCTTCATGTTGCACTGCTTAAGATTGCAAATTGTTTAAGTTTGGCTAAATTTGGAGTGCATCCCATCACTTACCTTCCTTAACTTTCTGAAAGTGGCATTTTCAGACCTGCAATGTAAAAAAACAACTTCACTAAAAATGTGTTTTTAAATTGTGGGTCCAGAGAAACCAACCTTACTTTTCCTATCTTTTCCCAATTGGAAGTTGTAAAGTATTACAAGGGAGCTCCAATGCTAACCTAGGGGAGAGCTAGGACTTGATGTAGTGAAAAACAAATTTAGAAGTTTTTTATTACCAGGACATGTAAAATCCCAAAGTACATGTCCTACCTTTTAAATACACTGCACCCTGCCCAGGGGGCTACCTAGGGCCTATCTTAGGCCTGGCAAGTGATGGTTTGGGCCTGGCAAGTAGGTGAACTTGCCAGGTTAAAATTATAGTTTGAAACTGCTCACACAGGCTCTGCAGTGTCAGGCCTGAGACATGTTTTAAAGGGCTACTCATGTGGGTGGCACAATCAGTACTGCAGGCCCACTAGTAGCAATTAATTTACTGGCCCTGGTCACATATAGTGCACTGTACTAGGGACCTATAAGTAAATCAACTATGCCAATCATGGAGAAACCAAATGCCATTACATTTTAGACACAGAGCACATGCACTTTAGAACTGGTCAGCGGTGAAATAGTTCACAGAGTCCTAAAGTCAACAAAAACGAAGTCAAAAACACAAGAGAACGAAGGCAAAATGTATGGAGTAACAATGCAAAAATGGCCATTTCCAACACATGTGAAAATGCGTTTTTGCAGGCTACTTTATTTTGTGACATCATTTTATTGTTTTTGGTAGTATTGTGCTATATTAGTAGTCCAATTTGAATTTAAACCAATACTTGAGCTCCTTGCAAAATAAAGTTGTTGATGTGATATACTGTTTCAATGCATAATCATCTAACTGTGTACATATTTGTTTGTGTGGCTTTCTCTACATCATTCTTGCACAGTGACTGCAGGTGCAATATGATTCATGTTTAGCTTGTTGGTCACAGTTTCATTTTTTGGGCCAAGGAGCAAGCCATGAAAGCACATTTTAAAGGTAGTTTAGGATTGAAAGGAGTAGACATAACATGGATTGGGGAAAGATGTTTGAGATGGAATCAGTTACTCTTTCTACTTTTGTCTCTTAGTACATGTGACCATTCCCACGTTATGATAATCCACAGTGGTGGAAACTAAATCAGTCACTTAACTGGAGTGAGGCTAGAAGGAGACATTTTCCACCTTAATGACTTTGTTTCCAAGCACACATTGTGTCTTCTCCAACATTTGCCAAAGACAAAGTGGAAGAGGTCCAGTGTAAATGCAGCAAAATTGAAAATACTCACAGGCATGTCAACAAGACAGTTTCAGAATTCCTTAGAGATCATAGAATGCCTTCAGTTTTTCATTTAGATATAAATGCAGCACTATATCCTCCTGATGGTGTTCATTTTACAGCCTATGGGAACCATGGGGGTCATTACGATGACGGGCGGACAAAGTCCGCCCGCCACCATAACGGTGAATGGGACCGTCCACCATAGGAGCGGCGGTCCCGCCTTGAGTATTAGGATGCCACCACCACGGTGGCGGTGGCATCCCCTATTCCCAACATTGTGGCGGGCGGTGTTCACAGCACCGCCTGCCACAATGCTGGGAATGCACGTTGTGCATTCACATGCACAAGGAGACAGGCACCACGCGGTGCCTGCCACCTTGTCCATGCCAATGCAGGGGGGTACCATAGGTACCCCTCATGTGCACCACCCACCCCCCCAACATCCTGGGGGCCCGCTACGGGCCTCCAACAGCGAAGACCGTATGCCTTTCCATGGCGGCGTTGCCGCCATGGAAATGCTGCTCTCCGCCACCATCCTAATATGGATGGCGGTGTCTTGCAGACACCGCCACCATATTAGTGCCCTTTTCCACCCGGTCCCCTGTTGGACCGGTGGAAAACCGGCGGACGGTCTTTCCGTCCGCCGGGCTCCCCCCCGCCATCGTAATATAGCGGGGGGAATTGGCATGCGGGCGGGGGAATATGGCGAGCGGATCGCCACCGCCATACGGGCAGTGGCGATCCGCCCGTCATCGTAATGACCCCCCATGTTTTCCTTTCAAATCTCAAAACTTGGCTATATATATATGTATTACCTACTGGCGGTCACCAGTAGGTAGTTATGGTTAGGATCATGTTTCCATAGGAAAAGCTATTTTTGACTTGCCTATAACTTTGGTGTTGTCTGACGAATCTTCTCAAAACATTCCAAAAAAGTGTGCTGGTTGTTATTGTTGCACTTGGAAAGGTTCAAGGTGATCCTTCAAGTGGGGGCCGAGAAAAAGGGGGTTCAAAGAAAGCGCATTTTCCGACGTTAATTCACATAGGACTTGTCAACACGCCTACAGCCCGAACCGCTGGATGGAATTACACCAAATTTGGTAGAGAGTAGATTTGGTTATGGAGATTCTGCTTTTTGTTATTTGGTGTTAATCTGTTCAGTAGTTGTTGAGAAATTTAAGAGAGTATTGTTAGTGATATCTGTAGCTGCGATGACTTCACGAACAAATGACGAGGTCATGCAATGAAATTCAGAGCTCTGATTGGCTGCCAACACTTCAACCAGAAAGTGTTGGCAGCCATCTTGGGACTCAAAAAAAAATAGAAAAAAAAGGGGGCACTGTTGGAATACTCTGACTCTCAAACCTTGGTCTTGGACTCTGCCACAGTTTAAAAGTATTTTTTTTAAATATTTCAAATTTGCAGGGAAAAACAAAACAAGCGCAGACTCCCGCACTTGCTTTTAAATGACCCCCGGTTGGGTTGCGTGGGTTTCCGGGATTTTGTTGTTCCTCCATCTATTCCTAAGTCGTCTGCTGGTGCGTCTAGACTTGTGGAGGGCGGGAGTGAACCAGCTGACTTTCTTGGAGTGTTGTTTGCCTGGTGTTATCTTGAGGGGTGCCAGAGTGTTGGTACAGTTGGAGATCCATCGGTGAATGTTGCCTACTGCGGTGTTGGTGTCTGTTGATGTTGGCGGAGTGGTCGTGCTGAGGAAGTTGACGAGACGTTCTTTGGTGGCCTTGTTCCAGCTCCAACGGGGGCGGTGAGGGCTGTGGTGTGCGGTGGGCGTGACAAAGGCGAGATGCATACAGTAGTCGTCGGTCTACAGGAGTTCGGTGGTGTGGCTGTAGGTGAAGTTCCCGCTGGCGGAGGAAATGGGGTCAAGCGTGTGTCCAGCTGTGTGGGTCGGTGCGGTTACTAGCTCCTTGAGTCCAATGTTGTTGAGGTTCTCCAGTAGGGATGTGGTGTTCTGGTCACTGGGGTTGTCCAGGTGGAAATTGAGGTCTCCGAGTAGCATGTAATTGGTGGATGCGAGAGCGTGGGGTGCGATAAGGTCTATGATGGCGTTGGTGAAGGATGGTTGGTGGCCGGGCTGCCTGTAGACAAGGAAGGGACACCTTCCTGCACATAAACAATCATTCCCCACAACGCAGACACCCTTGCACTATGGTGCACGGGTGCCTGCATTGGCGCAAGGTAGCTGAAATTAGCGCTAGCACAGGGGGAAACGCAGGGCTGCACCGTATTGTTGAAAATAAGGTGCATTCATGGTGTTGTGAGGATGGCACAATGAAAAGTGACACATCACTGTTTTTTCCCCAGCGATGCGCCATTTTTCATAAAAGAGGCACTGAATCTGCATTTCCTCTTCCACTGGGAATTCTGGCTGGTCATCCTGGCTGTTGGAGGGGTTGTGGGGTTGTTGACCAGTGCTGAACTTGGTCCTGGCTGCTCCATTGTGCATTCCAGTGTTTTTATTAAGTTTTTTCCTTAGAGAGGTATTTGTAAGCTCTTTTTGCCGCTAATTGGCCAGCCGTCACTTTTTTCATGTTAGTGTGTATTTTTCTATCGCCTTGATGCTAGTGTTAGCAACATTTTTCCTGGTCACTAGCTGATCCTAACGCCATGTAGCGACGTATTGTAAATAAGTCGCAAACATAGCATTAGGATTTGGCGATCGGCAGCGGTAAAAAAAATACCACTAAGCAGCACGAAAACTGCTTAGTGGCAATTATTCTAAACATACCCCTCAGTTTTAACCTCATCTCCATTTTAATTTTAACCTATTTAGGTTAGTCAAAGTACACAGCACATTTAGGGTGTTATTCAGTAAGCATTTTAAAACACAGAACTACATGTCAAACTTATTGACCCAATTACACTGCCCACAGCATTTCTTCCTGCTTGGAATAGCTTCAGTTGTGAATGGAAGTCAAGATCCAATGACACAATGATTCAAAAACGAACATTCTGCCAGTAGCATAAAGGTCAGCTGTAGCACCGATTCACAAGTCGCTGCATTTCTTTCCATTAAGCATTTTGTCATTCTTTTCAGCCAAAAACATTTGAATCATTTCTCAAATATTTGACTCAAAATAATCAGTGGTGTCATATGCCTGCAGACTTCTGAGTAAAGAAAGAATTTAGGGCCTGATTTAGATGCTGCAGTAGGCCAGTTTAGATATAGTGATCACTAAGGGCCTGATTTGGATCTTGGCAAGTGGGTTACTCCCTCACAACAGTGAGGGATATCCCGTCCGCCGAAACATAAATCCCACAGGATATAATGGGATTTAAATGTTGGTGGACAGGATATCCTTCACCATTGTGACAGAGTAACCCATCCACCAAGATGTAAATCAGGCCCTTAGTGTTCGCTATGTCTAAACTGGACTACTGCAGTGTCCTTTATATCGGCTAGCCACATAAATAATAAAGTTCCACTGCTCCATAAGCCTCCTTTGTTGCTCATTTTGCAGAACAGCCACTGGTGGGAAACATGCACTGTCTGTATACTGGATTTAGGATTACGATTAAGATAAATTCTCTGCACATCAGGCAGTTTTGAGAATTGAGTCACCATTCAAACCAGGACCTGTCAAAACCAACAGGCAAAACTCCTGCATTCAGGGGAAATATTTCCATTTACTTTCTTAAGTGTGAACAAATGTAAATAGAGTGGCAGATCCTTAAATCATAAAGAACGTACCTTTGGAAAGATCTAACACATGAACTTCAAAGAATCTCAGGGTGAGACGTCTTCAAAATAAAATTCTAGGTATTCTTTTTGAAAAGACAATATCAGTTACCTTGTACTATAAAAAAAAAAATCCAAAGCATGTATCTGTACCCTACAAACCTTCTTTGTACCATGCCCTTAAGCTCACAATCTGCAAATAAACTCTTTATAGTGTTTGCTTTTTCTCATCATAGTTTTCAGCCACTTTTACATCTTCTTCCAGCACACAGCTCAACACATTAACTCTGACCTAGCATTCTAGTGGTGTGTAACAGTAAGAAAACAAATATACATTGCACAGCAGGTGCAAGAGTTTCTAGAATTTCTAAAAAGGAACAGTATTGGCTTTCCCACTTACAACACTCATCAGGCTACCAGTGGAACTGATTGTTCACCTAAAAGCTTTTCCTTCTCTTTCTACAAGATTTCACAGACAGGAACTCATCTAAAGGTGACCAATCAAGAGTTCAAACATTACAAGGACAGGCTATTGCATCTGGCCATTGATATATTATGAACCAAGTAGCCCAACATTGCCTAAATTCTATTCATAAGCTTAAACAAAAAGATCATTTAGTGGAGGATAACAAAAAGGCAGCTGTTCTTGAGGGAAGCGTTGCACCTGGCTCTGCTATAGGGAACACCAATTTGGTGGTTGTAACACCAATGAAAATGGCATCGGATGGTCACCTAATTTATGGTGACCCACTCAATACCATTTTTAATGATCATTCGTCTCTGCGACAACACCATGGCAACCGTAGTTGACTATCACAGGGAAAACTCCCAGCATGTAAGGTTCATTTCAAATGTTGACCCTTGAAATGTAAGCCTGATTTGGATGTAGAACTGTATGACTGTAATCATTCTTTTGGACTGGCAGCTGGACGTGAATGGAAAAAGGGCACAAGGGTAGGAGGAGACATTTCAAAGTTGTGGAGCCAGTGGGTAATGGATTGAAATGTTGGCAAAGGGAAAGTCACCACAGACACTTTCCACCCCTCCATCTACTCCCACCTGGCAGGCATGTAGAATGTGAAAAAGAGAGTACCTCTTCCACTTCGGTGGTTTGGCAGTCAGCCCCCCAAATGATAACTGAAGCCATAATTGATGTTCAATGTTTCAGTTTTTTCAAAATAAGATTTGAATAACAATGTGAAGCTTGTGCTAAGACAGGAAAATTGGTTAAAGGATACTAATTGGTGATCTTCAAGAACCATACCATTCTTCATTAATATGGCTCAGAGAAACCTTACCTCCAATGTCACCAGTACAGATAGAGAGATAAATCTACCACATAAGGAACCAGAAGCAAGAGAGTTTGTGCTTGCAAAACAGATTTAAAATGTCTTTCAGTGCTTCCATTTCTACTGCTTCTAGCAATTTAGGAGCAAAGTAGAAAGAGTTGAAACATGATGTTTGCATAAGTATATTGCATAGTACGGCTTTATGAAATGAATAAAATGTTAAGCCCTACCTGCAGCACGTGGCCAACAGGAAATACTTTTTTCATCCAATGAAATTTACATCGCTAAGTCCCATTTTCTTCTACTTAAAATGGGTTTACTGTTACTAATATACATCTATTTAAAAGGTTCATTGTTTTTAAATTCCTATGTAATTTTGACAATTATAGCTTTGCTAATTGGGCGTCTACAAATCTTTCTGGATTTTGAAATGTGATTGAAGGATTTGACTCTCTGCTTAAAATGGACGCTTTACAGATCTTGAGCTTCGTATTTGCATAACAAATGTACCCTGACCATTTGTCCTAAATGGCATAATGTGTGCTTGGGTACCTTGTTGTTACATGAACAGGAACTAGATCTGTGAAGAGTTTCAACAAGCAGTAGGACTTTGTATAAATGTGTGGGTATGCTGGTGATTTTCTCATCAATCTGTTTACTAATTTAATAGTAATGCTAAATGATTAATATTTCATTTTCAGGTTTAATGTACTTGGTATTCCGTAATACCAATGCTTAAGCATTTTGCATGAATGTAGATATTTCAAAATTGAGCACTAATGATGTGTTGATTAATCTCCATTCAAGTGCTCTCCAATAGATTGTCTCAGAGCTATTTGCACAAACATGTGGGCACTTTTTTGTGTGCCTTGTTCAAGTCTGAGTTACACAAACTGCTTGTTTGTTTTTATTCCAGGTGTGGAACGATGATATGTTATTAAATCATATACTTAAATACTTTCATTTGGAACAGCAATTGCTGATGTAATTTTCTTGTAGGACGTGAATTATGTTGCAGTAATTCTATGCTTAAAGTTTTTGCCAGAAAACATAAGGTTGAGAAGTAACAGCAGTGTCGCAGGTGAATTTATGTGTTTCATTTTGAAATGTTCTTTGGAAAAATCCCAGGGCTCCTTTTTTACTATTCTGCATAATGTATGTTACCCTAAACGTTCAAGCATGTTGATTTCAAGAGATAATAAAAGAGAGTTTGCTTCATAAAAAGTTTTAAACGTTATTTAAGCGTTTTAATTAAGAGAAGGTTGTTTAATAAATAAGTTTGAAAGTAATTCACTTACTTTAAAAAAAACTGGGCATTTGATTATTTATGACTTTGTTACAAACAAATCTATTTTAAAGTTGTGCAAATGCAAATTGTTTACTGATATGCATAACATGTTTATTTTTTACAAAAGTTATGATATACGTTTTTCCAAATAATCTCATCTGTTAGCTCCCAAGTGCCATTCCCTTGAGCAGGGCCCCGCCTTGGTAGGTGGATATTGGGGGGCATATTAGCAAGAACCCCGTTAAAATTATCGCCGTTTTAGCGGCAGGAAACTGCCGCTAAAACGGCGATAATGGACTTGCTAATATGCGTTATAGAATCCAATAGAAGCCCAGGTTAGATGTGCAGGACATCTAACCTGGGCTTCTATTGGAATTCTATAACGCATATTAGCAAGTCCATTATCGCCGTTTTAGCGGCAGTTTGCTGCCGCTAAAACGGCGATAATTTTAACGAGGTTCTTGCTAATATGCCCCTTAATTTTTGCTAGGCATTCCAAGAAGCAGAAATTTGGATTTCGCACAACTTTGGTGAATTGCGCCTCCTGCCTGCCAACCACAAGTCCAGTGTCCAATAACAATTTACATTAATTGCGACGAAATTCAGTTTAGGAAAATACGCTGTTGGGAAATTTGTCATAGTATGAATAAAAATATAAGTTAAACTACGAATGAAAATACGAATGAAAGTACATGTTTAGAATCTGGACCTTCTTGGATTGTGGTACAACCATAATGTCATTAACCAGCTCGTTTTTCAGCTGCTACCATCATATATCCTGATCTATTCTATTAGCCCTTTTGGGTACAACCCCAAATTATAGTGCCTGACTGTCCAGCATCTATAGTATGGGCCTAATTCTAGCACTTTGCTATCTGGCACCTAAGTAAAACTTAGGAATGCAAAAAGTGGCAACGGCTAGCACAAATGGCCAACCCTAATTGGCAGAATCAAGCTATGCTACCATTTACTGGCCATAGATGGAATTTACTAATGTGAAAAAAACACAATGTTGGTGGATTATGACCCAACAGATGAGTTGGAATATTACTCCGAGCGAAAGTGCAAGCATTCCTCCTATCACCTTTTGTGTGTTTGACACCCTTGGTGCCCAGAACCTCTCGCCTCTTCAGCAAGGCTCATAAAGTTCTTACTTACAATACAGTGCATTTATACTGATAAGTAAATTTAGAAAATGGTTTCTACATTTCCAAATACATTTAACAATGGAATAGAATGAATGTAACTCATGTCTGTGCATGAGTAACGGCCATCATGAGGACAGGTGTTTCGGGGGGCGTGGCTAACAGCCGAACATGGCGGTCGTCTTTTAGACGAGCTCCGGACTTGGGCTGCAATATCCTGACATTCATCTACAGCACACGATAGAACGGAGTCTACCGAGGCATAGACAGTTTGCCTAAAGCGGCGCTGAGCCTCGGAGAGGCCTTCCAGCCGCGGAACACCGGCGTACGGGAAGAGTTCTACTTCGGCACCTGGCTGTGGGAAGTGCGGCGGAGCGGCGTCACAGGCCCTGAGCGGGGAGGTCCGAGCAAACGAGGTACGCAGCGCCCCGGATGTCATCCCTAGCTTTGGGAAAGCAGTGAGGCTGCACTACAGCGAGTTCCTTGCTGGCGAGGCTCGCAGCGCTCCTGGGGCTGTGTCCCGCGACCCGCTGTGAGAGAGCGGGGGCAGCTCCGAGCCTGGGAGACGCACCTACGCGAGACTCGGGGATGCGGTGCGGCCTACATCCACATCCACTGCACTGATTGGCGGCTCACCGTCGGGGACAGCGGCGGCCGCAGAGGAACACCTGGTCACGGTGAGCACGGGGGCGTGCGGCGTGCTCTGTCGCGTGGACTCGGCTCACCGGCGGGGCCTCGCAGCACGCAGAGCGCATTTCAGACGGGGTGGATTGTCTGGTGGACCCTAATTGCAGCCTACCTGGGGTATTCTTTCCTGAGCTGGGATCTTGAGCAAGCTGCTGAGGGTGGCGACTGGTGCCAGCCGGTATCGGTGTGCCGGGGGTGAGGACACTGTGCTGTGGGACTGGGTTGCCCGGAATTTACGACCTCACTGGCGCACTGGACTGTTGCACGGCAGGCCCAACCTTGAAGTTGTGTGGAGGTGCTGCGGTGAGGAGTGCCGCTGTGACCAGCGGGACCGTGGCACAAGGCAAATTTAGGGACATAGGGCGCTGACCAGAAGTGAGGAAGAGCGGTTGGGGTCGCTGGGTCCCTGTGGTGGGCAGACGCTGACACGGTACTAGGGCGACCGAGAACGCTGCCCGACGCTGAGAGGATTGTTGGCTCATTATCGTGATGGGGCGCCCTAGGGGGAAGCAGCAGGAACCGGGCGGAGGCCCCGACCTCGTCCCGGACACCGCGGAGCGCACTGATGCCACGTTGACGCTCAGCTGCATCCCGCCTACTGCCGTGACCGAACCTCTGGACAAATTGGACCTAATTTTGCAGGAGGTGCGGGACTCCAGGAAGGCTATCGAGCTCCAGATTGGGACCCTAACGACCGGCCTTACGCTGCTCCGGGCGGACCATGCGAAGCTCGCAGATAAGGTCAAGGAGAATACTGCGACACTGGAGGAGCTGACACCACGACAGGCCCAGAACACAGCCCACATTAAACAACTGCAGGACCAAGTTGCCACCCTGCTGGACAGAGTGGAAGACGCGGAAGGGAGAGCCAGGAGGAACAACATTTGCGTTATTGGCCTGCCAGAGAGAAGTGAAGGCAGTGATGCAACGCTATATGGAACAGTGGTTCAGGGACCATGTCACAACTGAAGGGCTCTCCACACAATACTGTATTGAACGAGCGCACAGGATACCCACAGGGCGTCCAAAACCAGGGGCCCCTCCACGTCCCCTCATAGTAAAGTTGTTGAACTTTCGGGATAGGGACACCATATTGCAAAAGGCTCATGAACTGCCCCAGATAAACTTCGAGAACGCCAGGATATCGCTATATCCCGACTACACGGTCATGGTGCAAAATCAACGATCTTCTTTCATGGCAGTCAAAAGGAAACTGAGAGATCTGAATTTCAAGTATGCACTCCTTTTCCGGCCAGGTTAAAAATTCTACATGACCAAAAAGCCTATTTCTTTGAGAGCCCCGGTGATGTGGAAGAATGGCTGGAGGTGATGGAGCCGACTAAGACTGTAACGTCTGCCTCTTGCAGCACCGCTAAAAGTGCAAACGGCACGGGAGTACCTGGTACCCGCAATGGTAGGCGTTCACGCAGGAAAACAATAAGGGAGTTCCTCACGTCGCAGCAGATACAGCAGAACAAGTCACAGGCGATTCTCGCAGCGGCTACCTTTACGCACACCGCACGAATGGAAGACAAGACCTCCTCTGAAGAAGATACGCATGACACGGACTCAGAGGGAAGTGTGGCCCTGTTCCCCACTGTGACTCCGCAGACAGTCGATGAATTCTTTGGTTAATTTGGTACCATCTTATATTATATCTGGAAATGTACTATGTTCTGTAAGATAGGATTTACGTACATATGTGCTAGTGCTGTTTAATAGTGGGTTTTTTTCATGGCCCAGGGCCCTGGAGGAGCTTAAGCGTACCTTGGAGACGGTGATCACACCACATGCGAAGTGCTGGCAGCGCCCCCCACATGGCGAAAGCGCTTCATGTACTTAGAATGTTTTTCTATGTTCAGGTTAGTTGTATGGTCCGGTATAGTTCTTTGACCGGACCGAGTATTGGGGTTTCTAAGGGGGGGTACGGTCCTATTGCAGATGTCGGCCTGATTAGGCTCGGCTGCCTAGAAGCTATATCTGATGTTAAGCGGGTGAAGGTTGTACCGCAATGCGCACACTTAGTAAGTACATCATACTAACGTGGAATGTTCAGGGATTGGGCTCTGTGCAGAAGTGACACAGGATACACGTGCAGCTGCAGCATCGAAAAGCACAGATAGTGTACCTGCAGGAGTCCCATATGGTGGACAGTGAAGTGGTAAAGCTCCGTAAGAAATGGAGAGGTCAGATTTTTTCCACTACGTACTCCAGCTTTGCGCGAGGGGTCACGATTTGGGTTAGACATGGAGTGCCATTTTTAGCGCTGGAGCAGAGGATAGATAAACAAGGGCGATACATATTTGTGCGGGGGACACTGGATGGCCAGCATGTGGTTCTGGGTAACATATACGCACCTAATTTTGAGCAAGATAAGTACTGGGGTGTATTAAACATTGCACTGGCGGGATGGGAGCTGCATCCATGGCTCACAGGGGGCAATTGCAATACAGTGATGGATGTTACATTGGACAGGTCTCACCCACCTATACATGGAGCAGGAGTGATTAAACAAGCTGAAGCATTAGGTAGTTGGGCGGAAGGGTGGGAACTATGCGATGCCTGGAGGATGCGCCATCCTACACATAGAGAATACTCCTTCTATTCCCCTGTTCACGTGCTTCACACGAGAATAGACAGAATATATTGTTCCAATAGGATCGCAATGCAGGTGTCCCAGGCTACATACCTGGCAAAGACCTTTTCCGACCATAACCCGCTGGAGATTGTACTTAACTGGGGCAGAATACCCACCCCGGTACCCACCTGGCGACTGTGGCCGCAATTATTGGAGGACTCGGTGTTCCGAGCTACTATGTCGGACACTATTGATCATTATTTCGCAGAGAATAGTAACACTGCATCGAATAGGCTGATTGAATGGGACGCCTTTAAGACGGTTATCAGGGGTAGGGCAATCAGTACGACAGTAGGCGCCCGACAGGAAATCCATAAGTCCCTTTTAGATGTAGAACACACAATGAATAGGTTGGAGCAGGACGCCATAACTGACGCTGACAAGCGTGCCTCACTACAGGAGGCTAGAATCAGACATGCGGAATTGCTCGAAACTCTCCGGGTCATAGATTTTCAAAAGTACTCACAGCTGCGCCACACCGAAGCAGATAAATCCGGGACATTGCTTGCCAGATTGATTCGAGATACTCCCCCCGCGGGTATCATAAATGAGGTCACTACACTGGGAGGAGACAAGGCCATTACCCAAGGGGATATTAATGTTGCATTCCGTCAATATTACGCCTCACTGTACAGTAAACCTAGTAGCAGCCCGGAGGCCCAAATGGAGGCTTTTTTCTCCACCCTTACATACCCGCAACTCACGGCAGAGGCCCAGAAGGAACTGTTAGGGCCTATTACCCAGTCTGAAATTAGGGCCGCCATGAGGGGACTCCCGCGCAATAAAACCCCTGGACTACCAGTTGAATTTTATGCCACATATGCTGCTTCCCTGGTGCCCCAATTGGAAATATTATACAACACAGCGCTGAAAAAGGGTTCTTTACCCCTTACTACAGCGCAGGCGCTAGTGGTATCACTCCCGAAAGCAGGAAGAGACCCCACAGATATGGCCAGTTATCGCCCGTTATCATTACTGACTACAGAGTACAAAATACTCAGTAAGGTGTTAGCCAATAGATTATTGCCCTCCCTGACTAAACTGATCCATATAGACCAGACGGGCTTTCTACCTGCCCGCAGCACATCACTGAACACCAGGAAGCTCCACTATCTCCTGACGGAAGCCCCGAGTCGATACGAACACGCAGGCTGTATATCCTTGGATCTGCATCAAGCGTTCGACTCTATTAACTGGGACTATATGTTCCGTGCGCTGGAGAAATTTGGGATCCCAGCAGGCTACATTGACTGGTTACGCCTATTATATGATGCTCCTACGGCGCGTGCTCGTACTGGCGGTAATATTTCGGCAGCATACTCGATATATAGAGGAACGAGGCAGGGATGCCCCTTATCGCCCCTCATCTTCATACTGGCCCTGGAACCATTGGCACTCAAAGTGCGTAAGGACCTAACTGATATGGGTATAAAACTAGGGAACACGACACATCTTTTCTCTGCATACGCGGACGATATTATTCTGTAGCTTCGTGATCTCCGCTCGCCCCTGGACCCGCTCTATGAGAAGTTCCATCACTTTGAATTAATCTCAGGCCTTGCCATTAATGCAGCGAAATCACATGTATTTTTCTTCACAGACCATGCCAGGCCCACTGACATTGAGTTTGGAGATACCAGACTCCAGGTTGCACAGCATACATTTAAATACTTGGGTATTCAGATTTACCGGACACATATGGATATGCTGGATGGTAACTTACATAGAGCGCTTAGAGCCTTGCGCTCCAGTGTTGCTTTCTGGACTACATTACCGTTGTCAGTCATGGGTAGAGCGGCCCTAGCGAAAATGGTGGTCCTTCCGCGCCTGATTTATTATTTTACTAACTTACCTCTTATGATCCCACATACTACATTTAAGCTGATGAATACCCTACTTGTGGACCTCATGTGGGGGTCTGGTAGACGGCGCATCAGTCTTGGGAAACTGCAGTTGGGTACACGTAGGGGAGGGTTGGGTGTTTCTGACCTACGGGCATACTATTATGCATGCCAATTACAATGGCTGTCCTTCTGGGCTGCTGGGCGTAACTTACAAGAGATAGGGTTTACGGAACAAGATATAGATCGTGGCACCTTGCATGCCCTGTTGTTGCCCAATAGCAGGATCCCAAAATGTCTCCCCCCTTTACTGCGCACAGCGCTTCAGTGCTGGAGAGCAGCGCTGCAATATACATGCGCATCCCCTGCTTATGCAGGTAACATCCCATTACTGGGAATTCCGTTGACAGATGGCGACATTACTAAACGAAGAATAACACCGTGGCTGGAGGTAGGGATCAGTACGGTGGCTGACCTGTTTGGAGCTGGGACACTGTTAGACCATGATACTTTCGTTCACGAGACGGGAGCTCCGGAGCAATTATATTTATTGCATGCCGCACTGTTACAATATATAAAACTCAAATGGGCCCCGCAGAGACAGGAGCCTCCTACACATGAACTGGTCAAGCTGCTTTATTATATGGGCAGAGGAAGACACCTTATTAAGTGGCTACACACAGGGATACGTTCCCATACTGAGGTGGGCCTAGATTCATTGCGATCGGCATGGGTAGGGGACATGGGGAGAGCCTTGGTGGATAAGGAATTGGCAGTTATTGTAGAACACCCCAAAAAGGTATCCAGGAATGCAAAATTTAAATTTATTCAAACCATGATTCTTCACAGGGCTTATCTCACCCCCCAAAGATTAGACAAAATGTTCCCACAGACGCAGCACTACTGCCCGAGATGCTTATTGGAAGGGGCTGGCCTCCTACACATGGTATGGGCATGTCCAAAATTACGAGGGTTCTGGGATGCTGTCAGACACATTATTAGTATGGCCACACATCGCGAGATACAAAATACTGTGGAGGAATGTATATTAGGCCTGCACAAACACGTGTCCAAGCATAAGGTACACTACCACTTTGTTGATTTGGCGCTCATTTTAGCGATACGTGCCATCACTATGCGATGGAAATCGAGGAAGCCACCTACTGAACATGCCTGGTATAGCGAACTGCTCTGTTGGGGCAGTGCAGAGAGTGCGGCCTTACGTCGAGAGGAGCTCAGAGGCTTACGCCAAATCCCAATAGCGCTAGACTGGGATGTTATGTTAGAGGGACTAAAAGAAGTGGACATAAACCAGTACAATACCCTTAACTGCACACAATAGAACATACAATGAGAGGGTCACTTCCCGAAAGCCACGAACTGAGATGTGTTTTATACAATGCGTAGCGATAACAAGAGCCTTAAACTGTTAAATACGACGTATCTATTGAATATCTGGGCATGCATAGGACGGGAGGGTGGGGGGTGGGGGATGTTTGGGAACAGTTTGGTTTTATTGTCTATTATAGCAGTACCGGAAGAGGAAATCGTACACGGGATAGGATTTCCCACGAGGTGTAATAAATATGGGATTGTCACCAAACACACTAATTTCACAGGGTTGTGATTGCACAGGTGATTATCCCCTAAAAGTCGTTTTACACTCGTTATATGTCTAGGATATCACAACTTGTTGTGAAATGTCTTGTAGCAAATGTACCCCGAATGTGGACGATGTAAATGTACTGCACCAATAATATGATGTACTTTTGAAAAACAATAAAACTATGTTTAAAAAAAAAAAAATGAGGACAGGTGTTTCATCCCAGGGCTCAAGTTCACAACTGAGCTGACTGATGATCGATAACACAACTAATATAAGAAGGGCTGGACGTGCCCTTCAGTGGTTGCCGGTGCAGGTAAGCACAGTGGGGCGGGGCAGGGACGGGGCTGGGGCAAGGGGAAGTGACATATGACAGATTAAAATAAATAATTAAATTAAAAAAACACTTAACTTGCGCTAGCCGCATCACCAAGTCGGCGATGCGATGAGCGCAAGGTAAGTGGTTTTATTTATTCATTTTATTTAGCCTATTCCGTCATCTGTCACTTCCCCCCCCCTGCCTCAACGCCCACCATGCCTACCTGCACCGGCCGCTACTAGTGCCCTTGTGACAGAGAGGTGTTTTACTAGAGCAAGTCAGCCCTCTTTTAATAAAAGTAGTGGATGTCTGCGAGCCAGTCTTACTTGAAATGTCACTAACACAATAAAAATTAAACAAGCTTTGGCAAAGCCAATGTCTTTAAACTTTGAATATAAAATATATGAATGAAAAATGAATACTAGATAAAATAAAGCAGTCCTTTTAAGGGCGAGCCTGCCAGATAGCTTAACTGCCTGGCTACATTAGACCTATTATTGGCTATTGTGGGCTTACCAAGAGCTTGCAGCGGGCTTACAGCTCAACCATTGTTTATCCTTGGTTGGCTTTATTGTCCCTCTCAGTTTGTTTGCTTCTTATTTGATGGCTTTCCTTGTCCCAGCTAGTCCATCTTGTGTTTATCCCTCCCTTGGAGTATAGCCTCTTTTCCATCTCTCTGGTCGGATTGCTTTTAGTCTTCCAATGGTCACTTTTAGGAAACTACTTTTTTCTTTTTGCTGAAGCACTCCATGAGAGCCAAAGTGTTTTCCAGCCTCACCCTCATGCGCTTCTCCATCTGCCAAATTCCCATCTCTCTATTTACTGTGTTGCTGTTTCCCTCGTGTTGCAAGACTCTCTTATCTTCTTCTCCCCCAAGCCAAACTCCCTCCCTACTCCGAGCTGTGCTGTTTTCTCTCTCTTGTGTTTCTGCCTCTGAGAATGATTTCAATGGCAAAACTGCACACAATCAGGCTCCAGCAACAAAAAAATGCACTTGGTATGTCCAATTAGGGTGACACAGAGGAGTAGATTGTGTAATACCAAGTGACATACTCTCATGCACAACTACTTCATGTTTAAGTCTTGAAAGTACAAACATTGTTGACTCGTTTCACTTTTCCTCATTAGAAGGAGGGTTTTAGAAAAGTAATTGGGCAGGCTGAGTTTAAAAAAACACAACGCTTGCCATATTTCCTAGTCGTTTAACAGAAGGACTTTCTCCACCTGGAAAATGAACTTTCCAGCTGGAGAAAAAAGAAAGAGAATAGCTAAACGAGCAATGAACATGTGCGCCATAATAAACCTCGGTAGACGCTACTCACGAGTCACTGTAGGCCAATGGAGGCATGCAAGGAAACCTTTGATTCGCAAATGTATTCATGCGCCAGCTGGGAACTTCTTGTCAATCATCTGAAAGTAGAAAATGAACACAAATTGTGGGATACGATGCATACAAATCTAATGATTTACGTATTATTTCAGAATGGCCCCTGTTACACTCCCTTCTTGTGGGCGGCGCCACCGGTCCCTCTCCGCTGTCCCTACCTGAAGACTAAGGAACAGACCCGCATCAGGCACTCACTCGGACATGAATTTCTACCATGAAGGCTTCAGTTAAGAACATATGTGACACACACATATGGCTTGCATCCTTTCATAATTGGTAATGCGAGATCCCGGTCTGTCTACTATCAATGTTTTAGGGGAGATGCTCTGATAAAGAATTCCATCAATCTGTTGCATTGCAGCTCTGGTTTCATTGAGCGCATTTGAAATTAGCAGCTTCAGAACCACATCGGTGTGACTGAATGATCCATTTAATTGTCAAGGGGCTAAACATGGTGTGCTGTCTGCCTTAGGCGGCTGCTTGATATGCAATTAAAGGGTTTCTGTAAGTACAGGCAATTACATTGTGATTCGCATTTATGATCAAATGTGAATGACCAAATGGCTCATTTATGCAACACCTAACCAGCAATTATAGTGATCCAGCGCAATATTAGCCAACAACATTCATACACCATATACTCACTTGGGCCCATACATTCACACTACACTAATACTTACGCTGGGTGTCAGATGTACTCTTTTATCAAATTCCCTGCTACCAATTACCTTCTGATTGAAGAGTAATAACTTACCAATGGATCCTTTGCTAATTGGGAAGTTTAAAATGAGTGACATTCATTATAGTTCATAATCCTGAAATAACCACTGAGTCAGGAAGTTTTAAAATGTTTATCTAAAGTTTTTTAGCAGAGGAAAATACAGAAAAAACGATACTTGATTGAAATACCCAAGAAAAAGCATAGAAATGATTTTGCTAATAAATGACGGTGTTTAAGGAAGAGGAGAAGATAGAGACAGCAGCGCAACTAAAAGTTGCAGTATAGTTACCTAAATGCGAGAACCAAGCCCCTTGGCCAAGGAGTTGGAAAAGATAGGACCCAGGAAGGATGAAGAGCAAAGACTTCTTCCAGGATCAGGACAGGACCGATGACCTCTCTACAACGACGCCTGCGCCGTTCCCCTCTCTGATACTCGACTTCTCTTGATTCTCCCGTGTCTTCCTTCTAATGGACTCCGCCGCCCCCTCCTCAGGACCTCTTCTGGACAGGGATTCAGTCAGCAACCGATCAGCATGGCAGTCTGCGGCTAAGAGCTCTCTCGCAGCATGGACGCCTGTTCTTCGTGAAAGCATGCTCTGACTAATTAACTAATGCTATATTCTATTATACCCTTCTACGCACATGTACCTCCCCTTAATGTTGCTAAAATATGGGACCACTACTTCTGATTGGACAGGGACAGGGGGTGGATTCTCGCACCATGTTGATTTGGCCTAAATTGTAAAGCCTATTGTCTTTACGTTCCCACCCCTTCAAATTAATACATTCGCTTTATTTCCCACCCGTCTCACGACAAATGTTATACATTTTACAGGGGAAAAGTATCATTTTGTCCACCGGAAACATAAACTACAGCATCTTCGGCCAATGGGTCATGGCCTTGGGAGACATCCAAGTTGACTTCACTTGGCAGGCACACAGGACACATGCGCAGAACCATCTGTCTCTCGAGTTTTAAGTCACCAACCCAGGCCCAAGTTTACGAATTACTAAAAGTGCAAGAAGAAAATATTAAAATCACAAATAAAATGTTTCGCTGTATGCCCACTTTCCCTACTCTATTCCCAATTAATTATAATACTATCCTGGATTAGTAGCATTAAGAAAACGACAATTTAATAATGACATGAGAGCAAGCTTAAGCATGTGAAAACATTTAGCGGCCATTTTAGCGCACAGTGCGCAGAAGCAGAAGTTTCCCACCAAGCAAAGAAAGACGTCACACCATGTGATCAGGTTGCGACATGCGCAATGAAGTTCCCGCGCTTTAGCGGACATTTTGGATTACAGACAAGCGTTATTCATTAGTAAAACACATAGGCAAGCTTCTGTCCCTCTTGTGTTTGTGAATGCAAAGGTTAGTTTTGATAATACAAGTTTAATAAGTTAATACTATGAGGAGGATTGCATACAAGCAAGTTTCATTTTTGAAACCTTGCTCCATCAATCCCCTCTCTGATGGCGTTTCTGAGCCATCAAAAATACTACCCTCAATCAGATGCCAACTTCTAGCAATTCGTTTCATTCTCATTTTTACAATTTCTGTTTTTCACATCCCCCTTCTCCATTCTTCAAGTTCTATTTCATCTAGTTTTCTCTTCTTTCCTTTTCCTATCACTTTATATGTTCCATTCTTTCTACAGCATTTACACCATATTGTTATTACCAATATTATTATTGCTATCCCTGCTAGGGGTACTAATATTTGACCTATAAGTCCTTTCCCTATATTAGCAAACCAGGTTCCAATTGACGAAATACTATTTGTCAATCTTTCCCATACACTATCAACTTCCAGTGGTTTAAGTTCTTTCTCAAGTTTAGTTATGTTCTGAATATACGTTCCAATTTCTGCACTCTTATCAGGAATATAAGTGCAATAATGTTTCGTCTTCAATAATTTACAGACTCCTCCCTCTTTTGCCAATAGAATGTCAAGAGCAAGTCGATTTTGCATCACCATAGATCTAATCGCAACCATCTCCGCATTAATCATTAGAAAACCTCCAGCAGTATTCGTTGATAAACGATCAACCCCTGTAGACAATTTACATATTTTCCTTGAGTTCAGAATTATTCCCACTGAAGGTATCAATGCACCAAATATATCACCTACAATTTCTGAAAAACTAGCTCTTTTACTACGTATTAATTCATTATTGTTTTCATTGCTTCCAGTGTTTCTTTTTACGTGGTATATCTTTGGAAAAACTATTCCAAAATAACAACTTCCATACCACCGTGCAGGAAGCCTAAAGTAAGCCTTATTCCCGCATACATAATAAATTCCAGGAAAAACTGAATCTGTTCCTCCTTTGAGTCCCCAACCTCCAAGAATTAAAAAATTGTGTTCACATTCACTGGTACCGATGAAAACATTGTTATAATCAGTCTTTAACCTATGAAGACAAATTTTCCCTGTCTTTACGAAATCCAGAGCCATAGCAGCTTGAGCTTTGCCAGGTGTATAACTCCCTTCTTTCTCCGCCCAAGGTGGCAACTGAGCCTTATGCTCTGAAGCTTTCTTTTGAAAATCATGTCTTCTATCTTCTACTAAATTCAAAAATATCTTTTCTTCTTCAAGTAAAGAACATGTTAGATTCTGTCTATGTGCATGTGTTATGTCTATCGATTTCATTATTAAGAAAAACTCTCCCATAAACTGTGCGTCTTGACTACTAAGCACTGGGTTCATACTCTTGCGATTCGGAACCTCAGAAAATATCACATCTAAGTTTGAATAATAATACTGTAGCCTACCTGTTCTATAAAATAAACTTGTTAATACACTACATGAGATGCCATATGTCAGTGGTAAATGATGGTATGTTAATCCTTCCGCTACTGATTCAGGTAACTTCATACAGACATAACAATTACTAACTTCCATTGTGTCTACATACTGAAACAATAACTTTGTGAAAACATTTAAACTAGTGTCATTATCAGCTATTTCATGATGAATTTCTGCCTCATCTTCTGCCATTAATTCTACTCTATTGCCCTTCATGTTTGCTGTCCTCCCTTTAGTTTCATTATTAATCTTCTTATCTATTATCATAAGGTAAGGAACTGCTACAATCAGGACTAACCATACTATAAGCACCAATACTAGACTACATATGCAGATTGCACAGCATCTCCTACAACAATTTCGTTTTGGTCTCCCAGTAACTCTATCGTCAGGCATTTTTGACAAGGAAGATTGCTCTTCTTATCTCTTCTTCTTTTCTTTAAAGGATTTTTTTGTTTAGTCAGGGTGGTCTTGTTTCTTCCTCGTATGTTAGTTCTGCACTTGTTCCTTCGCCACCACTGTCACTTGACTCTGAGCTTTCAAAATCTTCAAGAATAATATAAGTCCAGTCAGGACCCTTGAATTTGTTATTCACAAGTCTCAGTCTTTTACTTTTTCTTTTTCCTGACTTTTTCTCTTGTTCAGTTTGACTTGTCACTTCAGGTACTTGTTCTGGATCTTCACTTCTGGTTGTTATGTGGTACTTTACTCTTTTAATGACACTTGGCCAATGATCTCCTTTTCTTGTTTCCTTTGTTGTCACTGTTTCTTTGTTTTCGTCTTCAGGGATCTCGTTAATTTCACTATTTAATACTGCTTCATTTTCTTCAATTACTGTGTTTCTTGTTTGCTTCTTTTCAGGTCTAATTTGTTTTTCTTCAGTAGCTCCACAATGTCTTTCAAGATGTTGACCTTGTTCTTTTTTTATTTCTTTATGTTCATTTGTATCAACCCCTTTTTCTTTAGTGAATTCTTCTTGATCTAACTGCTTCTGATCAGGGCTTATTGCACTGTGAACTTCTGCAGCCTGACCAGATTCTTCTAAACCTGTCTGTTCCTGTGTAAAGTCTATTAAATCTTCACTGTTTTGTGTCCAATTTTCTTTCCCTATCTTATTTTGTTCAGGATCTTTTACTGTCTTTTCTTCTTGAACCTGAGCTGCTTCTTCTTCACCTATCTGATCTTCTTCTATTTCTTCCAATTTCGCTTGACTTCTTGTTCTGTGGTATACTTCAGGAACTTCTACCACTGGTATCCAATCCTGACTTGTGCTCGGTTGTTCTCCGTCAGCTTCTCTCGAACCTTGATCCTGAGATTCCTCTGCTGGGCAACCTTCAGCTTCTTCAGTGATTGGTGTTGTCTGTGAATTCTCCTCTTCAGGGTCTGGTACTCTCTTTGTGTGGCTTACGTGAATCCAATTAGGAAATCTTGCACACTTCACTGCTGTATTGGTGGTCAATATAACTTGACAAGGTCTGCTCTACCTGGGTGATAGACACGTTCCTCTGGTGTGATTCTTCACTACCACCCAATCACCAGGATTCAGATCATGTTCTAGTTCAGGCTGCCTGGAAACTGCGTCTTCTCCAACCTGATGAGAGACAGAACGTACTAGGTCAGCCAATCCTTTGCAATAATCCAGAACCATATCATCAGATATATTTACTAATTTGTTTGTGGGAACATGTGTTTGTCTCATTGCTCTTCCCATCATTATTTCATGGGGGCTTAATCCTGTCGTTCTGTCAGGTATGCTTCTGAGTCCCATCAAGACAAGTGGCAATGCGTCTGGCCACTCTAATGATGTTGATGCACACATTTTTCCCAATCTTGACTTTATAGTGCCATTTAATTGTTCAACCACTCCAGAAGCCTCTGGGCGATATGCACAGTGCAATTTCTGTTTGATTTGAAATGCTTCACAGAATATCTGGATCACTTTGCTATTAAAGTGTTTTCCTCTATCTGATTCCAAAGATACTGGGAAACCAAACCTAGGTATGAGCTCACGTAACAATAGTTTTGCAACTGTAATACTGTCATTTCTCCTAGTAGGGTAAGCCTCCACCCACTTTGAAAATAGACACACTATGACTAATACATATTTTAGTCCTCTGCATGGTGGTAACTGTATGAAGTCGAACTGGAGTCTTATAAATGGGCCCTCTGCCTCTCCAATCTTTCCAAACCCAATTATCGTTTTCCTGCCTGGATTATGCATTTGGCAAGTTAGACATCTCTGGCAAAGACTCTCTGCAACAGCCCTGAATTTGGGATTGTACCAATTTTGTCTGAACAGCCTAATCATTGCATCTCTCCCTATGTGTGTGTCTCCATGATGCATTCTGGCCATTTGTGAGAGTAAACAGTCTGGCATGACTGGTCTGCCATCTGCACTGATCCACACTTCATCTTCTCCTCTTTGGGAGCAACCCACTTTGATCCACAAATTTTTCTCACTTTCATCAACCTCATCTTGCAATTTCTTCACCTCATTCCAAGTTTCAGGTGGCATATACAGCATAAGTTGGCAGCTGATTCCCATTCTTTCCACCCTCTTATTGACTGACGTTCTGGTTTTGGCACAATGTTGAGCCACCAGGTCTACATATCTGTTGCCGACTACCACCCAGTCATCTCCTGACTGGTGTGCGGCACATTTCACCACAGCCAATTCTTTTGGTGATTGTATTGCTTCTAGCAATTCCCTTACAAATTGTCAATTTTTAATGGGGGATCCTGAAGAAGTCATGAAATCCCTCTGCATCCACAGTTGGCCAAAATCATGCACAACCCCGTAACCATATTGACTATCTGTAAATATGGTCACTCTCTGATTCCTCCCAATTTTGCAAGCTTTTATCAAAGCAATCAATTCAGCTACTTGTGCAGATTTTACTCCTGGTAAATAGGATGCCTCGACTATTCCAGTTAATTCACATACCGCATAGGCAGCAGTTAGTTTACCATCTTCATTTCTTTGACATGAACCATCGACAAATAGCTCCCTGTCTGGCTTTTTAAGAGGCTGTTCCTCTATGTCTGGGCGTGGTTTTGTACATAATTCTGTAATTTGTACACAATCATGTTCATCTTCTTCGTCATCTTTATTTGTTTCATGATATGGGTCCGGCAATAAAGTTGCTGGATTTATTATTGTACACCTTACCATGGTCACATTTTTAGCACCCATTATTATCCTCTCATATTTAGTCAGCCGACTAGGAGTAAGATGCTGAGTTTGGGTTCTTGTCAACAAAATGACAACTGCATGTGGAACATATACTTTTACAGGATGTCCCATCACAATTGACTCGCTTTGTTCAATGCTCAAACAAGTTGCTGCCACTGCTTTTAAGCATCCTGGCAACGCGGCTGCTACTGGGTCCAATGTAGCAGAAAAGTACACTATAGGACGTCTGTCTAGTCCATGTCTCTGAGTTAGGACAGAAAGTGCACAATTTTCTCTCTCTTGACAGAATAATGCGAATTCTCTTTTATAATCAGGCATGCCTAGGGCAGGTGCTGAACAAAGTGCGTTTCTCAATTTTACAAAAGCTTCTACACTTTCATCCTCCCACTCAACAGGGTCCTTTGCTTTCTTTTTGGTCATGTTAATTAGGGGCTTAGCCAACATGGAAACATTTGCTATCCATTGTCGACAGTATCCCACTATTCCTAGGAACATTCGTACTTGTCTTTGGGTTACAGGCATCTGCATTCTTTTTATTAATTCTACTCTTTCAGAGGTTATTCTTCTTTTTCCCCTCTCAATTTGATGTCCCAGGTATTTAACAGCTGTCCTGCAAAACTGTAACTTTTCAGGTGAGACTTTATGCCCTTCCTCAGCCAAAAGATTTAATAATGCTATGGAGTCAACAACACAGGCTTCTCTGGTGGTCGACGCCACCAATAAGTCGTCAATATATTGGACTAAGACTGAGCTTCCTGGCATCACTAGTTTTTCCAGGCACTTTTTCAGTATCTGGTTGAAGATGGAAGGACTTTCTGTGTACCCCTGAGGAACACGATTCCACACATAGACTTTATTCTCGAATTTGAATGAGAAAAGATACTGGCTGTCTGAATGCAATGGTATTGAAAAGAATGCTTGACATAAATCAATTACTGTGAACCATCCTGCATTCCAAGGGATTTGGTATAGAATTACTGCAGGATTTGGTACTATGGGACAACATGGTTCCACAATCTTGTTTATTTTACGCAGGTCCTGAACAATCCTATATTTTCCACTAGGTTTCTTTAGTCCCATGATTGGTGAATTACATGGGCTACTCATTACTTCTTTTAGGATGTTTTGTTCTACCATTCGATTTATTTCTTCAATAACTCCTGCTTTTACTTCTGCACTCATTTTGTACTGTCTGGTATTTGGGAAAATTGCACCTTCTTTTACCGTAATTTGAACTGGATCTATTTTTGCCATAAGTCCTACTTCTTTTCCGGTGAAATCCCATACTATGGGATTTACTGTACCTTTTATTTCTTCTGGCAACTCATCTCTTGTTATTAACGAAAACATTTCGTCTATTTCTGTACCTTGTTTTGCAACCATAATTTTATATACATGGTCCTCATCTGGTGTCTGAACTGCCACACCATCTGGTGTGCAGAAAATTGTACAGTTCATTTTGCACAATAAATCCCTACCTAATAAATTCACTGGACTAGAATCACACACTACAAATTGATGCATTTCTCTAAAATTTCCTATTTTGACTTCCATTGGTTCTGTAAGAGGTGTTCTAATTCATTGATTAGCTACCCCTACTACTTGGATATCTTCACCAGAGAGAGGAAGGTCTGGGATATCTGCTGATCTCACCGTAGACCTGGTAGCACCAGTGTCCAAAAGGAAAGTAATATCATTACCTTTCACATTTCCTTCAACATATAGACCAGACTGATCTATCTGTAAGGATGCGCCAAGTACGCACTCCTTCTTCCCCTCTCCTAGGCACCATCATGAGTTGAATTCATAGTAATTGTCCTGCAAAAGAAATTGTGATGTCATATAATCATTCTTACCACTCCCTCCTGGGTATCCAATGTCTGTACCGTGCTTTGCTCTGCTTATTACCCTGAACAGGTGGAGGTGGTAATTGACTCTGGGGATTTACACCCTGCTGTGAGTCATTCTGCGTCTGTGGATTTAAGTTTTGATTTGGGCCATTATTATTCCGAATCTTTTTACATTCGTCCTTCCAATGCCCCAATTTTCCACATCCATGACAAGGAAATTTCTTTTTAGCTTCTTCTCTACTCATTCGTCCTCTAAATTTTCCACCATTTCCCGTATCACCACTCGTTCCAGAATCTTTTCCTGGATTTTCACTCGGATTTTCCAAATTAATTCCCTGCTTCTCTGCCATTTTCACCTGTGCCCACATCACCTTTTCTTGTAATTTCTTGTGTCTATCCTCAATATCGTCTCCACAATATTTTGCATACTTCAGAATCTCATCTATGGGCTTTCCCTGCCAACACAGCATGTGTTGTTTAATCATCTGGCAAATCTCTGGCTTCAGACCGTAAACAAACCGATACACAAACTGACTCATGTTTTTGTCTCCAATGTCCTCAAATCCACTATACTGTTTAAACACCTGCAATAAACGCTCATAATAGGAATGTACTGATTCACTGGCTTCTTGGGTGGTTCGATCTATTTTCACCCAATCTGTTTCTTTCAGTGGTATTTTCCCTTTCAGGTAAGTTATCACTTGCTGATACTTTTTCATTACATCATTTGACAGGGCACCTGTTTTCGGATCTCTTGGATACTCATCACTTGGCCAATCCACTGTGATCTTACAATCTGTCCATAAATCGGCAGGTACCACTATGTCAAACAGACCATCCAAATCCTTCAACAATACCTTTGACACCTTCACAAACCTTTCAACCTGCTTGTACCATTCAATTGGTTTTTCCCTCAGCTTTGGAAAATCATTCGTAAATGATATAATATCCTGTCTGCTCCATGGGACATGTACATATCCTCCTCCCGCAACTTCTCGCATTGGCTACATCTGGTCTGCTTTCCCTGTTTCCTTCATCACATATTCTGATGCTGTTCTACTTGTTCGTGCTTCTTCCTTTTTCTTGGCCCACCTAGTTTTCCATTTATCTAGGTCTCCTCATTTTTGTAAAACTAACATTAATTCTCTTATTTGTAGTCTTTTTCCAGAGGCATTCATATTTTCTAAATCTTTGTCTGAAAATTCTGCTCTATAGGGTTTCTGTAGTACCTTTGATCTCCCTATTTCTATTCCCATATGTAATGCTAAATTTGACAATTTTTCATGAAATAACCTTACATTTCTGGTGATACTCCTGCATAGGAACAATAATTCTTCTTCATCATAGGTATTTAAGCGTTCTAGTCCTACATTTCCTGCTATTATTTCTTCTAACTCGACTTTTAATTTATGAATGTCCATTATTTTCGGAGTTGTGCACTGTTTAACTGACCCTTGCACCCATCTTTCTAGATCTTCAGGTGTTACTATGGTAGCACTTTTTGCTCCTGATGAAGTTACTAAACTTACATCTTTTGAACCTCCAGGTACATCTTTTCTTGGAGTACTATTTACAGAACCTCGAATAGGCAAGTCCATAAGTGATATTGTGGATTCACAGTCACTAAATTGATACTCAATTATAACTGGAGCTTCAGGTCTGGGATTACTCACAGGAGTAGGTGCAAGTATGGGTGGAGGACAATTTCCCTGATTACCATATAATGGAACTACTGGACCAATTGTTACAGGTATGGTCAATGAATCAGGATGTACTTTTATCTGTGTTATTTTCTGTATTAATTCTGCTCTGGTCTTTTCTAGGGCTTCTTTTTCTTTATCATGTAGCATTCTACTCGGGGTGAATTCATGCATTACCTGTGGCACTAATGGAGTTTTTGGTGGTGCACTTGGGGTGCATCCACTTGTCCCTTCCTGATATGGTGGGGGATTTCTTAACATTTCCTCCATAAATTCGTCTTCAGATTCCTCATTTCTCATTAAATGTTTTGTCTTTTCTGTACATTTGCCTCCTGATTTCTCTCCTTCTGTGAATAATGGATACAGTCCTTCTGTAATCATTGCCCTTCTCCATTGTTTCATCTGACCTTCTCTAGACTCACGTAGATATCTGGGAAAAAATCCTGGGTAACTCCTATTACTTCTAGATCTATCCCGCTCAAATGCCTCGGTTTCCCATTCTTCTAGAGCTTCGTACTGGGTTAATCTAGGTCTGGGTTCTAAATCATTCATCCTCAATCTCAAGTTTTGAAGAATTCTTCCATTGAAGGTACCATTCTCGGGAAATGCTAATACTCCATCATTTTTGGTGTATTCTATCCAATTCTCCATCCATACACAGGTATGATAACCTCTCTCCATCATCATAAATGATGCTGGCGTTTTAGCTGGTGGAATAATAATTCCTTCTCTAGTTGTGATTGGTTTGTCCTTTTTAAAATAATTCTTAATCTTTTGTAAGAATGAAATTTTCTCCTTTCTCCGTACATTCTATCTAATCTTCGGTGTACAAAATTATATTCTGCAAAACCTAGGAATCTCCTATCCGGACGAGTTCCTGTTAAAGTCGGATCGCATTTTAACATGCAATCCTTATCCACTAAGAATTTTGCTTCTAAAATCTCGACCAATCAAATGTCTGCTATCTTTTATTTCCGAGCCAATCCTTGCGCGGCCTTTTGGTGACGTTTCTCTGTCAACCCCTCCTTTACAATCTGCTCTTTTCTGTCCTCGCTGGTTTAACCAATCCCAGCGCGGCACCTGTGACATCAGTACTACTCCTGACTACTGACCCCTCCTTTACAAGAGTCTCTCCACACCCACTGTTTCAACCTACCACAGCGCGGCGTTTTGTGACGTCAGCTCCCTCTCCGGCAACTGACCCTCCCTTTACAAAAATTTACGCAAACTTATTTTCTCTATAAATCTTAATTAAATTTCAGTAACAACATAAAACATTCGCTATCGTGCCAGTTTCCACTAATTTTGAAAAGGATAGTTTCTTCCACACTTTAGTAAAACCTTTCCGTTTACTAAAACATACACTACGAGTAAAAACACTTCCGCTTACTCTTCACACGAGCTCCAGACTTACCTGTTACTTCTCCAATGTTACCCTTACTAGGTGATATAACATCAAATTTTTATCAGCGTACCCTTTTTGCTATTTCTCACACGCATAGAGTCCCTAACGAGTACTGAAAGTCCTGCTTAACTTCTCAGTACTATTTCTGCCTGACAGATAACCTCACTGCAGTATGGCTTCCACTTGCCACCCACTATTCTTTTTACCCCGGGGTATTCTGAACAACATAAAACAAACTCAAAATTTTAAGCGGATGTTAGTTCATAAAAATACAAATAAAATTCTCATTACCCAATTAACAAAGAGTAACCATAACCGTCCTCTGCTTACCAGAAAACTGATCCAGCGCAATATTAGCCAACAACATTCATACACCATATACTCACTTGGGCCCATACATTCACACTACACTAATACTTACACTGGGTGTCAGATGTACTCTTTTATCGAATTCCCTGCTACCAATTACCTTCTGATTGAAGAGTAATAACTTACCAATGGATCCTTTGCTAATTGGGAAGTTTAAAATGAATGACATTCATTATAGTTCATAATCCTGAAATAACCACTGAGTCAGGAAGTTTTAAAATGTTTATCTAAAGATTTTTGGCAGAGTAAAATACAGAAAACACGATACTTGATTGAAATACCCAAGAAAAAGCATAGAAATGATTTTGCTAATAAATGACGGTGTTTAAGGAAGAGGAGAAGATAGAGACAGCAGCGCAACTAAAAGTTGCAGTATAGTTACCTAAATGCGAGAACCAAGCCCCTTGGCCAAGGAGTTGGAAAAGATAGGACCCAGGAAGGATGAAGAGCAAAGACTTCTTCCAGGATCAGGACAGGACCGATGACCTCTCTACAACGACGCCTGCGCCGTTCCCCTCTCTGATACTCGACTTCTCTCGATTCTCCCGTGTCTTCCTTCTAATGGACTCCGTCGCCCCCTCCTCAGGACCTCTTCTGGACAGGGATTCAGTCAGCAACCGATCAGCATGGCAGTCTGAGGCTAAGAGCTCTCTCGCAGCATGGACGCCTGTTCTTCGTGAAAGCATGCACTGACTAATTAACTAATGCTATATTCTATCATACCCTTCTACGCACATGTACCTCCCCTTAATGTTGCTAAAATATGGGACCACTACTTCTGATTGGACAGGGACAGGGGTGGATTCTCGCACCATGTTGATTTGGCCTAAATTGTAAAGCCTATTGTCTTTACGTTCCCACCCCTTCAAATTAATACATTCGCTTTATTTCCCACCCGTCTCACGACAAATGTTATACATTTTACAGGGGAAAAGAATCATTTTGTCCACCGGAAACATAAACTACAGCATCTTCGGCCAATGGGTCATGGCCTTGGGAGACATCCAAGTTTACTTCACTTGGCAGGCACACAGGACACATGCGCAGAACCATCTGTCTCTCGAGTTTTAAGTCACCAACCCAGGCCCAAGTTTACGAATTACTAAAAGTGCAAGAAGAAAATATTCAAATCACAAATAAAATGTTTCACTGTATGCCCACTTTCCCTACTCTATTCCCAATTAATTATAATACTATCCTGGATTAGTAGCATTAAGAAAACGACAATTTAATAATGACATGAGAGCAAGCTTAAGCATGTGAAAACATTTAGCGGCCATTTTAGCGCACACTGCGCAGAAGCAGAAGTTTCCCACCAAGCAAAGAAAGACGTCTCACCATGTGATCAGGTTGCGACATGCGCAATGAAGTTCCCGCGCTTTAGCGGACATTTTGGATTACAGACAAGCGTTATTCATTAGTAAAACACATAGGCAAGCTTCTGTCCCTCTTGTGTTTGTGAATGCAAAGGTTAGTTTTGATAATACAAGTTTAATAAGTTAATACTATGAGGAGGATTGCGTACAAGCAAGTTTCATTTTTGAAACATTGCTCCATCAATAGCATTCATCAAGAGTCTTGAAGCCAGAGGATAGGATGGCGTACGCATCAGAGCGCTTGATGGCTGTGATGGCGTTGTACACTGTAAGCAGGCCTCGTGTAGGTGCACTGTACAAATACACTCAGACAAGGTGTTGGGCACTGTGGGCCGGTAGTCACGAGCGACCTCCGCCCGTTTATTTATACCCTCTGGCCATGCCTGGCCAGAGGTTGATACAATGTGCATTAGCCCTTCCGGGCTAAGGGTCTCAGAACAGAAGCTTAGTTGCAACTAGACCGCTACATCTCATACCAAATCAGTCTTCAAATGAAATAACAATAGGTTAACACATAAAGTCTGTAAGTCTTTGACTCAGCCTCGGATTGGGCCTCAGTTCGTACCGCTGGCGGTAACCTCCGCGACTTGCTTGATGGTTGTTGGGTGCCTTGGTGATAGAATCGGTCGCGGTGGCCTCAGCCTCGGCGGCCATCGGTGAAGGCGGATTCGCTGTGTCTTGGTCAACCTCAGGGCCTGGAGATTGGCTCCCAGTGGCGGCTCCTCCATCTTCAACGAGGCCAGGAGGCACCCAGCAGGTGTTGGTTTCATGCACTCGCTTGAACCACGAAATATTCCTGGTGATGACTTTGTCACCCTTTTGCACCGTCATGGCGGTCCCGTTGGTTTTCAGCACGGTCCATGCCCCAGGCTCGTATGCGGTGCGGAACTTGCCTCCGCTGCGGCGAGCTCTTATGAGAACGGTGCATCCTGGCAGGATAATCCTTGTCTTGGCCCTTCTTTTCTTGCTGGCTCGCTCGTTGGTTGCCATCCTCTTCCTTTGGGTGGTGGCAGGGTGATATGGTTCTGGGACCCAACCGTCGATGGTTGGGATGGTGTCACGCCGGGTTCCGGCTAGCATCAGTGACCAGGGTGACCGCTGGGTGGTGCAGTGTGGGGTACTGCAATATTCCCGTAGGAACCGGTGCATCGCCACTTCTGGGTCGTCTTGTTCGGAGACAGCGATCCGCAGGGTCTTGTTTAGGGTTCTCATGAAGCGTTCTGCTTCTCCGTTAGCCTGTGGCCACTGCGGGGTGATCCAGTGGTGGTGGATCCCTAGTGACGCTAACATATTGTTGAACTTGGTTCCTTGAAACCGGGGTCTATTGTCGGACTTGATTACGTGCGGTAGTCCGAAGAGTGAGAATGTTCTTTCCAGTACCGGTTGCAGGTGGGCAAATGACGTCGATGCAATGACTTCAACTATCTGGTATTTTGTGTAGCTGTCAATCACTGCAGTTACTCGGCCATTGGGGAAACTTCCGAAGTCTATACTTATTCTGTCCCACGGGGCTGTTACTGGATCTTCTGTTACTAGTGGGCAGGGTGTTCCTGGCTGCTTGTAAGCTGGCACGGTCGGTAGTTTCTTACCAACATGTCTACTGCGGCTTCGAGTCCGGGGAACCACACTTTCTCACGCATGCTGGACTTCATCCGCATTGTGCCTTGGTGACCCTCGTGTGCTAGGGCGGTTGCCCTCTCCTGGAGACTTGCCAGGATGACTATACGTGAACCCCTTAGTACTATTCCGTCCGCAGCAGTGCTTAGTTCATCGCGAACTCTCCAGAGCTTGCTCAGCCTGTCTTTTTCTGGTGTGATCCACCCATTCGCTCCGTGTAGAAAATCCTCCCAGGATCCTTGCTGAAGAGAATGCAGCACCTTCATTACCACCGCGTCAGCCTTTGTCTCAGCTTTGATCTCATCTAAGGTGATGGCTCGTGGGCAGGCCCATTGAGATATCATATCCACATATTCCTCCGTTCTCATTTCCTGGTCGCCGCCGTCTCCGGCTGTCTCCGGCGGGTGTCGTGATAGAAAATCTGCCGGGTTTTTCGCTCCAGGTCGATATACCACCTCCATTCAGTAGTGCTGGAGTTGTATGGCCCATTGTTTGATTCTCGGTGGAGGGTGTGGCGCCGTGCCTTTGAACAGTGAGAGTAGTGGCTGGTGGTCGGTCACCACCTGAAATGGATGTCCACTGACGTATAGGTGGAAATGGTTGCGGGCCCACTTAATGGCCAGTGCCTCCCTCTCGATTTGAGAGTACCTGGACTCCGTTGGCGTGAGTGCCTTGCTCGCGAAGGCGAGTGGTGTTCACTTTCCGGGTTCTGTCTCCTGAGTCAGGAGGGCTCCTAGCCCGACGGGGCTAGCGTCCACGATCAGTTTTGTCATCCGCGTGGTGTCACAGTATGCCATGGTGGTCTTTCCTAGCAGGGCATCCTTGATCTTCTGGAACGCGTCGTCTTCTTCTTGGCCCCACTTCCAGACTGCGTCTTTCTTCGTTAGGGCGCGTAGTGGTTCAGCCAGCGTGGCCAGGTTCGGTATGAACCTCCCGCAGTAGGTGGCCATCCCAAGGAAGCTTCTGACCTCTGATGCTGTTGTTGGAGATGGGGCTTGTTGTATGGCTTGTGACTTCCTTGGGTCTACTCTGACGCCATCCTGGCTGAAGACATACCCGAAGAACTCAATCGACTTCTGGAAGAACGAACACTTGTCACGATGAAGGGTGATTCCATGCTCAGCGAGACGTTGAAGTGTGGCCTGGAGATGGCGATGGTGTTCTTCCATGGTGGCGGAGTGTATCAGGATGTCGTCGCTGACATTGAGTACTCCGTGGAGTCCTGACAGCACCACCCGGACAGCATTCTGGAAGATTTCTGCTGCTGACGAGATGCAGAAATTGAGTCTTTTGTAGCGTCGGAGACCGATATGGGTCGAAAAGGTAGTGATATATCGACTTTCCTCAGCCAGCCTCAGTTGTTGGTAGCCTGCGTTGAGGTCAAGCTTAGAGAACCAGCGCGATCCGTTGAGGTGAGCCAGGATGTCATCAACTGTAGGCATCAGATGCCTTTCACGCTTGATTGCCTGGTTGGGCAGGCGCATGTCGATTCACAGCCGGATTTTCCCTGGCTGCTTCAGCTTCTCCGCAATTACCATGGGGCATACCCAGGGTGTTTGCCCTGTGACCTTCTCAATGACGCCTTGTTGTTCCAACTCTTGTAGTTCTTGCTCCACGAGTGGTCCTAGGTGGAAAGGAATGCGTCTGTGTCTTAGGGCTACTGGCTTCACCACTTTATCGATGTGTAATTTGATCGGGGCTGTCTTCATACATCCGAGGCTGCTGAATAGCTGTGGGAATAGGTTTAGGACGTCTTCCGTTTGTAGCGTTTTGATGGTGTTCGCAATTGTGACCAACCCAAGGTCTTCGGCTGTGTGGCTCCCTACCAGAATATCTGCTTCTCTATCAACCAAGTGAAAGGTGGTTGTCACTTCGTGTCCTTCAGCCTTGACCTGAACTGTCATCTTCCCCTTCAATGGCAGAGGGGTTTGGCTGTCATACGTGAGGATCCTGACATGCGACGGGGACAATGCAGGCCGTGGGTTGAGCCACTTGTATTGTTGGCACCCCATCACATTCACGGATGCTCCTGTGTCAATCAGCGTGGTGACCTGGGATCCTGCAATTTCGATGGTGCAGGTGGGTTGTGGGCGCCTCGTCCGCTTAAGGTCACTTGCAAATGAAATTAGATAGCATTCGCCTTCCTCGTCCGTTGATGAGTCCTCAATGTAATGCCTTGGTCTGGTGGGCATCCTGGCTGACCTGGCATTATCAGGTTCTTCGAGTGACAGCTGTTTGACCGCCTTTGACGGCGGCCGTTGTCCTCGGGCTCCCCGGGACCTCGGGCCTCCTCTACACACCACTGCGAAGAGGTTGGGTGTGCCATACTTGGAGCACGTTCGCCCTTGGGCCGGGCATTCTTCCTGCAGGTGTTCTTCATTTCCACAGTACCCACAGTGCGGCCGTTGCGCCCCTCTTCCCTGCCATCTGCCTCGGGTGTTTCTGTTCTGGGATCGGATTGTGTCTGCTCTTTCTGTCTTGATGGTAGGAGGTTTCTCCGCTTGTTGGGTGATTGCAATATCCATTGCTGTTGCTCTGGCGTCTGACAGATCATGCGACCTAGCCATAATGAGGATATCCTCCAGAGTAATCCCTGGTTGGCATAGGATGAGGGTCCGAAGGTTCTTGTTCCGGCAGCCCTGTATCACTTGGGCCCTCACTTCCTTGTTTTGGTCATCGTCCGTACACGTGCTCGCCAACTCACGCAACCGCACATGGAACGCGTCCATCGATTCCCCCTCTCTCTGATGAGCTTGGCGCAGTTTGAACCTCTCGTAGTCCGGGTTCAGTTGGGGGTCGAAGTGCGCATTCAGGGCTCTGATGGCAGCATCGTAGTCGTGTGCTGCTCCGGTGTTCGGTAAGTGGGCGAATAGCTTATAGAGCTCGTCTCCCACGAAGTTTAATAACAGGGACCTTTTGACTGCACCGTCTGTTTTCCGCGTTGCCGTGAAATAGTTGTTCAGCTGATGATCCAGAGTGTCCATCTGGGAGACGCTGTGGCTGGGTCTATGAGCTCGCTGAACGGGGGGCAGCCCATTGATTTGCGAGTGCTGGGACACTGGTTGAGCAGCAGGGGGCCCTGCATGCTGAGCAGGTGGCACCGGTAGTGGTGCTTGCTGGGCTTGTTGGTCAGTCATTCTTGTGCCTGCGGGGTGCGCTTTGCGTTAGGCCAAATGCCTCCTCCAACTTTGAATAGGGAACACCTCAGTTGCAGAGTGTAGATAACCACTTTTTAGCCTCACGTGTTCTGGGAGGCAATGGGAGGGTGTCTATATTTGCCTCCTTGAGCTTTGGCCAGGCTGGGTATGATATTGGCAGTCTGGTTTCCCTTTCTGAGCAGCTCAGCCCCAGTGATCAGCGAGGGGGGCGAGGGGGAGGTAAAGATGCAGTGCTCTGGGCTTAGAGGCGTCCTGTATGCCGCTCGCGCGCTGTAATGAAGATGCAGGGGCCCCACTGTGCATGCGCACAGCGCAGGGGCAGTTACGAGGCCCAGGTGAATGCCGGCAGACGCGTACCTGAAAGCACCGGCCGGATAAGGTGCAGGCAGGCAGGCACGGTGACGCCTGGCCCTCCGGCGATAGTGCCGAGGCAGGGACAAGATTGCTGCGCATCAGTTAAACTCGGTCCCACGTCGCTCAGACCGCAGCACTTCAGTGACGCACGATCACACTTCGCCCGGGCTCCTAGCGGGGTCGTGCGTTCGACGCTGCAGCGTCTGTCTTCGCTCCACCGGGCCGATGGGCCGGGAGCTGCGTGCCACACAGCCGGCGTGGCACAGGCAGGGTGTGTGGGGCGTCGACACCGGGCGGTAGAACGCCCACCCTCATCGCCAGTGTGATGGTGCTGTACACTGTAAGCAGGCCTCGTGTAGGTGCACTCCTCAAATACACTCAGACAAGGTGTTGGGCACTGTAAGCCGGAAGTCATGAGCGACCTCCGCCCGTTTTTTATACCCTCTTGCCACGCCTGGCTAGAGGTTGATACAATGTGCATTAGCCCTTCCGGGCTAAGGGTCTCAGAACAGCAGCTTAGCTGCAACTAGACCGCTACAATGGCCAACGACCAGGTAATTATTCTCCTCAACCGTTAGTGTTTGCTGTCTGGGTGGATTTACTCCTCAATGGAGATTTGGCAGGGAGAATGAGCCACCGACAGCCATTCCACTCAATAAACATTCCCTGCAATCAATAAAATAGTTGTATGGCAGTGGTGGATTCCAGGTTTAACCCATTGTTAGCAATAGGCAATGAAATATACTTTAATCTGCAGCAGTTGCGTAACAAAAAATGATGGGGCCCCCTGCAAAATGTGGTGAGGGGCCCCTGAGTCTCACATATCACTGAAATATTCATTGGCCTTGGACTGATAGGAGTCCTCTGAAGGTTTGGATCCCTCTTGAAGGGTTTAATTGCTCCCTTGCGCTGCAGGGGCTGCAGGGGATTGCGTTACGCCCCTGATTTGCAGCCATTTGCTGTAATGCAAAGCAAGTAACGAATAGTATTTACAAAATGTGCAATATGCACTTTGAGTTGCAATTCTACCTGCTGCTTAATTTTAATTTCTTATTGGAGGGATTTTGTCATCTGCTGTTGCAAATCACTCATTCGTTCTTCTGGATTTGCTTGATTTGATATTTAGTTGTGCGTTCACAGGAAGATGTGTTATTAGCACCCTTCACACCACTTCCCTTACAGGACTGAAAATTGGATTGTTTGGGGAACTGTTTCACCATTTTAGTGAATTGATTTGAACCTTTTTTGCACTTATTTAGAAAGGGGTTCATTTAGAGTTTGACGGAGGGGTCAACTTAATCAATCATCAAAAAACTCCAATGATGCATTTTGATCTTTTGTTTACCCCAGATGCCCTTATGCTCTAATAATTGTATATTACAGTTACTCGTTAGCTGCCCACCTTAAAAGCCCTGCACCTTTTTCTAGCAGAGAGTTAGAGAAGCACACAATAAAATAAAGAATCACATTCACCAAAAGCAAACAATTGAATGTCAAATGCATCATGTTAGATGTGTAATTTGGCTTGACTGGCTCAGCCTTTAACCCTACTAATGCTGATCAAGTGAATATCAAAACACAGTATTAAATGCAGCACATCTAAAATAGTTTGAAACCTTATCAAATATTGCCTAAGTTCAATTGAAAAATGGAAAGTAATTTTCATACATACCATACTGTAGGAAATCCACCTTTCTGGTTTGGCCACCCTGGATTTTTTGCTTTTTTTCAAAAACTCTATTTTTGCTGGCTGTAGACCTCTTTGCACTTAGTCCCTGGTAACCAGTGGTAATGTGTGTATGTTCCTTTTTTCAACACAATTAAATTAGTATACCCCCCATTTGCATATTTTACTTATTTATAGCTCCCTAGAATATGGTACAAAGTGTACTCACTAGCCTTCCACTGTAGCTTGACTAAAGCAGCTTGTAAAATGCATTTTGACCTGTCAAAATAAACCATTTTGACAGGTCATAACCTTCTTTTTAAATGTTAATAAGTCACCCCTAATTAGGCCTTACTGCTCATAAGACAGGATGCATGGTATTTAAAAGTGGGAAAAATGGAAATTTAAGGGGATATGTACAAGGAAGTGGAGGAGAGAGGCGTTAGCCTTCCTGGCTTAACGCCTCTCTCCTCCACTTCTGAAACGCAAGGCTGCACCATATTTACAAGAATGTGGTGCAGCCTTGCGTTTCCCCCTGTGATGGCGCTAAGTTTAGCAACTTAGCGCCAACGCAGACACCCTTGCACCAGAGTGCAAGGGTGTCTGCGTGCAGGGGAGGATTGTTTATGTGTAGGAAGGTGTCCCTTCCTGCACATAAACAATCCTAAAAATGCCATCCTGTCACTTTCATGCGTGCTGCTTCATGCAGCACACATGAAAGTGACAAAATGGCATTTTTTAAAAAGTTTGTTCATGTGCAGGAAGGGACACCTTCCTACACATATACATACAATGGCACACATGGAAAAAGCAAAATCGAGGAGAAATAATGCATTTCTCCTTGTTTCGACATCTTAAGACCAGTTTTTACCTGGTCTTAATTTTGGCGCTGCCTCCTATGTATGCCACCTTTGTGCACAGGGGGCAGCGTCAAAATGAATGGGTGTTGCGGTGGAACGCCTACCGCAACACCCACTGCCCACCCCTTTCACGCTAAGCATGGCGTGAAAGGGGCCTTATGTACAAGGCAGCGTTAAGCCACGTTAAGTGGCTTAAAGCTGCCTTGTACATAAGGCACAGCCCCTATCACCACCACAACGTCAATATAGGTGACGTTGTGGTGGCGATAGGGGCTTGTACATATGCCCCTTAGTGTTACTCATTTTCTTACATTGAAAAAGCCCCCAAATCTATTTTCACTGTAGAAAGGCTGGCTGTTCTGGAGAAAAGTATTGGGATGCAATATTGAATTTAATTTTATCTCCATCTTGAAAACCCTTTGAAATGTAATTCTTTGGCTCTTTAAAATATTTATTACAAGCCCAATTCATTTGTTAAGTCTAATTTTTAATTAATATTATGGAAAATGTGCTTTTAGAAAGTTACATTTTCCTTGCTTAAAGCCTCTGGAGGCTAATTTGCATTAGCCTACAGCTGCAGCCCTCTGAGTGCTTGTCACTGAATCAGGTGTGAAAGTTGCTCCCAGAGGAGGAAACAAAGAGCTGGGTGTGGGGAGGTGCTTCTATTCTTCTGGCAGGATGACCACTTGTGATGTGCTCAGCAGCTTGATTAACTTAAAAAAAGGCCTACCCTGTCACAGGCAAATGCTAGCTGACACCTGGGCAGGGCCCTTCTTTGTTCCCCCAGTCAGGTAAGCTCCAATCACATTGGGACAGGAACTGCGTCCGCAACTAGTTTACAGTGACCAAAGAGGATGTGTTGCTCATTTCCCTGGCCACAACTCTGGGGTGGGCACACAGGCTCTACAGAGGGGAAGAAAGGTTTTGCGATCTATTAATCCCACCCTCGGGTCTTCACCCTCCCCCACGGACCACGCACGCAACCTCAGAATCATCCTGGACTCTGAACTCAAAATGAACCCCAAATCAACGCTGTCACCTCTTCCTGTTTCCACACCCTCAATCTCCTAAGAAAGACCATCAACTGGATTCCCCTCGAACACAGAAAAACTGTCACCCACACCCTCATCAGCAGCAGACTGGACTACAGCAATGCACTCTACGCCCGTATCAACAAGAACCTCACCCACAAACTCCAGAACGTCCAGAATGCCTCTGTCAGACTAGTCCTCAACCTACCGCGCCACTGCCACATCACCCAACACCTGCGAACACTACACTGGCTCCCCATCGAGAAGAGAATCACCTTTAAGCTTCTCACCCAAGCCCACAAAGCCCTCCACAACAGCGGACCCACCTACATGAACCACCGCCTCTCGTTCCACGCACCCCATAGATCCCTCCTGTCAGCCCAGCTCTCCCTTGTGATGGTGCCACGCATCAGGAAAACCAGAACGGGAGGTTGTTCCTTCTCCTACCTCTTGGCCAGGGCATGGAACACCCTCCCTCTCCACCTCCGACAGACACCAACACTCTCCAAGTTCTTGAATGACCTCAAGACCTGGCTCTTCGACAAATCACTGTGAACATCCAGGAGCTGCGAGTTCCCCCCCCCCCACCCTCGTCAGTGCCTTGAGACCCTTTCGGGTGAGTAGTGGCGCTTAACAAACTCTTCATTGATGATTGATTGATAATTTAGCAGAGAGCGGCACTATGGGATTTGTTTGCTGTATGGCCCAAAGGAAGTGCTGCAAAAGTTGCCGGAATTATCCCTAGAAACCTTTACCCTATTGGTTAGGAAGAGGCCAGGAGTCACCTACAACCACAAGCTTCTGCCAGGCATAAATGTGGCATCCACAGAACCTCCTCAGAATATAATGTGACCTGTAGAAGATCAGAAGAGGGCTGAATATACTGTCTGGGGTCTGAGAAGAGCCTAGAAGACTTGGCCTGCTCTCTCTTTTGTACCCAAGACAAAGAAGTGGAAGGTCATAAGGCTGACCACCTTCTCAAGCTACAGGGACACCGCAAATGATAAAAAGCCTTTCCTGCAACTGCCTAGCGGACCAGTTCCAACTCGACCTGCCCTGGACCCTGCTGGCGGCTTCTGTTGGCGTAAGACTTTACCCCTTTGTTCCTGAGTTCCTGAACCCTGGGCTGTATTAAAGGATACTCCTCCTAACATTCCCTGAAACCTGGGACATAAAACATTTTTGGTATCGAAAGCCTCCAGAGGACTGGAACCAACCTGCCAAGAAGATCCGATGAAGGTGCATTGCCCCTAGGCTGAAGATCCAGGTTGCTCCCACTTGGAGATTTTCAGAAGCAGCAGATCTGATTCAGTGGGGCCTCAGGAAGAAGGTATCTGGCCTCGTGAAGCCCTCTTTGGCAACTGCCTGCAGCATTGCCCCACTAGTAGAATCAGAGCTCCAAAAAAGCGACTAAGCCTGAACGTAGAAGTTTTCTCCAGAGCCAAAATTATCTAGCCAGGGATGGATCTTCCTTAAATACAAAATTAAAATTTCTCCTTCTTAGAGCTTTCCAGACAAAAGTCAATGGCTTCACTGGGACCTCATTCAGTGGCTTTCTGTCTTCATTGAGCCCTCCTTGGTCACAGCCTGCTGCCTTGCTCCGCTGAGGATTTACGACTTCCATTTCATGCCGAAGGTAAAAATTCCAACCGATTCAAACCTGATTGGTATATCAGACCCGTGCTCCATCACTGTCGGCCTTAGCTCACGCCTAGGTACCGGTCACTAGATGACCTTGGTTGGTGCTTAATGGTTTTTGGTACTATTTAGAACCTTAAACTTTAAAAATGTATATCTATTGTTCCCCTTATAGGACATTTGTTATTTTGGTGTCATTTTATATATTAAAATGTACACTATGTTTCTAAATTGGTTTGGGATTTTTCTTGTGTTGTGTTATGACTTTACTACTGTTTTGGTACTGCATAAATACTTCACACATTGCCTCTAAGTTAAGCCTGCTTGCTCTGTGCCATAGCATCCAGCAGGTTGAGCTCAGGTTAATTTAGCGACTTTAGTAATTCACCCTAACAAGAATTGTGATTATTAGTTGAGGTAGATAGTTACCACTCACAACAAAACACTCCAAATTTCGTACATCAACTATCCCCGATCACAGCAAATGGTTAATTCAGTGGTGCAGCTTCTTTCCAGCTATGAAAACATCCTAAAAGCTGTAGAATCTGTTAGCATGCCAGCTTGCCTTGGAGTAAGATAACACTACGGGGCATATTACCAAGACCCTATCGCCACCACAACGTCACTTTTTGTTAAGTGGCTTAACGCTGCCTTGATAATAGTGCCCCTTTCACGCTAAACTTAGCGTGAAAGGGGCATGCAGTGGGTGTTGCGGTGGGCGTGCCACCGCAACACCCATTCACTTCGACGCTGCCACCTATTATCAAGAGAGGCGATAATAGGTGGCAGCACCGAACTTAAGACCAGGAAAATCATGGTCTTAAGGTGGCGATATGAAGAGAAATGCTTAATTTCTCCTCGTTTTTGCTTTTTCCATGTGTGCTGCCTTGTGCAGCACACATGGAAAAAGCAAAATGCCAAGGTGTGTTTATGTACAGGAAGGTGTCCCTTCCTGTACATAAACAAACCTTTTAAAATGCCATTTTGTAACTTACATGTGTGCTGCTTCATGCAGCATACATGTAAGTTACAAAATGGCATTTTAAAAAGGTTTGTTTATGTAGAGGAAGGGACACCTTCCTGCACATAAACAGACCTCCCTGCTCGCAGACACCCTTGCACTCTGGTGCAAGGGTGCCTGCGTTGGCGTTAAGTCGTGAGACTTAGCGCCATCGCAGGGGGAAACGCCAGGCTGCACCATATCCTTGGTAATATGGTGCAGCCTTGCGTTTCCGAAGTGGCGATGAGAGGCGTTAAGCCAAGGAGGCTAACGCCTCCCACTGCCCCTCCATCTCTACGCACTGAGGAGAAATCACTCAAACTGTGAAAAGCGCAACAGGTTCGAGCTCACTTTATGAAGAATAGAAGAAAATCTAAAGAAGGAAAACATCCCGATCAGTTATTGAGCATTCTTCTGATGTACATGTGAGGGTCAGAATAGTGCGATAATAGCCTAAAATTCTACCCTAAGCATGAGCAAGAATATAAAAATACAAAATAATCTGCATATATTTTGGTCGTTTATATAGATTGCAATTCGAGAATTTTAGTAGCTTAACGAGGACCAGATTCACAAAAATACGAGCACATATTTGCACATAGAGCATGATGCGTTTCGCAAACGTGCGCTCTGATTTTGGCCCTTATTGTTAATCATACTTGGGACTTGTGACCAGGTGAAGGGCAGGCGCGAATCCTCTGCTATAACACGCATTTGCTCCCTTCATGGTGTAGTAACAGAGGCTTGCTATTGCCAGTGGAGTTTACCCATTCATCCACACCGCTCAGATGCACGCACCGATATGTAAAGGGACAAAAATGCATTAAATTACATTTCTAACTTTGAAATGGTGGATACCAATGTGATTCTGTACTCTGTCGCATTTAACGAGCAGTAGCACAAAGTCTGCATTGCCCCTTTCCCTGTAACAGCCCTGCTCTGGTCTGGGACTGCCCTAAGGGGGCTGTGAGGTGCACCGGGTGATTCCCCATGTCAAGAAGGGATGCACTGAGATCTAGGCTAACCATGCAGATTTTACCATGGGGCACATGTACGTATGCATTGCAGTTGGGATACAGGCGTGTCAAAAAGGTGTATACCAGAAAATAAAGTAAATTGTGTAGACCACGCTGCGAGATGAACAGACTGTGGTTCGTATATTTTTCCTATTATGTTGATGTTTATACGTTTTCACTATATTACAGTTGAAGGGAGTGACAACCCAAAACAAAGGAGTATGAAGGTGGTTACTAGAAGGAGGCACATTCAGATACACATTATAAATCCAACAAAATAAGTAAATAATCTATAGAAAACCCCTACATGAGCCTCTCTGTACAGCAGTGGCACCTTTTATCTGTCTGTAAGGAAAATATAGCCTCACATAAACAGAGTACCAATACAGCGTGCATGCCAGGCATCAAAACACTGCATCAGCAAAAAACAAAAAAAGACAAAAGTTGGTAAACAGAGGAAGCTTGCTGCAACCACACTGTACAGAGGAGGTCAGGGCTTTAAGTAGGACGAAAAAATTGTGTGTGGGGGGGAGTCTCTAAAAGGACCATGGCCTGTGTAATTAAGGGCATGGCTTAAACATGTAACCTAAATGTCTGCGATTTCCATAGTGTGCCACCCATCTGGCATTTTTGTTTCTCTCCAAGCTTCCTATTATTGCATCCAGATATAACAGCACAACTGACATGCACCTAAACCTAGCCAGGACTATTGCCTTTGTCAGTGGTTGTTAGCTGCTTAAGATAAATGAGTAACAAGAATGATTTTGCTGTAAAAAAATGAATATTAAAAATGTTTTAATTCTAGAATTGTTAGTCTGTGAACCTTAATGTGGCCCGTGAAAGGGATAGCAGTTTTCAGAGTGTCTCAATCACTCCATTATGTTCCCTCTATGTTAGACATGTGCACCCTTTTCCTCTCTACATCTTGTTCAGCTGCATGTTTTACATCCAGAACTGACCTTTGTTAAGAGAGCACTCTGTCTGAATCCGAATTTGGCATCCCCTCCCATTTGTCCTCTTTGACTGTCTTCGTGTTGAAAAGAATGGGAGGGATAGGGGGAAGGTGATGGGATAAGCGAAAGGAGAGCCATGAGAAGAAAAGGAGTCAAAATGCAGATTCCGGCATTTGCAGCCTCCAGAAACAGTGTTTGCATGTACTTTTCTTTGGAGCTACATCGGAAAAGTCTCCTGCAATCAACTCCTGCATTCCTCTAAAGGTCTGTGGCGTGGGCCCAGGTCGCACATGCTATATAGGCCAGCCCTGTTTACACCTCATCTCTTTCCTTTTCCGCACCCTCTTCACTCTCTCCAGAATGTACTTCCTCACATACATCTCCTTCCTTCACCACCCACTAAACACACAGCTCACGCACTCACCTGTAAGCACAGCATTTTCTCTTACTTTCTTTCCTTGTGGATGTTCTGACAGCTGTGTATCTCCTTCACACACATTTGCACATAATCACAATTGCAAAAGAATACGTGACCATTGCTCTGTGTGCTCTGCAGAGAGGCTAAAGGTTTGGATGAGCAAGCTTTCTGAATACATTTTGACCCACTGACAGTCACTGTGAGAAACTCACACTGCTTTCAACCTCAGCTACAGAGCTCTGAATCATAGACCTATAAACACCTGGAGGTGACTCAGTTCAAAGTATACACTATACAAGAGTAATATGCTTCACTAAAAAAACACAGAAACACACATACTGGAAATACCTATCGCTGTTAGGGAATGCAAAATTAAGTAAAACACATGAAAGATAGGCAGGAGCTAAATAGCTGATATGGATAACAACGGTTTTTTCATTCATTATTCAGAAATTGATAATTGTTTTTGCCATTGCAGTTAAGGAAACGAATATAGAGCTCGATAGGGACCCATTTCAATGTCTGTTTTAAATTACTACCGGGTCTGGGACCCAGAGGGAGCCAGCCCACTTAAAGCCCTGGAGAAGGTCACATCATTGCCCAAATGTTAATTCTACAACTGCTGCATACCACGAATTAGTTTGTTAACATTAACACACCTGTGACACAAAGCAATGTGATGAACGGCACTGTAGCTGCAAATAATTGAACAAAGAAAGACCAAACCTATCACATACTCTGGAACTAGCACAAAAGAATCGACATGATAGTTGGATTATTTAATGATTGCACACCATAGGTCCCCACTCCCCGATCTTTCAAAGCAGTCTAACAAGTAAGAAGAATGAACAGGTGTGAAAAATATATGTTCTCAAATAAACACTGAAACACGTAGCAAAAGAAAATGAGTGGTTGCACACAGCAGGAGCAAATACAGCCTACAACATTTGAAGGTGGCAGGTAGTCTCCTCGCTTCTGGTCTAAAACATGCCATTGAAAGAGGTCCCACCCACTGGAAACATCTCTTCCAAGTCATACGCCACACATCTGCTTCACTGCACACAGACTGATCCCCACACACTGTCCACATCCTCACAATATACACACGCACCATAGATAGGTTTATTTTGGGAGCTCTCTTCTCACCTGCTGCTGCCATTTCATGAAGAAGTACACCACATCTGACAACAACATATGGTGCTGGAGTTCAGCCACAGCCACAATTGCCATTTATTTGAAGACCACATTTAGAATGTGCTGTTTTGGAAGCAGATCATGTTATACCCATCAATATTTCCAAAATGCTGAGTTTTCATACTGAATACTTCTTGTATGCCTGGGAAACATGTCATGGGCTATTTACCTCCTATGTAATGTGGTAAAGGATGGATGGAGTTCAAAAATACTTGTCCTTTCCTTAGAATCCCTTGATTTACATTATTTTTCTGTGTTTTTGAGATACAACTTCCTTCTCAATATAGTTCGGCCTCATTCAAAGGACTACGGGTAGGAGGAGTGAGAACAAGAAATATATTTTGTCCCCCAAACTGCATCAGTTCTGGCACTTTTTCTGTGAAAAGAACCAAAGTTGTTGTTCCTGCAGCAAACATGCTGTATAATATTGATGGTTCTTCTCACACAAAGTATATCCAATACCTGTGACATTACAGATCATATGTTTCTTCCAAGATTATTACTACAACCACATCCCGTACTTCACTCATTGACACTCCCGTGAACTTTGTCCAGGCATTTGCAATGCTTAGATGTTAAGGGGGGCTGCAATAGAGAATATGTAGCATTATTCATTTCTTTAATGTGATCATAACGATCATAGGGTGCACTGTGTCCAAAACCAGTCTTCCAGCATTAAGTTTATTGGACCTAACAGTTTTTATCTCCCAGCTTCCTGGGGCCTGTTAAAAGTAAAAACTTGCGCAATGATCAGACTTGTTCCACTTGGTATACCTTAGACACATTTTCTCTAAAAAGCCCTGTAAGATTGTGGGCTTTAAAACAGTTTCATAGAAAGACTAGTGTCATGCTGCTTATAGTGCCCTTCTTGTTCAGCCGCCTAAGATCTTGTTTTTTAAATACACTTGACATCCATAAACAACTCTAAACATAGCTGCTTATGATCGTTAATATGGGGTAAAGGCCAGAAAATGCTAAAGTACTCCAAGGTTTGTAAGTTGGCCACATTTGTACATTTTTTATATTTCCAATGAAGCTTCTTATATATACACTTACAAGGCAAAAGTTTGGTGGAAGAAATTTGTGCCTTGACCTTCAGTGAATAGGTGTATGGCCTTTTAGTGCTGTCTAAGTGTGCAGCTGCATTCAGGGACCTTCCTTTTAGTTTCTCTAAGATTGTTTCAAAGAAAATTGTATCATTTTCTTTGACACCCTAATCTTATAACAAAGTACAAAGTCTCAAACTACTGGAACTACACAACAAGGAGTCCTGCAGAATTCCCCTTAAAGATTTCCTGCACTTGTGTCTCTGGCCCTCTCTATGCTCAAGCCTACTGTGTAATAGTAGTTTTAAATGTGCAAGTTCTGAAAATCAACAAGCATCTATATCTAGGACATGTGTTATGGATCCCGAGGATATCTACTATTGCCTGGTAGAGAAAAATATCTGTGAGTATGATGTACTTGTGTGATTCATGTGTGTAGTATTGAAATGACTTAAAACTGGTGAGGGCTTGTAATGCTCTCTGAGTAAGCTACACAGAATTTGTAGTGATTATTCAAAGATGCAAATATCTGAAGACCTACCTTTTCCTCTAACCGTTTGCACCTTTAATAATGTCCTCTACTAACCTGTGACCCAAATCCCCACTCCTGTTCCAAAAGCACTCTTCAGCTTCCTTTGGTCACATAAGTTCTAAAATAAATTAATACGTATTATTCTTATTTGACATGGTGAAAAATAACTCCTCCTTGATACATAATTTATCTGAACAACATCAAACATCTCATCCAATGGACTAGCTACATCATCCAGAACAAGCATTTGCAATGCAATAGGTCTTGCATTACTGAAAGTTTGAGTTATTGGCATTGCTAATAATAATGTAACGCCAATAGCTCAAACTTATAGTATTGCGAGACCTATTGTATTGCAAATGCTTGCTTTTCCAATTTTTTTTTTACTATTGAAGCAATCACGGCACCCACGCTTTAAAGATAAAGCGCGGGTGTCGTGATTATAACAAAAGTAAAGAAATAGAAAAAAAAATGCAGCTGCACGCCTTTTTTTTCTATTTATTGACTTTGGTAGCAATTGCGGCACCCGCGCTTTAGCTTCAGATGTTTAAAGCTAAAGCGTGAGTGCTGCCATTGCTACAAAAGTAAACAAATGGAAAAGAAATGGCGGACGCACGCTTTTTTCTATTTATTTACTTGTGTTACAATCGCGGCACCTGCGGTTTAGCTTAAGATGTTTAAAGTTAAATCGCGGGTGCCGCGATTGTAACAAGAGTAAAGAAACAGAAAAAAAAGGTGTGACAAAAGGCACCGGTCAGTCGCTTGAGCCCTCGCCTGCACTTCATGCTTTTAAAGCTCTCGTGTGATTTTGTCAACATGTAGGTAAAGCTTGGCTCCTCGAAAGGAAACCTGTTTTCAATGTAGAGGGTGTGTTATGCTAGCAGCAAATGTATGGTGTGTATCTGCCATTACTATAATAGAAAAATGTGCGCCTCACTTTGGTAATTAAGCATATTGTGAATATATATATATAGATTGACTAAAATCTGAATCAGTTAATGATGTGTGTTAATATGTTTAATTCATTATGAGGAGAGAAAGATGAACAATGCAGCTGCGGTATGCATTAGTCACTTTTAAGAATAAGCACGAAGTCACTATGAATGAGTTGATGTTTTCATGCACTGTCACTTTAAGGTTGTGTAAAAACCCTGGACCATGTATATAAAAGAACTAAAAAATGGAAACAACAACTGGTTTGAGGAAGGTAGCGGCTTCTACTGAAACGCGTCACCGTTGTTTTGTGTGCCAAATAAACCCGGTTTTCACAGCGAACCCGAGCGTGCTGGAGTCTGTCTGAATTTAGTGGCAGGCATTTGGAGTGGATGTCAAATTCGTGCTCGAGTTCGAATTCCAGCGCGCCCTCTCGTTCAGGTGCATCGCGGAAATCGAGGAGAAGGAAGGACTGCATGAACTGCACAACGCGAAGCCCCCCCCCACCGAGCAACGTGAGGAGTGTGAAGGAGAGTAACGGCACCGTGGTGATAATCCTGAAAGGAACGCGGTAAGCTGATTTTCCTTCATCTCAGTGGTAGATAAGGGGAGAGAGGAGAGCGGCATTGAGCTGCATAACAGGACACGAAGAGTAGACGGGCATTTGGCAACATTGTTGCAAGCACAGCATGGACTGGATCAGGGAGAGAGAGTCAGACGCTGAAAGGCTTTTCAGCGATGCTGATATTAATGAGGAACCAAGAAGCTCCGGTGCAACGGGAGGCAATACAGCACCGAAGGGATTTAAAGAGATATTCAAAACATTGGAGAAATTATCAAAACGAGAGACTTCAAAATGGTGGGAAAGTAGATCGCTCTCCCGGTACCTGGAAGTGGGGAGGGTGCCGAGGGCGCTATGAATACTAATAGCTCCCACCTACGAGAATCCGCACCCAGAGATGTTGAAGGAGTGGGCGGAGAATAATGCTGACTCCTCAAAACGGATGTTAAATATCCTGGTGAAATATGCGGATATAGACCGGCAGGCGCTCCTGCATGAAATTGATCTCCTTAATGAGGAACTCAAGAGATTACCGGAACAAGAGGCAATTGAAAAAATGCATGCTGAAATGCGTGAAAGAGTTAAGAAGTATGAACAGGTCATTAAGGACCGAAAAGCTACCAAATTCAGACGTGATAAGCTGGATTACCAGCGTGGGCAGATTTTCACGTTTTCAAAGAGATTTGAAGGGATTAGGCGACAGAAGTTATCGCAAAGCATGCAAGTGAATAAATTGGCTAGCACTGAAGAGACTGGTTCAGAATTAAGTTCTGAAATAGATACAGACAATGAGGAGGGGAGACAATCAACTGACAAAATACCCACAGTGGAAGATAGCTCCGTTTTTTACGGTGGGACAGAAGCATAAACCTCCGACCATTGGCAAGCCAGGAGAGAGTGTATCGAGGAGGCGGAAGAGGCAGAGGAAGAACCGGCGGTCAGGAAGGGCAAGTGTCCAACAAAAGAGCACAGAAGAAGACCAAATAATGGTGGACAGACCGCATTGTAATGTAATAAATCTAACAGATCTGATATTAAATACTGAAGAAAATAATATTCTTTCACGTGGATTATCTTTTTGTGTATCGGACAATATGGATTATGTGCAAACAAGAATTGATTGTTTCAGATTCACACGAAAATTGAGGTTGGCTAAATTTTATTCCAACACCAAGAGATCGGGACTGGTGCAGCAAGAAGCAACAACAGGTGGTAATGGTTTGGAAGTTTCTGATTTGGTTTTATTACGTGACCTAGATAGCTTATCTAGGGATGAAGTAACTGAAGTACAGGATGATGTCTTGGCTAGGCAACAGGATCTATATGTGTATGTTAGACCGGTTACTCCTTTCAAGCCTAGGTCAATTTTTCTACCTATGGTACCGAAAGACTCTATCGACACATTCAATGATCTGGTAGTGCAAGACCTCAAGAACCTCTATACACACTATGAGGGAGAAAAAGAAAAATCTGATCAATCCAAAAGGAACTATTTGAGTTTGGTTAAAAAGATACAATCCCGTCCTGATATAGTGGTACGACAGGCAGATAAGGGGGGAAATGTTGTCCTCTGGCCGCTTGCCATGTACCAGGAGGAGGCACTAAACCAGCTCAATGATCACCAATGCTACAAGAGAATTGATAAGCACACCCTACAATCGGTAACCACTAATTTTTATTCAGATCTTAACCAATGGAGGGCAGTGGGCCTCATTTCGCAAGTAGAGTTCAAATTCCTTAAAGTAGAGAATCCGATTACACCGGTTCTCTACTTGATACCGAAAGTGCACAAAAACATTGAAGCACCGCCTGGCCGGCCGATTATATCGGCCATAGGGAGTCTTTTTGAAAATACCTCGAAATTTTGGGATTATTTTCTCCAGGTCCCAGTGAAAAAGTTGAAATCGTACACAAAGGACACTGGAGATTTTTTAAGAAAGATATACGATCTAAGATGGCAGGAAGATTACATCATGATTACACTAGATGTGACTTCCTTATATACAAGTATTTCACATCAAGATGGGTTGCAGGCAGTACGATATTTTTTAAGCTCCCGGCCAATAACACTATATAAACACACAGAGATGCTATTAAGCATGCTGAAATGGTGCTTGTGTAACAACATCTTCATGTTTGGATCTGAGTTGTACCAACAGATGAGAGGGACAGCCATGGGTACCTGCTTCGCCCCCAGCCATGCGAATCTGCATATGGGCTGGTGGGAGGAGCAGGTGCTGGCAACAAAATTTGCCATAGAAATGTCTAACAATGTGATCCAGTGGTCACGGTATATAGACGACTTGTTCGTTGTATGGCGTGGCGACAGGACCTCAGCCGTGGATTTTGTAGAGAAACTGAATGATAATGATCTCAATCTCCATTTTACATCATTCATTAGTGAAAAAGAAGTGGAGTTTCTCGACCTGAGTATCTATGTGGCTGAAGGGACTCTCCAAACTAGAACATTCAGAAAAAGCACAGCTGGAAACACTGTGCTCCATGCACGGAGTTTCCATCCACCAAAGCTGAAAAACAGTATACCCTATGCGGAGAATCTCCGCATGCGGAGAAATTGTAGTGAACCTGACCAACTTCAAGTGGCACAAAAAGAACTGACAGAAAGATTCATTAGGAGAGGGTATAATAAAGCTGTGTTGGAATCAGCCAAGATAAGGGCTAATCAAAACCCTAGAGACAAGTTGTTATTCTCGGAGAGCAAACGAGAAAAGAGACATGTCGATCAGAGGCAACCCATAAGATTTATTACAGGTTTCAATAATCAACATCAGAAGATACGAGGTATTTTCCAGAAGCATTGGCATCTTGTATGTAGTGATCCAATTTTAGGCCCTACAATTAGTAAAAGACCTTTGCTAACATTTCGCAAAGCCAGGTCAATGAGACAGGGTCTAGTTAACACAACGCCTGGCTTGAAAGTACAATCGAGTTGGCTGAGTAGCAGTAAAGGCTTTCAGGCGTTGCCATAAATGTAAGGCATGTCAATATGGGGTCAATACTACAGAAATACCGTTGCCATTTTCCGGAAGGGAGTGGCGAATATTGAAACCATTGACTTGTAAAAGCGAGTATGTTGTTTATGTTTTACGATGCAGTTGTCATAAGATGTATATAGGAAGTACGATTTTAAAAGCACATCTTCGCATCCTACAGCATATTCGGGCCATCAAGCACAAGGATCAATCTTACCCTGTTGCCCGACATTTTGAACAAGTACATAACAGTGATGTCAGCAATCTGGAGTATTTTATTCTGGATCAAGTACCCATAAGATCCAGGGGCGGGAACAGGGAGAGGTATCTAAGACAATTGGAATCCCGTTACATTATAAGATTTAACACAAAGATCCCAATGGGCCTTAATACTGAAGAGGATATGCATGTTCACCTGTAGAAAACATAATGAGACAGTGTATATAAGGTTTTTATAAGGGCTCTATGCTGTGGGTATTACGAAACGGTTTTTATCACAAGGTTATATATCTGGAGAAGTCATGTTATGAACTAATTTGTCGGTATTACCTTGTTTTTCCTTGCTCATCATAATTAATTTTTTTACTCTCTTTCCCTGTAAGATCCATACTATGCGAAACACAGCATACATAGATGTGTTCACATGAGGTTTTTAGCATAGGTAAATGTGAGATTTATGTTGATTTTATTAGTGTACTATAGCCGCTGATGCATTTTTTACCCACCATGGATATAATAGTGTTATTAACTCATGCACATTTTGTTTTAAGATCTTTTAATTGATTAGGGCACTTGCCCATGATTGACTAAAATCTGAATCAGTTTAATGATGTGTGTTAATATGTTTAATTCATTATGAGGGGAGAGAAAGATGAACAATGCAGCTGCGGTATGCATTAGTCACTTTTAAGAATAAGCACGAAGTCACTATGAATGAGTTGATGTTTTCATGCACTGTCACTTTAAGGTTGTGTAAAAACCCTGGACCATGTATATAAAAGAACTAAAAATGGCAACCACAACTGGTTTGAGGAAGGTAGCGGCTGCTACTGAAACGCGTCACCGTTGTTTTGTGTGCCAAATAAACCCGGTTTTCACAGCGAACCCGAGCGTGCTGGAGTCTGTCTGAATTTAGTGGCAGGCATTTGGAGTGGATATATATATATATATATATATATATCTATATATATATATATATATATATCTATATATATATATCTCCAAAACATTGCTCTGCGCTAAAGGACGCACTCCAACCAGCCGGTGATTCACAAAATCATTTATTTCAAGAAACAGGCAATCTCCTCAGATCATTTTAATCCTCTTGCCGACGCGTTTCAGAGCTTCACGCTCCTTCTTCAAAGGCATTTAGAATGCACACAGTTTATTGGCTTCCCACAGTTCCCTGCATTTTGCTTCAAATTTATAGGCCTCCGGTGTGCCTGCCAGGTGGAACATATTACAATGCCTGCTGGTACCTGTGGTTTGTTTTCCGCCTCATTTTCCCCTCCAGTGGGTTGTGTGCATTCTAACAATTCCAAAGGACCGATAATCCAAACCCTTCAGTGGGCCTCCGATTTGAAGTCCTGTTTCAAATTAATTACCATGCTGTGCCGCCTTCATGTTTCGAACATTGTCAAAACTGGCAGTTCCTTTCACTTTTTAGGGCGGTGCGATCACTTCACGGCTGAAGCCGCCGTGGTTGAACATCTCCAAAACATTGCTCTGCGCTAAAGGACGCACTCCAACCAGCCGGTGATTCACAAAATCATTTATTTCAAGAACCAGGCATTCTCCTCAGATCATTTTAAACCTCTTGCCGACGCGTTTCAGAGCTTCACGCTCCTTCTTCAAAGGCATTTAGAGTGCACACAGTTTATTGGCTTCCCACAGTTCCCTGCATTTTGCTTCAAATTTATAGGCCTCCGGTGTGCCTGTCAGGTGGAACATATTACAATGCCTGCTGGTACCTGTGGTTCGTTTTCCGCCTCATTTTCCCCTCCAGTGGGTTGTGTGCATTCTAACAATTCCAAAGGACTGATAATCCAAACCCTTCAGCGGGCCTCCGATTTGAAGTCCTGTTTCAAATTAATTACCATGCTGTGCCGCCTTCATGTTTCGAACATTGTCAAAACTGGCCGTCCCTTTCACTTTTTAGGGCGTTGCGATCACTTCACGGCTGAAGCCACCGTGGTTGAACATCTCCAAAACATTGCTCTGCGCTAAAGGACGCACTCCAACCAGCAGGTGATTCACAAAATCATTTATTTCAAGAACCAGGCAGGGAACTGTGGGAAGCCAATAAACTGTGTGCACTCTAAATGCCTTTGAAGAAGGAGCGTGAAGCTCTGAAATGAGTCGGCAAGAGGATTAAAATGATCTGAGGAGAATGCCTGTTTCTTGAAATAAATGATTTTGTGAATCACCGGCTGGTTGGAGTGCGTCCTTTAGCGCAGAGCAATGTTTTGGAGATGTTCAACCACGGCGGCTTCAGCCGTGAAGTGATCGCACCGCCCTAAAAAGTGAAAGTGACTGCCAGTTTTGACAATGTTCGAAACATGAAGACGGCACAGCATGGTAATTAATTTGAAACAGGACTTCAAATCGGAGGCCCACTGAAGGGTTTGGATTATCGGTCCTTTGGAATTGTTAGAATGCACACAACCCACTGGAGGGGAAAATGAGGTGGAAAACGAACCACAGGTACCAGCAGGCATTGTAATATGTTCCACCTGGCAGGCACACCGGAAGCCTATAAATTTGAAGCAAGATGCAGGGAACTGTGGGAAGCCAATAAACTGTGTGCACTCTAAATGCCTTTGAAGAAGGAGCGTGAAGCTCTGAAACGCGTCAGCAAGAGGATTAAAATGATCTGAGGAGAATGCCTGTTTCTTGAAATAAATGATTTTGTGAATCACCGGCTGGTTGGAGTGCGTCCTTTAGCGCAGAGCAATGTTTTGGAGTTGTTCAACCACGACGGCTTCAGCCGTGAAGTGATCGCACCGCCCTAAAAAGTGAAAGGGACTGCCAGTTTTGACAATGCTCGAAACATGAAGGCGGCACAGCATGGTTATTAATTTGAAACAGGACTTCAAATCGGAGGCCCATTGAAGGGTTTGGATTATCGGTCCTTTGGAATTGTTAGAATGCACACAACCCACTGGAGGGGAAAATGAGGCGGAAAACGAACCACAGGTACCAGCAGGCATTGTAATATGTTCTACCTGGCAGGCACACCGGAGGCCTATAAATTTGAAGCAAAATGCAGGGAACTGTGGGAAGCCAATAAACTGTGTGCACTCTAAATGCCTTTGAAGAAGGAGCGTGAAGCTCTGAAACGCGTCGGCAAGAGGATTAAAATTATCTGAGGAGAATGCCTGGTTCTTAAAATAAATGATTTTGTGAATCACCGGCTGGTTGGAGTGCGTCCTTTAGCGCAGAGCAATGTTTTGGAGATGTTCAACCACGGCGGCTTCAGCCGTGAAGAGATCGCACCGCCCTAAAAAGTGAAAGGGACTGCCAGTTTTGACAATGTTCGAAACATGAAGGCGGCACAGCATGGTAATTAATTTGAAACAGGACTTCAAATCGGAGGCCCACTGAAGGGTTTGGATTATCGGTCCTTTGGAATTGTTAGAATGCACACAACCCACTGGAGGGGAAAATGAGGCGGAAAACGAACCACAGGTACCAGCAGGCATTGTAATATGTTCCACCTGGCAGGCACACCGGAGGCCTATAAATTTGAAGCAAAATGCAGGGAACTGTGGGAAGCCAATAAACTGTGTGCACTCTAAATGCCTTTGAAGAAGGAGCATGAAGCTCTGAAACGCGTCGGCAAGAGGATTAAAATGATCTGAGGAGAATGCCTGGTTCTTGAAATAAAAGATTTTGTGAATCACCGGCTGGTTGGAGTGCGTCCTTTAGTGCAGAGCAATGTTTTGGAGATGTTCAACCATGGCAGCTTCAGCCGTGAAGTGATCGCACCGCCCTAAGAAGTGAAAGGGACTGCCAGTTTTGACAATGTTCGAAACATGAAGGCGGCACAGCATGGTAATTAATTTGAAACAGGACTTCAAATCGGAGGCCCACTGAAGGGTTTGGATTATCGGTCCTTTGGAATTGTTAGAATGCACACAACCCACTGGAGGGGAAAATGAGGCGGAAAACGAACCACAGGTACCAGCAAGCATTGTAATATGTTCCACCTGGCAGGCACACCGGAGGCCTATAAATTTGAAGCAAAATGCAGGGAACTGTGGGAAGCCAATAAACTGTGTGCACTCTAAATGCCTTTGAAGAAGGAGCGTGAAGCTCTGAAACGCGTCAGCAAGAGGATTAAAATGATCTGAGGAGAATGCCTGTTTCTTGAAATAAATGATTTTGTGAATCACCGGCTGGTTGGAGTGCGTCCTTTAGCGCAGAGCAATGTTTTGGAGATGTTCAACCACGACGGCTTCAGTCGTGAAGTGATCGCACCACCCTAAAAAGTGAAAGGGACTGCCAGTTTTGACAATGTTCGAAACATGAAGGCGGCACAGCATGGTCATTAATTTGAAACAGGACTTCAAATCGGAGGCCCACTGAAGGGTTTGGATTATCGGTCCTTTGGAATTGTTAGAATGCACACAACCCACTGGAGGGGAAAATGAGGCGGAAAACGAACCACAGGTACCAGCAGGCATTGTAATATGTTCCACCTGGCAGGCACACCGGAGGCCTATAAATTTGAAGCAAAATACAGGGAACTGTGGGAAGCCAATAAACTGTGTGCACTCTAAATGCCTTTGAAGAAGGAGCGTGAAGCTCTGAAACGCGTCGGCAAGAGGATTAAAATGATCTGAGGAGAATACCTGGTTCTTAAAATAAATGATTTTGTGAATCACTGGCTGGTTGGAGTGCGTCCTTTAGCGCAGAGCAATGTTTTGGAGATGTTCAACCACGGAGGCTTCAGCCGTGAAGTGATCGCACCGCCCTAAAAAGTGAAAGGGACTGCCAGTTTTGACAATGTTCGAAAAATGAAGGCGGCACAGCATGGTAATTAATTTGAAACAGGACTTCAAATCGGAGGCCCACTGAAGGGTTTGGATTATCGGTCCTTTGGAATTGTTAGAATGCACACAACCCACTGGAGGGGAAAATGAGGCGGAAAACGAACCACAGGTACCAGCAGGCATTGTAATATGTTCCACCTGGCAGGCACACCGGAGGCCTATAAATTTGAAGCAAAATGCAGGGAACTGTGGGAAGCCAATAAACTGTGTGCACTCTAAATGCCTTTGAAGAAGGAGCGTGAAGCTCTGAAACGCGTCGGCAAGAGGATTAAAATGATCTGAGGAGAATGCCTGGTTCTTGAAATAAATGATTTTGTGAATCACCGGCTGGTTGGAGTGCGTCCTTTAGCGCAGAGCAATGTTTTGGAGATGTTCAACCACAGCGGCTTCAGCCGTGAAGTGATCGCACCGCCCTAAAAAGTGAAAGGGACTGCCAGTTTTGACAATGTTCGAAACATGAAGGCGGCACAGCATGGTAATTAATTTGAAACAGGACTTCAAATCGGAGGCCCACTGAAGGGTTTGGATTATCGGTCCTTTGGAATTGTTAGAATGCACACAACCCACTGGAGGGGAAAATGAGGCGGAAAACGAACCACAGGTACCAGCAGGCATTGTAACATGTTCCACCTGGCAGGCACACCGGAGGCCTATAAATTTGAAGCAAAATGCAGGGAACTGTGGGAAGCCAATAAACTGTGTGCACTCTAAATGCCTTTGAAGAAGGAGCGTGAAGCTCTGAAACGCGTCGGCAAGAGGATTAAAATGATCTGAGGAGAATGCCTGTTTCTTGAAATAAATGATTTTGTGAACCACCGGCTGGTTGGAGTGCGTCCTTTAGCGCAGAGCAATGTTTTGGAGATGTTCAACCACGGCGGCTTCAGCCGTGAAGTGATCGCTTCACCCTAAAAAGTGAAAGGGACTGCCAGTTTTGACAATGTTCGAAACATGAAGGCGGCACAGCATGGTAATTAATTTGAAACAGGACTTCAAATCGGAGGCCCACTGAAGGGTTTGGATTATCGGTCCTTTGGAATTGTTAGAATGCACACAACCCACTGGAGGGGAAAATGAGGCGGAAAACGAACCACAGGTACCAGCAGGCATTGTAATATGTTCCACCTGGCAGGCACACCGGAGGCCTATAAATTTGAAGCAAAATGCAGGGAAATGTGGGAAGCCAATAAACTGTGTGCACTCTAAATGCCTTTGAAGAAGGAGCGTGAAGCACTGAAATGCGTCGGCAAGAGGATTAAAATGATCTGAGGAGAATGCCTGTTTCTTGAAATACTTGATTTTGTGAATCACCGGCTGGTTGGAGTGCGTCCTTTAGCGCAGAGCAATGTTTTGGAGATGTTCAACCACGGCGGCTTCAGCCGTGAAGTGATCGCACCGCCCTAAAAAGTGAAAGGGACTGCCAGTTTTGACAATGCTCGAAACATGAAGGCGGCACAGCATGGTAATTAATTTGAAACAGGACTTCAAATCGGAGGCCCACTGAAGGGTTTGGATTATTGGTCCTTTGGAATTGTTAGAATGCACACAACCCACTGGAGGGGAAAATGAGGCGGAAAATGAACCACAGGTACCAGCAGGCATTGTAATATGTTCCACCTGGCAGGCACACCGGAGGCCTATAAATTTGAAGCAAAATGCAGGGAACTGTGGGAAGCCAATAAACTGTGTGCACTCTAAATGCCTTTGAAGAAGGAGCGTGAAGCTCTAAAAACGCGTTTGCAAGAGGATTAAAATGATCTGAGGAGAATGCCTGTTTCTTGAAATAAATGATTTTGTGAATCACCGGCTGGTTGGAGTGCGTCCTTTAGCGCAGAGCAATGTTTTGGAGATGTTCAACCACGGCGGCTTCAGCCGTGAAGTGATCGCACCGCCCTAAAAAGTGAAAGGGACTGCCAGTTTTGACAATGTTCGAAACATGAAGGCGGCACAGCATGGTAATTAATTTGAAACAGGACTTCAAATCGGAGGCCCACTGAAGGGTTTGGATTATCGGTCCTCTGGAATTGTTAGAATGCACACAACCCACTGGAGGGGAAAATGAGGCGGAAAACGAACCACATGTACCAGCAGGCATTGTAATATGTTCCACCTGGCAGGCACACCGGAGGCCTATAAATTTGAAGCAAAATGCAGGGAACTGTGGGAAGCCAATAAACTGTGTGCACTCTAAATGCCTTTGAAGAAGGAGCGTGAAGCTCTGAAACGCGTCGGCAAGAGGATTAAAATGATCTGAGGAGAATGCCTGTTTCTTGAAATAAATGATTTCGTGAATCACCGGCTGGTTGGAGTGCGTCTTTTAGCGCAGAGCAATGTTTTGGATATATATATATATATATATATATATATATCCACATGAAAATCCAAGAGTGTCCAGTCACACCGGCACTACACAAGGACACAGACTCCACAGCAGTTGAAGTGGCAAGGTGTTTATTAATTAACCATCATTGTCCAAAGACGCGTTTCGGCCGCCAGACATGCGGCCTTGTTCACATAGTGCACTGCAAGTGAAGGTGATCTATATATACATGGTGAGTAAGCAGTAGTCTTTCTACAGTGGTATTCGTTCAGATAAGCACTTTACAACATGATGTGGCACTTTTACTGCAGTATCATTGCTTTACTGCAGTGTCATATTACTGTAATCTAAGTGCTGACCAATGACTGCATACCTGGTGCTATAATGATATGGAGGTTGAAGGCATCTGTAATGTCATTCTCCTAAAGGCTAGCGCTGGTGTGGTAACTCGTGCTCGCTCTTGCCATTGCAAATATTACAGCGTTGGAAAATCCAAAGTAGCTGCGAGCTTGTGAGTATAAAATGTATCCTAAAACTTAGGATAAAGTATTTAATCAGTCGCGCAAGTAGCATAACTAAATTTGATTGACCATCAAATCGGCCAGCCCGTATTAAGTATTAAAATGCGGGGCTGAAGGGTGCAAGATCAGCAAAGAGATAGATTTAAAAAATACCACGAGTGAATTGTAGTGCCTGTTAGTATTGTAGCGAGTACATGCTGTTGCTGTTACTCATGAGTGATTAAATTTGTGTGTGTGTTCTGTGAAAGGGAGGGAGGTGTTTGGAAATGTGAGTGAGCCCGTGAGTGCATCTGGTCGCGCAAAAATGTACTAAACCCAATGGTTAATGTGACAACATCTGCACACGGGGTGTTATTTAAAACAAAAGACACAAAAATTGATAATCATTATAGTGCCTCTACAGTACATATACACATGGGTGTATGCCACCCTATAGATTTCTAGGGGGAACATTAGGTTAGGGAGGGAACAAAATTAGTAACATTGTATGGAGATTCAACTGCTGCAGTTGCATGAAACTATGATGGACATATTTAAGAAGTGTGGCAAGTGTGGCAAAAACGCAAGGATTCCAAAAAATACATGTAGCAAACCAATAACACAATAAATAGCTTACTGTTAGAAATATAAATATAAAGCCTGCAAATTGCTAAAATAAGCATATATGCGATTTCAACCTAGATATTGTGCAAATAAATAGTTTATAAGCAGATAGTCATGGCGAGAACATATTGAGCCATTGATACCCATTCTCTATCTAATAAATGGTTTGCTAAAGCACCTAGTGTGCCATAAATATTGTGGTGGAACTAAACATAGCAGAATCAGTGGGGCATTGGTAACAAATCTATGTGTCATCGATGTGTATGCATATAGCCTGTTCATACAGTAAGAAATCATAGGAAGTTATGCAAATCTTCACTCAAGTTTAACCCAGATGGGGCCTTGGTGTTATATATATATATATACACACACACATATAACGCTTGGCTACTACTATAGATTATGGGACCTTCTGCAGACAAGAATGAAGCACACCTTTGCCGCGCGGCCGCCATTGTTTAGGATTCAGGGCGTGCCACGCTACTTTGACTTCGGTGAGCCGCCCAGAAGAAAAGCATTGCGCTGCCGCTTATGTTTCTGATTAGAAGACGTACTGCGCTGCTTAAAAAATAAATAATGACAAAATAGAGGCGTGAGCCGCCATTGTTTAAGATTAAGGGCGTGCTGCGCTAATTAAAAAAATATATATATTAAAAAATAGAGTTTGGCGAGCCTCGCACAGAGAAGTGGCTGCCACTGTCAAAGATGATGGGTCGTGTGCAGTGTTACCGTGCAGTTAAACCGTAGGCTGGGTTGCAGGAGCGGGAGAGCGTGTCCTGCCTGCAACAGCAGCTAGGAGAAAGTCATTACTAAAATAGTGCTGAGAGGCTGTAATTAAAACATCTAGAGTAACAACACATGTAACAGGGGCAGTCCTCATGAGAGGTTACAACAAGAGAAAAGACGGTACTAAGGAGGGACTACTAAGCCTATTGACCTATGAGAAGCCACCATTTACAAAGGACAGTAACTGGACCCAAATGAAAAGATGGGCGGAAAGAGGGCGGAGCTTAATGCCCATAGCCTGAATACAGCATGTCTCAAAGAGACAGCGTAAGCGCTGCCCAGGCAAAACCTAAAAAAGGATAGAGCCTGATTTATAGTGTTATACAACACTGGCACAGTCAAAAGGTTTGACCTTGGCAAGCTCTTGCAATGGTTACTTTTCTTAAAATGTTTTTGCCAGCATATTACACAAATATAAAAAGACAACGCTAAAAGAAGACATGCTGCTGTCCAAACATAGCAGCCAAATGTTTGTAATAAAATGTTATCTAAACCAAAAAAGCAAGCATCCATATATAATTTTAACAGAACATATCAGTGCTTCCTGGTGGGCATGTGTACTTCGAACAGGTTTAGAAACTCTTTTAGCTTTAACACACATCACTGTACAATATGATTATTCAACACACTCTACCAAATCACTTCTATATGTTTTCAAAGTGTACAGCTAAGGAAAATGTATCACAGTGCGATAAAATGGTTTGCCATGATCACAAACTGCAGTGAATTGGAGAAACTGGACCCGGGAACAAGTAGAAGGCTCCAACTCCGGCATGTAAATGATAATGCCATTCCTCTAGTTGTGTAGCCGTAGCCAAAGATTTCCGCACAGTTGCCATTCAAGAGCTAAATTAGTATAGAGTGCCCAATGATGCTGGCTTGCAACATTTGCAAATCACAATAGCTCGGCCTAACACTATAGAAGATTTTTTTTCTAGAAACAAAGTAAGCAAACCAAGTGTGATTAATTCAAAAAAGGTGCCAGAGCACAAAAAAAGCATTAATTAAACTGCACTGGTTAATGGGTTTGTTGTAAGCAGCGTTGAGAATCTGAAGGAAAAATTGTAGTTTGAGAACCCAAAATGCATTGGTAAAGAGACCTTAGGTTTCTTTCCATCGTATGACCTTGCATTACCACTAAATGGTAGGCAGACTAAACTACTGTTGTATGTTACCCAAAGGGAATACCAATATTGCTACTTGTGCCTATCTGCATTAATGCAACAGCAATTGCTGAGGGTCCATGAAGAACTGCTGATCGTATACGGTTGTTGCAGAGAGGGAAGTCACTGGCCCTTGCTAATTTACTAGCAATCAATTACCTCTGCACTTTCGGGCTGGTATAAATATAGGATCGATATCGTAATTTGATTTTACTTGCTGTTTTGGCAATTGAGTAGAATAACATGTAATTTTAATGTTGTATTTTAATATAATTGTACGGCAATTTGCTGAAACAATAAAGAATTGAATGTATAACAAATTGCATGGGTTCAAAGAAATACATAATGTTTTTCACCTACTGCAAAATTAAGGCAACTGAGCACTCAAGTAATGGATAAATATCATTCAGCTACTTTGAGTCAACTAACAAAACTATTTGAAAAAAAATCCAACTTCAGTAAAGGAATTAATATGACAACGAGGTCCTGCGAAGCATGGTCAGACTCAAGTTACGCTTCCTCAAGAACAAAGAACTGTGATATTCAGCTGAGAAGCAAAACATTACTTCACTTTCTCGTACTGTGTTTGGTTATTGTTTTTCTTTCATTTCAAAAACGGAGACCGCGGGACACTGCATCAATTCTTCTGTGTCCCTTCAGTCATATAAAAGCTCTAGCTGAAACACAGCCAGATATCTGGCCCTCCCCACTATAGTTTCAATCCTCAGGTTATGGGGTTTGGTAAGTGGTGAAGTCAGCTGTAATGTCACTTGGGCACGTAGTGTCTCGGCAACCACTGACGAACAAAATAACACCACAGAAGAACTGTGTAAATGCTGTTACAGTCACTTGCACGCCAGACATTGAGGAAGTGATTTCATAGCTGGGACTTCGAACTTGTTCCTGAAGCAGGACATCACAACACTAAGGATAGGAAGTGACTTCACAACAGCCACTGGCACAGGCAAAGCGTCCCAAACAACATTAGAAAGAGGCACCTCAACAGTCACAGCAGACAGAGGGACACCAAGGGCCGTCAGAGCAATCACAGGAACAGGATTTGACAGTCGCAGTGGCTTAAAGTTTCGCAGAGATCACCCAGACTGGGAGCGACTTAATGTGCAGGTTGTGGTCAGTCGGTGGATTAGTGCGACCACAGTCGGTCAGTTTAGCAAAATGTATGTCAAAGCAGGCTACGGGACAGGGGATTATGCGACACACAGTGAGCATGCATACCAACCCTCGCGATTAAGGCCTTACCTAGCACCACCTGACAGCAGATCGTAAACATTCAGTCAGCTCCCCTGTGCTAATCAAGCGAGAAAACTACAGTGATGGACAGGCTAAGGGGCGGTACGAGGAAAGTCTCACAACCTTACAAGTCCTGCGATTGGTTACAAAAACAACCCACCCGGAAAAGACTGACTTCCCATCAGTTGGAACCTTCTTGCTGCCCCGGAAGACACTGCGCGTTTTCCCCGGAAGTGATCGTTCAGCCGCCCAGGCGATGCCCTTCGGAACTCTGTTCTATTGGACACTACGGACAGCTGCACCGTAGCCCCGCCCACTTAAAGGTGGGCGAGCCTTAGTCCTGTCTCGCAAAGCAGGCGGAAGTAACGACCGGTACCGTGACCTAAGACATTTTTTTAAATTATAAATACCCCTTTCTCATCGGTTATTTCCCTTCTAGAGCTGTGTGAGCCGCTGAATGGATTCTTCTTTCACGAAGATTAGTTCTTCTCAAACGCTATTAGTGTTGGGCACCCGATGTGGCCTTACTGTCAGAGCTCCCCACTTTGGAGCTGGGCTTTGATCCTCGGCGTCTGCTCAACATCCTGTGATTCTGGGCAGATCACTTAATCTCCCCGTGCCTACCAAAAAAAAAAATTAAACAAGCCCAATCCTCCGTAAAACAAAGCCCAAACCCAAGCTAACATCCTACTAAAAAAAGCCCAAATTACGGTCGACAGCGAAAATTGCTAAAAGCCTAAAAAATATAACCACGAAGAGGGCGGCATGAAGAAAAAAGTACCCCCAATAAAACTGTGGAATTAGGAGGAGGTGGGAGGGAGGAAAACTATATTTAAATGTAATCAGCTATGATGCTGAAACTACACACAGGCAAACAGAAACAGAGCAGGAAACAAGAAATAAAGTAGTCCCCCAGAGAACAGACAAAGAAGTGTAGTGTGATGAGACAGTACTTAGTCCTTGCTGCATGGGAGGAACAGAAGAGAGAAAGGAGGGACAAAGAGGCAGGACTGACCACTGGCAAGCAAGGATTTTTGAAGGACACTGAAACAAACAAATCAAAAGCTGGGGGATGGCTTTACCCAACATAAGAAATTACAATAGGTCTCGAATACTCGAACTATAAATGTATGTTTTCTCAAAAGAGAATTCTATGTCAAGTACAGCCTATTACATGCACAACTATAGGGAGACTCAACAGCATGCAACATAATTGTTCATGTGAATAGTGCATGTCCAAGATATCAAATTTAAAGCACCCACAAAGGGAACGTCTGAGAATCAGACACTGAAACAAAAATAAAGACCGAGAAATTAGGTTTATAACTATGATAACGCTGATCCTTATCTTATCTTTTCTAAGGATCCTCAGGTCACCAGGATCTTTTTACCTGCTGAATAGTGTAAAGGGAAGAAAATCTTTTTCAGTTATACAATCATTTCTTTCCACTCTAGTTTTCCTACAAAGACCACTGACTTCGAATTCAGTTTCGTGGGTTTATTACAGCCAAAAATAACTGCACGTGCAAGCACCTCAACACGAGGTTGAAGAAATAAATGGGCACTAATACAAATAGCATCCTACGCAGGAGTCTCATCCGACTCAGGATGAGAAGAATCGTTAACTCCAGAAGTATTAGACAAGCAATAACAGCTCCAATCTCTATGTTATTCATCATTTATCTAAACAAGCAGAAAAAACCCCTTGACTGTCCCTACTCGAATCTAAGATGACATACCTACTTAACGAATTTCCCAGGCAAGAGTACGAAAAAGGTGTCAGCTGTGAAGACTTCCTAAGAAGTGCACTCACTTAGTACTTAAGCTCAGATTTTAGATGCTCCTTCACCAAATCCCTCTCTGTCCTTCTCTCTGTTCTCCCCTACCTCTTCTCTGCCCTCCACCCTCGGTGCACTATCCCTAATACAAAACCCAATACAATTGAACACGCCTTTTGTCACGCCTCTTTGGCCAGGTCTTCTTTCTTGTACTTTTCCATCGAAACGGTTACTTCATCTTGGACGGTTGCGATGACCTTGAGTCCCAGGCACCTTCTCCGCTTAAAGTATCATCCCTAAATTCCATTGCACTCCCATTTCCATGCCTCTCATCGCCCTAACTTATGAAACAAAGAGCCAGTCTTTAACTAACGAGGCATGTGTCCTTGCACCTGCAACAGAAGATACGTTCAACAGAAACCCTCTACTGTGCTAATTAAATCTACTGTCGGTGCCCAGAGAGCCTTTCCAAGAGAACCTTCTCTGCCTGTAAAATAAGCTAACATAAAACCGACCAGGCCTTTCCTTGGCGTATATGCAGTCAGGCCTTTACATTCGTTAAACACACAAATCATAATCACTTCTATAAGCCTTTGGTTCATTACATTTCATATGCGAAAAGTGAACTACACGTACAACTTATATGGTACACGTTTAAACTACTGCAGCTCGATTACACATGGGCTGATTCATCTTATGCATTGGTTTACACATGATTCAGTTAAGCATTACATTTGCATGATTAATATAGCACAATTACGTTTCTTATTCACTCTAATAACTGCGGGTTATAACTACATGTTACTAGCCATTCATTAATATATAACTAGATACATGCGGGTGCGAGCTATCAGTGACTATGATGCACCCCTACAAATTTCACAAGAACATGGCGCTCTATCAGTTCCCCCTTTGATGACTCCTGTCATCACATTTTATTCAACTCCCTTGGAGAAAGAACCGACCTAAACAGAACTCGTTGCCATTCTCCCTGGTCTGTGATTCTCCATTCTCTTGAGTCTCTGATATTGACTGTCCCGCAGTCTAGCCATTCTCGTCTCATTTTCTCTCAGAGCTCTCTCAACTCGGCCTGCTCGATACCATTTGCAAGCTTTTATCAGACCCCACAGGCAAACCACACAAACCACCACGATAAGGAGGGGTCTCAGAACATAGCCAAGGAATCCCTTTCCCAAATTCGCAAACCAGCTTCCCACTTGACCAAATCCTTTGCCAACTTTCTCCCAAGCTCCCTCTTCAGTCAAGTCCGCTATCTTCGTGTGAATAGTAGTGATGTTACTTATATATTTCTCCAGATCCTTGCTGTGGTCTGGTATATAAGTACAGCACTCTTGAACCCTCAATAATTTACAGACTCCGCCCTCTTTTGCCAGTAAGACATCCAAAGCAAGGCGGTTCTGCAAAACCATTGTCCTTATCGACAACATTTCCCCTTCCACCAGTACCAACGATTTTGCTGTGTTCATCGATAGTTCGTCTATCACAGTCGCCAGTCTCCGGATCTTCACATCATTCAAGATCACCCCCAAACTTGGTATCATGACTCCAAAGATGTCTCCCACTACGACCCCTGCACTCGCACCTCTTCTCACTCTTGAATGCTTCCCACCTTCCAAAAGTTCCAAATCCTCAGTATGGTAAATCTTTGGAAATATTATTCCCAAGTAACATGTACCATACCAGTTCGCAGGTAACCTCACATAAGCATTCCTTCCACACACAAAATACACCATAGGTATCACTTGTACAGGGCCCTGGAGAAAATTCTTAGCCACGTCTGCCATAGTGAAAACATGATCACACGTACTCTGTCCCACAGGAACCTTTTCATAGTAGGTCTGATATCGTCTCACACACAGCTTTCCCCTCTGCTCTTTGTCCAAAGCTATAGGACCATAACTTCCTTTTGTCCGGTGCAATTTTTCCTCATCTGTCCAATTCACCTTACTATGCCCTGTGTCTCGTGTCTGTGTCAGTTTTCTATACCTGTCTTCTACCTGATCCACAAACTTTTTCTCTACATCTGATAATGAGCACGTCAAATTATGTCGGTGGGCATATGCTGTGTCCAATTCCAAAGACGGTATGAAGAACTTCCTAAGTCTATCTTCTGACTTATACTAGTCGTACTTATTCAAATGTTTGTAAGCTGGGACTTCAGGAAGCACTGCATCGTAATTGGAAAAGAAATACTCAAACTGATCTCTTTCGTAAAATATACTAAGCAAAAGACTACATGAAATTCCATATGTCAGTGGAAGATGGTGATATCTAATACCCTCATCCACTGAAGCAGGCAACTGCATACACACATAACAATCTTTCGCATCCATCGCATCCACATACTCGTATAGCAGCTTGGCGTAGGCATTAAGCTTAAAATCACTTCTAGACAAATCTACATGCAATCTACGACTTTCTTCTATCAGCAAAGCCTTGTCAGCTCCTATGTTTACCTCTTTTCGGCTAGGTGTGGTAGGTGTCGGTGTCCCTGGCACCCCTGCACTGCTAGCTCATGTGGAACCGTATATGAGACTACAATTACTACGATTATAGAAACTATCACAACCCCTATAAGTATGCCTACAATCATTTTAGATCTACGATTTGGATCTCCAACCTCCATGATTTCTAAAGTTCTCAAAAAGTTCTTGGTTTCAGCAATGAACACTCAAAAGTCTTTGTCTCCTCCACTCGTGTCTTGCTTAACCAGCTCGAGCAACTTTGAAACCTCTGGAAATCCCCTTATCGGCCACAGTCTTATTTACATAGTCCAGAAAAAGACTTCCCTAACTTTCGTTCCTCTTCGGTGGAAAGTCCCTAAGTTTACTCTTCTTCCACTCGGACCTAGGTTATCTTCTTCTTTTAGACTTTTATTTACACCGGTTATATTTCATCCATGATAAGATCATTAGTGAGCACTTCCAGAACATGATACAAAAGTTCAAGACGCAGGATTATCATTTCATGTGAAGACGGCTCAAACCCTAAAGACGGAAATTCGAGTCGATGCAAAACCAATTGTCGGACTTTACTCAGAAGGTGGGGATTTGGAACGGTGAGGGTCAGTATTCCTTCGACTTCGAGCCCTGGCAACAACAGCATCACCTTCACCACCACATTCGGGCTCTTGCTGACCACCTGCACAGACCTCAGTCTCCCCGTACTCACTACCCCCTGCATCAGTCACTGTGTAAGTCCACTCAGGGGTAGAGTATCTCCGGCAGGGTACTCTTGTTCTCTTCGACCTTCTCTGGCCCTCTTGAGTCTGCTCTTCGTCACTTGCTTCCGTCTCAGACGGCTCGGACAACAGAGCAAGATCTCTTTCGGGTGCCAACCTTAGATTCAGTCGCCTCTGTCTTTCAGGCCAACCTTCCTCAGTTCTGGTCGCTCTTCCGCCTTCCCCTGCTATACCCAGTGCACCACTTCCTCCTTCTGCTGAATCTGACTCTACTCCACCCACTGCACCACCTCTGTCTTCTGAGTCAGAGTCGAGGTTTGAGCTGTCGAAACCCCCTTCAGCTTGTTCTAGTGCACCACCAGCTGCGTCAGCGACCCTTACAGCTTGACTTGTCCTCTCCTGTGGCCCTGCCACATCAGCTGGATTTTCATTTACGAGAGGAGCTGTTTCTTCCAAGGGTGCTGAAACTCTGCGGGTATGGGAGGCATGTACCCAGTTCGGCAATCCTCCACACTTCACTGCTGTGTTCGTGACCAGTATCACCTGGTACGGGCCTCACCACCGAACATCCAAACAGCTCTTCCTCACGTGCTTTCGGACAAGCACCCAGTCACCTGGACACAGGTCGTGGCACAGATCACTCGAGGCTGGAACAGCTGCAGCTTGAACCTGCTGGGACACAGAACGGACCAAATCAGATAGTCCTTTACAGTAATCGAGAATCAAGTCATCAGTGATGTTTATCAAAGCTGTAGCTGGTACTGCTGGCAACCTCATTGCCCTTCCCATTAATATCTCATGGGGGGACAATCCAGTCCTCCTATCTGGGACACTTCGCATGCTCATCAGTACAAGCGGCAAAGCGTCAGGCCATTTCAGGGACGTTGAAGAACAAATTTTTGCCATCCGGGCTTTCAAAGTTCCATTAACCTGTTCCACCATCCCAGAAGCCTCTGGTCGGTAACTGCAATGGAGTCTCTGATCAACATTCAATGCAGCACAAAGTAACTTCATGATTTCACTGTGGAAGTGTCTTCCTCTATTTGATTCCAAAGAGGTTGGGATCCCGAATCTCGGGATGAGCTCCCTCAACAATAACTTAGCCACTGTGAGAGTGTCACACCTGCGTGTTGGGTAAGCCTCCACCCATCGTGAGAATACACATACCAGCACCAAGATGTACCTCAACCCATTACACTTAGGCATTTCCACGAAATCTAACTGTATTCTATTGAAGGGCCCTCCTGACCTCCCAATGTGACTCAATGTGACTACAGTTTTCTTTCCAGCATTCATCTGTTGACATGTAACACACCTCTGACATACTGTTTCAGCCATTGCGCGAAATCGTGGATTATACCATGTCTGTCTAAACACACGCATCATTGCATCTCTACCAAGGTGTGCGGGTCCATGTATCAGTCTCGCCATCGGACTCAGCAGATTCTCTGGTAATACAGCTCTCCCATCACTGGAGACCCAAACATCCACCTCCCCTCTTTCACACCCTGCTATGATCCATCCATTCCGTTCCTGATCTGAAACTTCATCCTGCAGTCGCTTGAGCTCCTCCCAAGTGTCTGCCATGGCCAACATCATGTTGAGCTCAGTTCTTTCTTGGCTCTCTCCGGTGTAACCTTCTGTAAATATGCATCCCTGTTCTGCACAGAAGCGGGCAACCTCGTCCGCATAATTATTTCCCAAAGACACAAAATCCTCCCCCTTCCCGTGTGCAGTGCACTTTACAACTGCGATTTCCTTCGGACATTGCAATGCATCTAACAGTTGTCTTACATATTCTCCATTTCTAATGGGTGAACCAGATGATGTCAAAAATCCCCTCTGGGACCATAACTGTCCAAAATCGTGAACTACACCAAACCCATACTGGCTGTCCGTGTAAATCGTGATTCGAATTTGATCAGCGACCAAACAGGCAAAAGTCAGAGCAATGATTTCAGCTACCTGCGCGGAGCGTACTCCCTCTAGGCAGGCAGCCTCAACCACCCCGGAAATTGTACATACAGCAAACGCTGCTCTTAATTGACCGACACTGTCTCTTAGGCATGAACCATCCACAAAGAAAATTTCATCTGGGTCCATCAATGGTTCATCAACAATGTCAGGTCTTGGTTTGGTGCAAAGTTCAGTCACGTCAAGACAATCATGGTCCGCACAATCTTCATCATCTACATTCGGTATGGGCATTAATGTCGCAGGGTTTAAGACAGAGCACCTTTTCAGAGTCACATTCTCTGCGGCGAGTATGACTTGCTCATACCTTGTTAACCTGTTATTCGTTAGGTGCTGAGTCTTAGTTCTGGTCATCAACAATTCAACCGAGTGTTGCACATGTACAGTCAAAGGATGTCCCATTACAATGCTTTCACATCTTTCAATGCTGACACCCGTTGCAGCAACGGATCTTAGACATCCGGGCAACGCAGAAGCTACTGGATCTAGAGTAGCTGAAAAGTAGGCAACTGGTCTACGGACACCTCCATGGTTCTGAGCTAAGACAGCTAATGCACATCCTTCTCTCTCACAACAGAACAGTGAAAAGGCCTTGTTGTAATCAGGCATTCCCAGAGCTGGGGCACTACACAACTCCTCTCTCAGTTTTAGGAATGACATCAAGCACTCCTCGTCCCATGGTACCGGATCACTCACATCCTTGTGCGTAAGCCTCTGCAAAGGCTTTGCCCTCAAGGAAAAGCTAGGTATCCACTGCCGACAATAGCCGACCATTCCCAAGAACATCCTGACTTCCCTCTGTGTGGTAGGCACTGCCATGTTCATTATTGCCTCAATTCGGTCTGGTGACACCTTCCTCTTGTCTTTCTAATCTGTGTCCCAAGTACTGTACCTCATTCAAACAGTACTGCAACTTATTTGGAAACACCTTGTGCCCGTTCTCTGCTAAATGGTTCAACAGGGCTACCGTGTCTATCCTGCAAGCATCTTCCGTTTCTGAAGCAACAAGCAGATCGTCTATGTATTGCACGAGAACTGAGTTCTGCGGCAATACCAGACTCTCAAGATTCTTTTTCAGGATCTGATTAAAAATCGATGGACTTTCTGTATACCCTTGAGGGATACGACACCATGTTAACACACGATCTTCCAGCCGGAACGCAAAAAGAAATTGGCTTTCCTCATGGAGCGGTATCGAGAAGAATGCTTGACATAAGTCAATGACAGTAAACCACTCGGCTTCGCATGGTATCTGGAATAGTATCACTGATGAATTCGGTACCACTGGACAACAAGGGACCACTATCGTGTTGACCTTTCGCAGGTCTTGCACGATCCTGAATTTCCCGCTCGGTTTCTGTAGTCCCATTATAGGTGAATTACATGGGCTACCTCTGATCTCCTTCAGAATGCCTTTCTTGACAAAAGACTCGATCACAGGTTTAATCCCTGCGATCCTTTCAGGCGACAAATTGTACTGAGGCGTTCTAGGGAACTCAACATTCTGTTTCACCCAATCTGCACAGGTTCAACCCCTTTGATTAGTCCTATCTCCTCTCCGGTGAAGTCCCACACTTCAGGTGACACGGTATCTCTCAAATCCGGTGGAAGTTCCTCCACGGTCACCATTGGATACAAGTCTATACACAGATGCTGATTAGCAACTTTAAAAGTAGCATCATCGTCCCTCGTCTGAACCTCCACTCCCCTGGGTGTGCAATAAAGAGTGCAGTTCAATTTACAGAGCAGCTCTCTTCCCAGAAGGCAAACTGGACTCGTATCGCACACCACAAACTGATGTCTAGTTTGGAAGGAACCTATCCTCACTGGAATTGGTTCGGTCAGCGGGCTGTTTATTCTTTTGTTCGCTACTCCAACAACTTGGATCGATTGTCCCGAGAGGGGTAGGTCGGGGATTACTGCTGATCTTACAGTAGACCGGGTAGCACCAGTGTTGACCAAAAGCGTGGTAGGATGACCATCAATGTCTGCCTCCACAAAAGGTCCTCTCTGGTCTACCTCCAAGACTGCTCCAAGTGTGCAGTCTTCCTCCCCCCTCAGGCACCGTCAGGATAACGGGTCTGGGCTATACTCATCATACCCTTCGAAAAGGGGCATCTGCTGGTAAGTTCGTATTCCGTGCGGGATCCTTGGTGGCTGTGGGACCTGTACTTGTTGGTTATGCGTCCTCCCTTTCATCGATCTGGGCTTCATTACAGTATTGACTACCTCCGTCACAGGTGCCTGAACCCCTTCTACCTCCTGCTGCACTTGGTTGGCTGGGTTCAAGGGGCACTCACGCTTCCAATGCCCGATCTGATGACAAAGATGACACGCAGTGGTCTTCTTCAGTGTCGCCACATCCACCCCCGTCTTGGGATCAATGGGTTTCCCTTTTCCCTGACCTTGCCCATTCTGGTTCCCTTGATAATTTCCTTGTCTCCTTCCTAGGGTCCCTCCACTAGGCTGGCCCTGTGCTGTCTGCATCTGAACGAGCATCAGTTTATCTTTTAGCTTCTGATGCTTCGAGTCCACCTCATCGCTACAATACCTCGCATACCGCAAGATTTCATCTACCGGCTTGTTCTGCCAACAGATCAAATGATGCTGTATCATGAGGCTGACTTCTGGTCTCAGGCCTAACACAAACTTTGAGACAAACTGTCCCATATCCTTGGGGTCTAATGCATCTAATCCGCTATACTGTTTAAAAGCTTGCAACAGTCTTTCATAATATTCATGCACCGTTTCTTTAGGTTCCTGCACAGTTCGGTCTATCTTAACCCAATCTATATCTTGAGGGGAAATCTTCAGTTTCAACCATCTAATCACTTGCTCAAATTTTTTCATAACAAGGGGTGATGGACCATTTGTGACAGCATCCCTTTCAGGTTCAACAGTCGGCCACTCAACGGCGATTTTACAAGCTGTCCACAAATCTCCCGGCACCACTATGTCAAACAAGGTGTTCAAATCAGTCCACAGCACCTTCGAGATTTTAACAAACCGCTCAACCTGTTTGTACCACTCTACGGGTTTCTCCCTCAGCCGAGGAAAGTCATTTGTAAATGCAGCCAAGTCACCTCTACTCCACGGTACATATACGTACCCTCTGTTCTGTACTTCCCGTAAAGGAAAGTTTCCAACACCCGTTGCCCCCCCCCTGGAGGCGGCGTTTCTCCCACACTTTTCTTCGCTATTTTCTTCTTGGACCACCTTTCCTCCCATTTGTCCAACAAGTTCCATATCCGCATCCCTACAATCAGATCTTTAGTATGCGTCCTTAATCCTGTGATCCTTTTCTCCTCCAGTTCCTGATCACTATATTGCAACCTATGTGGTCCTTGCAATGTTTTTGTTTTATTCAAGTCTACCTCATATCTCCTGGCTAATGCTGTCAATTTCTCATGTGCTATCCTAGCTTTCCGAGTTTCATCTTTCGCTATGAAAAGCAACTCATCTGACCCATAGATTTCTATTCTTTCCAACGGCAGGCTTCCACTAATCATTTCGTCTACCTCCGCTTTCAGTCTTACTACGTCCAGCAACCTTGCCTGCACTGCACTCCTCAGTACTTCTTGGCAAGCTGCTCCATCCCACTCATCATAGTCGCTATTTTGTCCTTGTGACCTATCCCCTTCTATCGTACTTCTGGAACTTGATCTATCTTCCGAAATGTCCTGTCCCCTATCGCCTGGCATCCTATTACTTTGGGTTCTTACTGTTGGTGTCCACATCCTCAAGGCTGACTTAGATTCGTGCAAAGATCTTGGTCTGACTGGTCTCTCCTCCTCCTGTCTAAAAGAGGAGTCTGCAGTGGCTGGTAATGGCGTACTTGTATCTAATGGCTTTGGGAAGTGAACCACTTGTACTCCGAACCCATTCCCACTAGCACTGGTTCCTTCTTCTCCTCTCGTCTGTACTGAACTTTCTTCTCTTACTCGGTCTGGGTCATATACCGGTACTATAGGGCCAATGGTAACCGGTACTGTCAGGGAGTCCGGTAATCGGGTATTCCCAATGGAAGGCTGTGTTGTCGCCCCCTCTGTTCCTGTGGAAATTCTTCCCACTACCCTCATGTTAGTCTGGTTCTGCGTCTCACCAGTTTCTACTGCTGAAGTTGGTTTTCCCTCTTCTGAATCTGGATTAAATGGAGGTGGTCTCTCTGCTAGCAACCTATCTAACAGACTGTCATCTGTATCACTGTCGTCCTCCTCAACTCTTGTTATTTTCCCATTTTTTATTAGCAGTGGGTACAGCCTATCTCCTTCGATCGTTTCCACTCTCCACCTTTTCTCCAGTGCATCCCACCTCGCATCTTGAAAGGCCCTGATCGATTTCTTCACCCTTTCCTGGCTCTTATCTCTTTTCCTGTCATACGCTGCCCTAATCCATGCATGTATCGCCTCAAATTGTGTTGGTCTAGGCAGTGGTCGTAAAGAAGCCATTATAGTCTTTAGCTGGTACAACACCTCTAACCTGAAAGTGCCATAGCGTGGGAAAGTCAATTCTCCTTCCCCTTCTGTCATTTTATGCCAGTTCTCAAGCCAAATTATGGTATGCAATCCTACATTTGTAGCCATATAATGTGCCGGCGTATCCTCGGGAGGGGCTTCCTCTCCACCCCGAGTAACCACATGGCTGTCACCTCTGCAAAGTTCTCGTAAAACTTTAAAACATTTCATGGTAAAGCAGATATCTGTTCGCACCCAATATTTTGTTTTCGCTTCCTGGTTCAATCCACCAATGCCAGCGCGGCTCACACCAACCGACCTATCACAGCGCGGCACTGTCTGACGTCACTCTTCCTCCGCTCGCAGCAGTTCCCCTCCTTGCTAATTCTCTCGTTCTCGTACGCACGTGTCTCAATCACACTCTGAAGCAATGGTCCGTACTACCGAACAATTACCTCTCTGACTGTCGGTCCTCCAATGACCGATCAGCCTCTCCAAATTGTTGACCTCAATCTGGCAGCTGTCTGTCCGCGAAACGACCGGACAATCACCTTTAATACAATCGATAGGATTCAACCGTTCTAAATTCTGCACACAACGACCCACGACCAGCGTCGGTTATTCACACGCTCACACATTTGCTCCCTATCCTCAGTGGTTTGATCAATGACGTCTCGTGATCCCCACCATCTCTGGTCAACAGTCTCTATTCTGGGTGTCTTCTACACCACAATATCTCTCGGCCCCGCGCGCGCTCACGGTCCGATCCTCAATCACACAACTCTCATTCCAACTCCACAAGACATTACACAACAATTAAACACCGCAATCTAACAACCATCACCCTTTTCATACTCACTCTTCCACGAACTGCTACTTCCGCCGCACCGTCACTCTTCGTCAGTTTTCAGCAACCGCCGACGTCCTCCTCTTGCGATCCACTGGATCACCATCTCTGGGGTTCTATGGGGCAACTAATCTCTTATCCTAATCTAGATCTCCCCTTACTATCAGAGTGAACCATCCTACTCTGCTACCAACTGATAACGCTGATCCTTATCTTATCTTTTCTAAGGATCCTCAGGTCGCCAGGATCTTTTACCTGCTGAATAGTGTAAAGGGAAGAAAATCTTTTTCAGTTATACAATCATTTCTTTCCACTCTAGTTTTCCTACAAAGACCACTGACTCCGAATTCAGTTTCGTGGGTTTATTACAGCCAAAAATAACTGCACGTGCAAGCACCTCAACACGAGGTTGAAGAAATAAATGGGCACTAATACAAATAGCATCCTACGCAGGAGTCTCATCCGACTCAGGATGAGAAGAATCGTTAACTCCAGAAGTATTAGACAAGCAATAACAGCTCCAATCTCTATGTTATTCCTCATTTATCTAAACAAGCAGAAAAACCCCTTGACTGTCCCTACTCGACTCTAAGATGACATACCTACTTAACGAATTTCCCAGGCAAGAGTAGGAAAAAGGTGTCAGCTGTGAAGACTTCCTAAGAAGTGCACTCACTTAGTACTTAAGCTCAGATTTTAGATGCTCCTTCACCAAATCCCTCTCTGTCCTTCTCTCTGTTCTCCCCTACCTCTTCTCTGCCCTCCACCCTCGGGGCACTATCCCTAATACAAAACCCAATACAATTGAACACGCCTTTTGTCACGCCTCTTTGGCCAGGTCTTCTTTCTTGTACTTTTCCATCGAAACGGTTACTTCATCTTGGACGGTTGCGATGACCTTGAGTCCCAGGCACCTTCTCCGCTTAAAGTATCATCCCTAAATTCCATTGCACTCCCATTTCCATGCATCTCATCGCCCTAACTTATAAAACAAAGAGCCAGTTTTTAACTAATGAGGCATGTGTCCTTGCACCTGCAACAGAAGATACGTTCAACAGAAACCCTCTACTGTGCTAATTAAATCTACTGTCGGTGCCCAGAGAGCCTTTCCAAGAGAACCTTCTCTGCCTGTAAAATAAGCTAACATAAAACCGACCAGGCCTTTCCTTGGCGTATATGCAGTCAGGCCTTTACATTCGTTAAACACACAAATCATAATCACTTCTATAAGCCTTTGGTTCATTACATTTCTTATGCGAAAGGTGAACTACACGTACAACTTATATGGTACACGTTTAAACTACTGCAGCTCGATTACACATGGGCTGATTCATCTTATGCATTGGTTTACACATGATTCAGTTAAGCATTACATTTGCATGATTAATATAGCACAATTACGTTTCTTATTCACTCTAATAACTGCGGGTTATAACTACATGTTACTAGCCATTCATTAATATATAACTAGATATATGCGGGTGCGAGCTATCAGTGACTATGATGCACCCCTACAAATTTCACAAGAACATGGCGCTCTATCAACTATGTAGATGGAGGCACACCACAAAGCAAATATCTCATGTATTAAGAAACAGTTGAAACTATGAGTATTAGAGCACCTTTGATGAATAAGGGACTTTGATCCTAGACATCATCTCGGGCAACACTTCTTCATGCATTTTGCTAATGATTGGCATTTGACCTTTTGCTGCTGAAGAGGTACAACCACACTCTAGAGGCTGAGGCAGATAACTCAAACTGAGACACAGTGACAGCATATGGATACTCAGGCTAAAACAATAAAATATGATCTGAACCAAGATGAGGAATTGTACCCTTGCATCACTTAACTGGAAACACATTTCCTACTATTGATACAATGTTCAGTGGAAATTGTAACTTATTTGAAGAGCAGACAAAATCTCTTATTCTTTTTCATTCCAATTTCCTCTTCTCTCCAATATATATACCTTCTAGTTTTCATATTTTTGCCATTTTACTACTCAACCAACCCTGGTCCTTTGAGCACAAGAATCTAAGGTCCTTCGCATTATAGACATTTATTGACATAAATATTTTTCAACCATCTGATGTAGACATTCATTCATTGAAGGCATAACACTCTAAGCTATCATGGTGCTACTTTTTAAACTTTGAACACAATGAAGAAAGTTGCTTTATGGTAACCTATATATAAAAGTAGTAATCTGTTCATTTATTAGAATGTTGAATTCTCTCTCATTCAAAAAAGGGCCTTAAAACAACAACAATTTCAAACAACTTGATATATTTTCATTCTATAGCTCTTGGACGGAGACTCACAATGTGACATATTAATTGCAATGAGTCCCCCTTCAGTGGAAAAAACGTCTCATGTCCGTGAGTTATCAAGCACTCTATATGACCTTACAATCCTTCCATGTTCCAGAATGACAATGCCACTGTGTGTAACTTATACGCTGACCTTACCCATACCAGCACTTGTCTTGCCATACGCTACAGGTCACATAAGCGTAATCTTCACAAAATCACAGCAACCATATAGTTATGGATGCCAAAAACACCAAAACATGTACACACTTCACATTGCACTGACAGATATAAAAACTGACAAAGGGGCTAATCTGCCTCTTTTCTTTCCCTCCCCATTTATACACTGCTCCGCAAATACATTCTCAGAGCTCAAATATCTGTACAGCAGCTTAGAGTAATGTTGATTTGCTTTTCTTTCTGAAACATGGATGTATCCTGTGACTGATACTATCATATCATACTAATCAGTCAGGAAAGGTGCCCACATAAGTAAGGGAAGTTATCCCATACAACTCCATGACCCTACTGAAAAAACCTTCATAGTTTAACTAATGGACACTCACCCAAGACTTCTTTATGGTATGTTTCATCATGGGGACCCTCACCCAGAATCATGGTACATCTGAGTGGGCTGAACCCAGTTCATGCAGCTCTTGTTATTGTAGGGTTCGGATAGTAGAAAAGTATGTACAGGATAACCCAGTGTTTGAATGTATTGTACGTTACCCTGATAAGATTCAAAACAGTGGTACAGGTTAGTACCTGGTTTGATGCAGAGAGCTGATTCTGACCCTTGTATCACTGGTCTACATATTATGGCCATGAAAATGAGCCTGTTTAGGTCTGTGGGCCTTCGTTAGGACTGAACTATATACCTAAACAATATTTTCTAGAATCCTGTAATGATTCCCAATTTGTATGTCATTTAGAAGAACACACAACATGCACATACTCATGCATGCTTACATACATTTATATGGAGACCCATTGTTCATTCCAAATAAGGGCACATAGTTCCCCATAGGGTGCACAGTGGCACCGGCTTCATAGTCAAACAGTCGTCAAGAGTCTCGCTCCGCCTGCTCACAAAATATGCTTCCAGACACCACCCCTGTATCTTATCTTTTTGGATGACAGGGCAGCATTTTATCTGGCCTTTAGCAAAGTGTATCATACAATTTTATTAGCTCACTTAGTCACTGTGCTAGCGGCCTCACCTAACCGGCTAAAATGGTTTCAGTTCAGATGAGATCCATTTCACTTTCAATCAACAGCAACAAGATTTTTGTACCACAGTGTTCTGCCTAGTTACTCAGTTTGTTTTATATATACATGTTACTGCTTTTGATTTATGTTTACATCCCAAGGTCTCTATGTAGTCATACGCAGATGTCATACACATTTCTATAAAATATGCACAAGATCCTCATTCATAGGCAGATCTTTTAAAATCATGTTAAGGCAAACAAAGAAAGGTGTCTCAAACTTAACCCAAAATAAAGAAAAATTGATTATCTTTGGAAGAAACATTATGGGATTTACATATTACTCTGATCTTTGGACTAAATCTTATTCCAGCAACATAAGTTTAAAATATGGATTTTATATTACGCACTGCAATCACTCTATTATCCCTTCCATATTACGATGCATGCAGGCCAAACCGCCGATCGCGGCGGTCAGAGTGTTCTCCGCATGGCCACGGCAGTTGGAGTAGCCTTTCCATGGGCCGCGGCAGTCGGAAATGTTGCCGATAGGGACTCCAAAGCTGTAAGGGCTGTGGTACCACCGCTGAGCAGATTAAAATTAAACCGTTGTTCTGGTGGTCACTTGTCTGCTCTTTCACTACGGTGCTAGACTGCCGCTCTACTGCTACCGTCGAAGCAGCACAACAGTGCACATTGGATGCAGAAAAAATCAACACAGCTGATTGCCATTGCCAAAGTGGACACACCTACCAATCACACTATAAAACACACCCCACGCCAGACCATGACCTTTTGCCTCTCCACTGCAGCACAGCAAGTCAGAGCAGCATTATTGGTCATATAAATTAGCCTTTTTTACACAATCCCAATACACACACTCCCCACACACTTTTGCACATTTTCCTACATAATTCCTTGTTGTTAAGCCATTTTCTGTTTTCTTCACTGTCACTACCTTTATTTAATTAACACATCACCTGCCAAAAATCTGTGTTGCTTGAACACTTAACAAGAGGCACCAGTGTTGTTTGTCCTTGCCTTGTGACTAATTAGGTTCACCTCATAGGCAGTTAGCCATTGGTTAAGTGTGGTGTAGGAGAGAATGAAATGACTACAACTACCATGAGGCCCTGTACCTCTAACTCTAAACAAGAGGGACCATTGTTGTTTGTTTTTACTCACTTGTCAGCCATGTGACTACTGAGGTTCACCTCACAGGCAGTTAGCTACTGGTCAAGTGTGGGGTAGGGGAGAATGAAATGACTGCAACTACCATGAGGCCCTATTGCTTGAACACTTAACAAGATGTACTAGTGCAGTTTGTCCATACTCACTTGTCAGCTATGTCACCACTGAGGTTCACCTCATATGCAGTTAGCCATTGGTCAAGTGTGGGGCAGGAGAGAATGAAATGACTGCAACTACCATGAGGCCCTATTGCTTGAACACTTAAAAGGAGGCACCAGTGTTGTTTGTCCTTACTCACTTGTCAGTTATGTGACTACTGAGGTTCACCTCTCAGGCAGTTAGCCATTTTTCAAGTGTGGGGTAGGAGAGAATGAAATGACTACAAATACCATGAGGCCCTGTTGCTTGAGCACCCAACAAGATGTACTAGTGACATCTGTCTATACTCACTTGTCAGCAATATCACCACTGAGGTTCACCACACATACAGTTAGTCATTGGTCAAGTGTGGGATAGGAGAGAATGAAATGACTACAAGTACCATGAGTCCCGCTACCACTAGCTCTGAACAAGAGGCACCAGTGTTGTTTGTCCTTACTCACTTGTCAGCCATGTCACTACTTATCCCCTGGTCATACTAACTGAGCACCTTACACACAATGTTCTGCTCAGGCACATGTCTGCCTACTCAGCCTGAATTTCCTCTGGTCTCCATAAATTAAATGAATGAGGCCATGAGTGACACCATATCAAGTGTGTGCCTCAAATATCAGTAACATATGACAGTAACCCAGCTGATTTGACATGGCTGGTGACCCATTGACACTGCACAGCACATATGATTACCAATGCTAAATCTACTACCAAGTTGTGTGTATGCCTGTATGTAAATACATCTAAGGCTTGGAATTTACTGACACTCATCTAACTTCTAAGCCATGTCCATCCCTCATGTCAACAAGAAGCATATCAGTACAGCAAATGATCAGGGCAATACCGCTTCATGTAATGGATGTCTCCCAATGTCTTGCAAACGATTCAAACACAATGGGATGGGAATAGTTCACAATGCCAACCACCACCCCTTTTGCCCCTCCCAAGCTTGAACACACTGAGGGCCAAATAATGTGGATGTACATTCCACACTTACAACACTAACAATCTGCAATATGTCTGAACAGGTCGATCTGGCACAACATCTGGCCAGAATCAGGACACCGTCCAGACTCCACCTCCCCCCCTGGATCAAGCCTCCAGTGATGCAGAATCTCCTGGACACATGGATGGGAGGACCTACCTGGCCCATCTAGACAGCCTGGGCAGATAGCAACAGTGAGTCTTACTGTGCCCACAACCACACCTCCCACCGCAGCAACATCTCCTGCACCCCAGTCCTACTTCCGGAGGTGAGGATTGACAACACTCTCACTGAGGATGGAGGAGCCAGTGGGAGGGGGCAGGTTGGCCCAAGGTCAGAGGCCCATGGGGGCAGGGGTGATCCGAGGGTAACTGTAGGGCTGCAAAGTGAGGCCACTGGTGCCACTGATGCCAGGGCCAACATCGTCCAAGTCTTGGGAGCTTATGAGGACTCCCAAATAGTGATCGGCCAGGTACTTGAGGAACTCCAGGAAATGAAGCAGCTACAGAGGTCCATAGTCCAGAGGCTGGACCCCCACAATGATAACATTGGCCAGCTCATAAGGGTGCTGAGGGACATTAATACCACTCTCTGCAGGGATTTTCCCCCACCACCTTCCCCTTCCTGTGGTCCATCTACATCTGGCCCTTCTACATATGCAGCAGCCACAGGAAGGGAGGTCCTGTCAGCAGATGAATCCTCAGACATCCCTGACCCTGCGGCAGGGGATTCCACCCCCTCCCCCAATCGTGGGCTGGGGCGTCCAAGAAAACATCCAGGAAGTTCACTTGGCAAGGCATCCCCCATTGCCAGGAAGAAATGTCGCACATGATGTCCTCCTTTGTGTGCACCACATTCACTTTGTTGACTAATCCTTTACACTTTTCCATTTTCTGATAGGAGGAGTATATCAGACTTTGGACTTCAGACAATGTGGCTCCTACAACAATAGTTTCATCCACCAACACTGACTACAAACACTGACTACTACACTCCTGTGTTGTCACTATTTGTCTGTATATTGTTTTTTTACATTGTGGACTGCAGCAAATTCACTTGTCACAAAAGCATTAGCTCATATAGTTTCATTCAGATCTAGCAAGTTATGAAGTTATCCCTTTGTCAACTATCAAATGTAAGTAGAAGCATGGACATGTGGAATGTCAACAATGTGCAACTGAGTATCACAACCATGTCACCCCAACACAGACATACAAGTGTAAGGTCTCATGACATCTTTATTCCATAGTTCCAACCTTAGGGCAGGCATATAGTCAAAAACAGAGCTAAATAATATATCACTGAAATGATGTGTGTCAGTGACCACAAATGTCATGTGCAGACCTAAACAACATGGTCAGAGGGGATACATCATTCAATGGCCAATAGAATCGTCAAATGACAATTGGTTCAAGAAATCAGCTGGAGCCACATCCACAACCTCATAAAAGGTATCCCACTTCATTGGGAAAAAAACATGGCAGTACAGCAGTTTCTAAGCACAGGTTCATTATAATCCAGTCTTGCTGCATCTTGTGGAATGTCACAAATATATGTCAGTGGTGTGACACAAGCACTGCGGCATACAATGATGAGACACATCAATAGCTACGTCCAGTTCATACACATTGAGGACTTAGCCAAAGTGAAAGGAGACTAGCATGATTTGGCCAACAACAACATTGTGTTGGAAAATATGATGGCACACATATTGCAATAAAATGCCAAATGACACGGAACAAGTCCAATGGAGTCTTAGCAACTTCCATCCAATTGCTGAGCAAGCTGGCTTGGTACAAGAGTAGTACACCCGAAGTCTGTGCCCGACATTCCCAGGAACAATCCATGTCCACATCGTACTTAAAATCAGCATCATATACCTGCTGATGTCCCAACTCTGAAATGTCCAAATGAAGATGAGATGGTGAAGGTATCTACACAGACCAATACAAAGCGATTAGCTAGGAAGCCATACATATGACATGAATCAGTGTCAACTTCTGGAGTACACAGTACATGGGTAAATGTCACCTATACAAAGCAACATCATCAATGTGTGCATGTGTCAAGACCTTACTCCACAAACAGCCATGCACAGAGTTTGCCACAGCTGTACATACCTAACATGTATCCATGAGCATCCTCCTCACAGTATAACAACAGTCACTGTAACAGTCAAAGTCATGACATCTCACAGCATACTTACACTCATGAGAAGACGTTGTAGATGAGCTCTTGACGCATGTCAACTCCTTCCTCTTCACAACTATCATCATCATTTGGTATTTCAGGATCCACACCCGGTGGCTCCTGCTGGTCTCCATTCTCTGTGATGAGAGGGGTGTTCCGTCACAGTGACAGGTTGTGGAGCATGCAGCAGGCTACGGTGATCTGACACACCTTTCCAGGTGAGTAGAGGAGGGCTCCCCGAGTCCTGTCCAGACATCTGAATCTGCCCTTTAGGAGCCCAAAAGCCCGTTCCACTGGCTGCTCTGTTCTTCCATGGACCTCATTGAAGCGGACTCCCCCTGCTGTTGTTTGATTTCTCAGTGGTGTCGACAGCCATGGGCGTTTGGGATGCACTGAGCCTCCTAGATGGAAATACAAATATGTGCAATAATGAGTCACACACTTTCAGAAGATACGACCTGACATCACACACACAAAGGTTGGACATATCGTACTCACCAGCAAGCCAGGCCCTCTCTGGTAGTATGATGCTGATCCGCATTATGAAGGAGTCATCACCAGATCCTGGAAATCTGGCACAGACATGTGAGATGTATAAATCTGGTAAACTCATACGTTGACAGAATGGAAGTGCTTGCTGTTCCTATAAACCTGTTCTCTGGCTTGCGGTGATACTAAGGCAATATGTGTACCATCAATAGCTCCAACCACATGTGGGATTCAACCAGATCCATAAATTTCAGCCTTCACATTAGCCAAACCTTTACATCTGGGGAACTGGATATAGTTGTCCGTGTGTCTCATCATTGCTGAAAGCACATCACGTAGTACACCACTGAGCATAGGTTGTGACATTCCACCAGATATAGCTGCAGTGTACTGAAAGGAACCTGTGGCCAGGAAATGCAGTGCTGCATGAGTTTCACCATTTGTGTCAGAGATGTTGGATAGTTTATTCGAGGACGTAAATGAGGCTCCAACTTGATACATAAATCTTGTATTGTCTGCTTATTGAAACAAAACTTCCTGATGACGTCTCTTTCTTCCATAGTTTGAAGGTCTAGAAATAGCCAATATACTGGAGGCTGTCGTCTCCTCCCTCAGCCAGGGTACCTATGTGTGGAGTGTTCAGACATATGGATATTGGTCACAGTGTCCACACTAACATTTACCAATACACACCCAAAAGTAATGTGACCACACATACCAGCACATGTTAAAAGTACACAGTGATTCACATTATAATTGTATGATATACAATAGCATACATAGTAACTTCTTGGATGAGGAAAGTGGAAGAGATGCCTGTCAATGATCTGGATAATTAATTTTCCCCATTGGCCACTGTTGTGGTAGAGGCCATTCCAGGTGAATAATAACATTGACTGTCCAGATAAATACGGGAGTCATTCGGATGAATTGGATCGATTGCTATTACTGCAGTTCCATCTATCATCCCCAATCTGGACTCCACATTTGTCTGAAACAGCACTGTGCACATCATACAAACTTCAATTCTATGGTGGACACCTTCATGTTGTGGAGCCTGCAATGCACACATAACTATCATCACCACCGGTGTACAGTGCAGTGCGGTAATCGTATATATTTGCACAGTAATGTACAACACTGATGTTTGAGTATCGGTATAGGCAGAGGAATGGTGTCATACATCAGGTGATATGTTCCAACATATTTGTACTGGTGGAGACGCACTTAGAAGATCATTTTCTATGTGGTTTTCAACACTGACATGACGGATGCCTGACCTCACTAATGGGACATGCTGAATCGCCGATTGCCGGTGGAATTAAACCGTGCGGTAGGTGACTTCCTCCACGGCAGTCACAGCCATAGGCTAATGTTGGATAATGTTACTGTCGTGGTCCAAAGGCCCTCTCCGTCTACATAGAAGACTGCCTATGTGGATGCCTGACCTCACTTATGGGACATGCTGAATCGTCGATTGCCGGTGGAATTAAACCATGCGTTAGGTGACTTCCTCCATGGCGATCACAGCCATGGTCTAACGTTGGATAATGTGACCGCCATGGTCCAATGGCTGTGGCCGTCTACACAGAAGACCTCCTATGAGGCATACATGCTCGTTGCTGTTTGAAAATCAAATCACTTGCTTCCAGACACTGCTGCTTACATCACCTCTTCAACGTCAGCAGCTGTTTTCCACCTTTGGGAGCTGTCATGGCCATGAGAAAGCACAATCATGTCATGGTTCATGTGGCACTGCAATTGTGGACTTCACATCACTATATTGATGTGTAATCAGTCCTAAATCTTACACAGGTTGCATGCACATATCTATGCATGTATACGTTTTATGTTGCTTATGATGCATTTGCTATTCAGTTATTAGCAGATGTGCTAACAAATGTATAGGCCTTACACTCTAACTTGTGTATGTTTCCTGTAAGTGGCATGTGAGGATGATGTAAGATATGCGTACAGTCCCACATATCACTCGACACACATGAGGCCTTACCAAATTGTTGTCTGGGAGATAGCCTACACCTCACAGACCACTTCAGAGTGACCCACAACGGTCATGTCATATATAGGATGACTACAAGATGTACTGTTAGGTATGAAAAATGTGGACACATGATGGTCATGGGGAAACAGTATGCTCAGCCTGCAGAGAGAAAGCCCTTAAAATGAGTTGTGTCCTGTATGGTCCATGGCCCAGGCTGTAGCTGAGATAATGTGGCTATGGAACTGATGCACAGAGTACTCTCCTTGTAGATCTGCTGATTCTCAGATGTGGCCTAAAATAGTGTCACAGGTCCATGAGTTGGCCTAAGTGCACCTAACATTACTACAGTTGGTATGGTGCATGATGAGATCCCCAGACCCGAAACTACTGTCAATGGACCCATATTGTCACTGTGTCTTTGCCTTAGGCATGAACGTGATAAAGAAAAAAACTGGATAAAACTTTGATGTAAATAAGGACGACCAGCACAGGAGTTGGGTTTCTGGTCATGGCTGACTATTATCAGCATATTAATATTATTGGCATCCTAAGGACTGGGAAGTTGCCACCACTTTTACGATTATGGATTGTTTGAAAAAACGAGGAGGAAATGATAGATGAATATGGTTGGCATTTGGATGTTTTGTTTATCCATCATTGTTAGCATTGGTTACACTGGATGTTTTTATTGGTAATTGGGGTGTTGGGGAGTGTATAATACTGAGAGGGATTCGTCACAAGGGATTCTGGGAAATGTAGTATTTGCAGATAGAAAGTGGGAATGAGGGCTACAGTGTAATATTCAAAGTCCGTTGTTAAGGTTTGGTTCATAGTTTCTTTCACAGACACACGTGATTAATCACCTGTGGGTAGTTGGGAGGGGTGATAAACAATGAGCAGGCTTTCAACAGTTGATTCAGTTACCACTGAAAGGGATACGTGTGCCTCGGCACTCTACAAAACATTAATGTGACGAGATGGAATTTAACATGCCCGTTTAAAGAGTTGGCATTTTGCGAGTTGCGGTGTTTTAACAATGGACATAATTCAACATATGTCACGGTAAGCGCACTAAGATTAGAGTTGTTCAGGGGATAATGAAAAAGTGACATTAATCAATATGGGAAAGGTGTTTGTTTTACAAAGGAAGTTTAATCTGAGACTCGCAGTAGTTGATAGGGGCACGGGCATTTGATAAGGGATTATTGTTGAAACTTAAGAATGTCCAATGTAACGCAAATGCAGCAGGTCAAAAATATATAGTGTTGTACGCATAGTTTATGAATACATAACATATTCAGATAGAACCAAAGAGATGCAGTAAGTTTGTTAATTGTATTTGAAGTGGAATAATAATGCTGACGGTGACGTGTATGAATTATTTGTATTCTAGATACCCCTGATGAAGGGAATCATCCCGAAATGCATTGGGTTACTTTTAATAAAGTCGTCACATGTGGAACCAATTACTGCTCCTGTGCTTATGTGAACATCTTTGTAGAGCATCTGAATGAGTAAAACAAATTGAAGGAACTGAAAGCAGGAGTAAAAGCAAATGGAGTAAAACATGGATAAACAGAAGATTAAGAAACATGAAATTTGATTTATTTGATTCATTCAGTTACGAGGCTGTGCGGCTTGAATTGGAACCAAATGTGGTTCCTTCGTGTTCGGTTTGCCTTAGGACAGGCACCTTACTTCCACATGTCTGGGGTTTTACTGTCCAATGAGGGAAGCTAGCATTGTACAGGAGCATTGCTTATGTGAAACAGGTACACAGTGTAGATAGTTGGTTACATCTGCAGTGCAGTTCAGAAGTGCATCACCAGCTGCGTAAGAATGAGCAATCATGCAGTATGTGCAATGGTATGTTGATGTCGTCCCATATACACATATTCCCACACAAACACATGCAGACACAGTATGATGTCCAAATGAGTAAATCACATATCCACTGATCCTCAGAGTGGGAGCTCTCAGTGACACATGCCAGCCCTTTCATTGTGACCCAAATCTTGGAATGTAGTCAATGCAATGGTAGCAGTGATGTATTGGACTGTTTGAATAAAGTCATTTGTCCAAGCTGTTCAGTTGTCTGTCCAGTGATACCCTAGTACTGTACCCTTCAGGAGGATACAATGGTGTGATGTGTTACATGATAACTCATTTCAGACCACATGTTGTGTGGCCCAGGGCTACCTGATGGCAGTGGGCTGGCCTAGTCAGTATGCATAATAAGGATTGAGGGTAGGCCTCATATGACTTCTCCACTGTGTAGCAATGCTTTTTGTGGTGCTAGGCATGTACACCTTATGCATGTGGTGTGTGCAATATTGATCGATGGTTATGCTAGCTGTCTACAACCTTGGACTTACCCTAGCAGATAACCTATATCTTGCATGTCTACTCAGTCTCTTCATCTATTGCATCAATACTGGTCAATGGCATTAGAAGGTGTTCATGAGGAAAGCCATCGCCCGGAAGGTGCGGACCCTCTGGGTCACTCGTTGGAGCAGTGCTCACTGCAGGAAAAGGTGGGAGGATCTGAGACGCTGGACCCAGAAGATCATGGGGGTCCAGCTGGAGCTGTCCTCCCAAGGCAGAAGGGCACACGCCAGACCCTGACCCCCCTAATGGCCCTCATACTAGCGGTTGCAAACCCGGACCTTGATGGGCAGTTGAGAGCCCAACAGGAGTTAGAAGAGGGTGAGTATTGGCTTGAGTGAAACATTATGCATGACTTTCTATCTTTTGTTACAGGCAGCTATTTCCACATCAAGCTTGAAGGTGATTCATGGTCCATGCAATGGGAGAGTTGTTGCATGTGTAGGTCTGCTAGTAGGTGCATGGTGTTAACCATAGACTATTGTTCATGTGACCAGGAACTAAGCAGGGTCCAGTCAAATGTGAGTTTCCAGAGTTGAACAGCTACATGGCTGCCTAATGTCTCAGATAACCTACATTATCTTTTGATGTCATGTGTGACAGTGGTCCCAAACAGGCCACTCGTCATCCATGTATCTGGCGTGATGCTCCCTCACTACTGTGTCTCATTCAATGGTGGACCACTTACTTGTGACATGGCATACAATGCACTCTGGATGCAGACACTGAGCACTACTTTCCCTTGGTAAGTGTGGAATATACAGTATCATGAGGTAGCTAACACCACTGGTGATGTGTTGATGCCTACTTGCTGGCATGTGTACCTTTATGTGTTATACTGTCATATGTACAACTGTTCCATACATGATATGAGGCTCTAAAAGGTTTTCATTCTGATTCCATCACATTTGTATGTGTTGGCCAATGTGTCCATGACAATAGTATTCTGTGATGGGTATACAGAGTAGATATAACCACATACAGGGGTGTATAGACATGGGTGGAGGATTCACACATACCTAGTGACATTGACGGATATCATTAACAAGGTCACATTGTTGAGGAAATGGCACACATGGTTGGAAGACTTCCAGTACTATCTGGCAATGTGAGTTTGCATGCCATTGAGAAGGGTGTATTCAGTTAGGTTTGATGCGCATGTGCATTTGTGGAGGGTAATTCTGTGGCTGGTGACATGCATCAGGGAGTGACATGCTGACATGTTGGGGTATTATATGTGTGTCAGCACTCTGTACTACATTGGTATTTGTGTTTGCTAGACAAGGAAGGTACAGTGAATTCCATTCCCTTTTGGACACGAGTAAGACCTCATTATGGACTGAATACTTCCTAAGCCTAATCTACTTTCAGTGTTCTAATGGCATTAACATTTGCAATGTGAAAAAGTTGTGCTCACTTGAACCAATCTTGACTGGGGATGTACCTAGGCAGACTCATGTACAATGTTTCTTTGTGCTGAAATCACACACCACTTGGAGCCACATTCTCTCCATTCAACTCTTCTGTCCTACATGTGACACCTAGCTAAGCTACTCATGTGCAGCTTTCAACAACATCATCTGGCAGTGGACAGATGTGAAAGTGTCACTTGGGAAGTGTGAACAGTGTGGAATGGGCACTTCCATGTCACCTTCTTCTTGGCAGTTACATATTGCTGCAACTTAGTTGTAGCAGGTGCCCAGCAGCTCTACATGTTATGGGTTAGAGACACCTGACCATTTGCTTATTGCAGGGTCTTGTGTGAATAGGTAGTAATGCATTCCACGTAGACATCCCATTTGATTGCATCAGGTAACAATTGTATGCTACAAGGGCCTAGGTTGACAGGGTGATGATATCTTCTGCTACACACAAGGGGGTGGATTTGGGACAAAAACACATGCAGTAGGAGCAGACTGTGGTTATGACACCATTATGTGTGACTGTGCAGAGGTCTTGTAGCATTCATGCATGTGCTCATGCCAATGTTGGAGCTAATGTAGTCATCCATGTATGTGTTATGATCTGTGCAATTGTGTAATGTGTTGTGTTAGGATTTGTTTGCCCAATGTATTCACGCGATTGCAATGAACCTATTTCTGCTATTATTTCAGCTTCATCCCAGGGCAGCAGAGGAGACAGAGCAGAGATCGTTGGGAAAGCAGCTGGCCACAGTGGCTCCCATCGTGCCAGTGAGACAGAAGGAACCAGTGGCCCAGAGGGTGATGGGAGTGGCATGGAGGAGCCAAACAACCCATCCCCATCATCATAATCAAATTCCAGTGGCCACTCCCTGGTGGTAGTAGACCCCTCATACCTATGGCAGCAACATCCATGTCCACAACCCCCAATTCCATCTCCACCCTCCCGTCTGCTCTCCACACAGCTGTCCGGGCCCGCTCCCCTAAGATGGGAGGAGTCTCCTTTGCACCAGGCACCTTAACCCCCCACCCTTGTCTCCCCTGCTGCCCTGAGTGTGCAGGCAATTGGCATCCTGAGACAGATCTCTGTGAGTCAGACTTAGGTGCTGAATGCCATCCAGGTGCAAAGCCCCAGCTAATGCAGATGTGGTTGTACCTGGAAATCATTCACTCTGACAAGTCTGGCCCGCGGAGATCATTTCAGGGTCTGGCTTCCACACTCACAGCAGCCTTCCACCAATTCCAGCTTTCCACCCCACCTCCTGTCTCTTCCCCATCCACAATCCCCATTCCCATACCTGCCCAAAGCACACAAACACATCAGGAAACATCCACCTCAACAGCCACACACAGCACATGACAACAGAAACATAAGTAAAAAGACAGGTACACAACCACTCACCAGGCACTCGACCCCCTTACCACTGCATCCAATGACATACACCCAGACACCACATGTACTGCACCACATACATCCACTACACACATAGATCCAGACACTACACCAGCAGCCACAGCCACTACACACATACAGCTAGACACCACACCACCAGACACAGCCGCTACACACATGCAGCCAGACACCACACCACCAGACATATCCACTACACACATGTAGCTAGACCCCACACCACCAGACACAGCCACTACTGAAATCACACAGCCAGACACCACACCCACACTACCAGCCACAGACACATCACACATTGGCAAGGGACAGAAACATTCATCAACCAAACACACACAGAGACATGAAAACAGCACACACATCCACACCTCAGACTTTACATCCCTTTACCTCCAACACCCAATGCCTTGGCTTACCTCCTCTCCAGTCTCCCAACTAACTTACCATGTTTGCCCTTGACCTTTTCCCTGCCACAGCTGACCCCCCTCCTAAAGCCAAAAGGTCTTCCTTCCTCCCCTACCCTACCCTTCCCTTCGACTTCCAAGTCTACCCCAAAAACACCACCCTCCTACTAAACCCCTCCCTACCCCATACGGCCTTAAAAAAAGGAAAACTACCTGTCCAGACCCTGACCTATCCCCTCCAAAAAACCCAAAGGACTTCTTCCCCACAACACCGAAGGTCTTCTAAGGCAAAACAAAACACTACTAAACCTGTTCCCCCCTCCCTATACCCATCACTACTCTTCATGTGTACAGAATACCCTGTATGGTCAAACCCAGCCCTCCCAAACCTGAGCACAGCCCTCCCACAGACCAACCCAACCCTCCCAACTTCAAGCTCAGCCCTTGCAAGGACCACCCCAGCCCTCCCAGTCCCAACCCCAGCCCACCCAAATAACATCATTCAGATGCTTTGACTGCCCACTAGATGCCCTTTCCTGGGGAGGTTTCCCTGGCAGTGTTCTGGTAGGCAAGTTAGGTGGAACAGCAGTGTGCTGGACCACATATTGGATTTTGGACTGGCCATTGGCCTTTGTTTTTGGATCCCAATTTGTACTCTATAATAAACAACTTGCTTTGTTTACAACACCTTTGTCCGCCCATTGCTACTGATGCTACTTGTTGGTATTGCTAAATTTGGCATGTGTTACTACAGTTGTGTTTGCTTGATCATGATAGCTGATCCATTTGCAGTGGTAAGTATGGTCAGACCTTGGGACACGTTATAGCGTTACAGAGGACGAGGGTCAATGTTCAAAGGATGTATATGTGGGATGAATTCCAATTGGGACTGATATTGCATTGGGAGGGATCTACTATGTTAAGTATTGATGCTTGACTTGGCCAATGTCCACGTCTTTTGGCTTGCAGTAATACCTGAGATGTAAGGTGGATATGTGTTTAAAGTGTGCAAAGTAGATATTTGTTTCTCCACACAGGTGCTGTATTGTCATACTTTGGATGCACATGTACCCTTTTTCATGTGTGTTCTTTCCACAGACTTTTAATAGATGTCTGACAACTGCTGTTGCTGCAGTGTTTCTCTCAGGACTTGCACTTACACATTACCCACATGTGCATGCCACTTTGTGACAATATTGGTTGTCCCTTATATACCTCATGCCACAGGTCCTGTGCACATGGAGACATTGAAGCAGGTGCAATATGGACTGTGGCCTTGGCCCTTTGCCTTCCAGGAGTTCCCCTGGTTTGGGTAACCCAAATCTGCAGGGAGCCTTTACATTGTAGCCCTCTAAATGTATGAGACCGTGGTTTGTGGCATTCCAATTCACCTGACTTTCCTTTTTCATGTAGGTGATGTGTGAAGGCCCCTTACAGTGCTTTAGCAATGGAGGTGTGTTTTATTTTTCTGAGACATCCATACTGATGTATGTTCGATGTCACAACAGGACTCAGCTTATCAGCAATATGAGGGGATCACAGAAGATGATTGCTATGTTATTCATGAGGAGGTGCTGTTTTGTGATACTGTTTATTGCATGTAGAGTTTGTGAGAGTATGCCTGCACATTGTCACTGACCTTGACATAGAGGGCATCATTCAGATGAGATGGGAACATACATTCTGGGATGTTGCGTACAGGGTCCCACAAAATATGTTTGGAACAGGGATACTATGCCCCTAGCCTTATCCACAGTGTTGTGGCTCCAGGAGTGGTGTAAGTAGTGTCACATTCCCATGATTGATGTATCGTGCGAGACAAGGTTGGCTATTAGTGCTTTTAGTCAGGTGATGTGCAGAGTCTGTAGATTTTCACCAGGGATGTTTGACTTGCCCAAACTGACAAATACACACGCTCCGTCTTCTATTTTGTGGTAGACTTGTACAGTGTCGTGAATTTTGTGTTTCATTGGGTTTTCCATCTTCTCCATGAGAGGACTTTGAGTGGGATGACTTTACTGGGGGGGGGGGTCGCTCACAGGGGCGTGGCTGATGTACATGAGGGCTTGGCTTAAAAGCATGTAAGCCGTACTTCTGTGTTTTGAATATTGTCCCGCACAAACAATATATTCCTACTTCTGTCATTGCACAACATCAAGTTGTCTAATACAACGAGTTACATTGCACCTACAAGAAGCCAGGACTATTCTATTTTCCAATGATTGTTCATTGCATTAGTTGTTGGAGCAACAATTGTAAATTTATTGCATAATATTATGATAATGCTTCAGTTCTGACCTGACTACACTGAGAATGGAGTATTAAAAGTCTCTTTGCAGTTACATCTGTGGCAGTGGAAGGTGGTAGTGCATCAGAGTTTAATTTATTTTGCAACCTGAGGGTGAGGGCAAATTTGGAAAGTCTGATAGGACCCATCTCTGTATCTGCTTTTCCACCTGCCAGTGCTAACCACCGGCAAACCCCAGACCACTTCAAGCCCTGCCATACAGCTCTCACTACTCACTCTTTTCCCTGTCCCATCAGGCCCCCTCATGTCTTGCTTTGCATACAATATATGTATTGGCAAGATATCCCAGTGTGATAACTTGGAAACATGTTGCTCACACACCCCCACTCATACTGAGCACACTACACCCCTGCTTTTCCATGGTGGTGCATCGATTTGCTGAGGACTCCATGTACACGGGTAGGTGTGACACTTACCGGTGGTTGCATCCATGACTGTGTTGATTTTGGGCATCATCGAGCAGGTACAGCAGCGGCATGATGTGTGTGACAGACTCCATATCGGCATAGGACGAGAGAAGCTGTGTACAGGTGAGTTTCGCCCTTATATCCCTCCCTTTAAACCAGCTCAGATGAGGTGGTTGGACCGCCATGGTCGGCTCGTCGGAAAAGTGCATCATAATTGGGCTGTGGTTCATAAGGCTCTCTGACTGGCTCCATTGGTCATTTCTGAAACCACTGCAGCTAAATTTTCTGGTGCAGTTGGAGGGACCACGGTGGTGGAATTCTATGTATACGAATGTATCATAATACAACAGTCAGAGCGACCGCTTCTGACGATGGCGCGGAGGTCTGACCGCCTCTGACAGGACCGCAGAAGCCGATCAAACCGGCATCGTACTGAGGCCCTAAAGCCTATTCTCCCCTTCATGTCTTTGAAGAATTGACCTCTAGTAATGAGAGCTACTGTTAATTTACACATGGATTATTGTAATGGCTTCAGATAGGACTACTTAAAAATCATACAAGTAAACTATAGAGAAGTCATAAAGCAGCTATCCACTCTTTATTTCGGCTATGCAGAGGAGAACGAATCTTAGAGGCTTGATGCACACTATAATGGCTTCCAGTGAAAGACTGCATCATCTTCAAAAATCTGTGCATTACATTTTAGCTTTGAAATCAGCAAGCTCTTAAATATGTAACTTAAAAAATCAATAGGCAAAATTCCTCTTGAGAATTTCATAGTGACCAGATTAGATCAGTGGCACTTAAATACACTCTTGTCTCATGAACCGGAAAGAGATTCCATTTCATCTTAATAATCCACTACTCTGGTAGACTTCAGGAAGAAGCTGAAGAACTACCTCATTGAATAAGACAAATTCTAAGATCAGTGCCAAACGTCTATACTAAGTGGTGGGCACTTTATAATTTTATTCACTCACTCACTAACAGGGCCAATTGACCTTTAATTTTATCAGTTTATACTACAGGAGCAACCTGTAGACCCAAAAGGACAAATGTTTCAATTGTAAACATGCAACAGTCTCAAAATAGGTATAATTGAAAAGGCAGTTAATCATTTATATAATACTTGACAAATGTAGTGTTACATGCATATACTTAGCTTGAAAAAATAGGACCAGAAATTAGGCCTGGGGGGAACCCAGTGAAGTGACCAAAAAAATCTGCCATGCTACGCAGAGTTCCGCAAGAAGCAGAGTGCGTTAGGTCATGCCATTCGAGCTGATTTTTAGCATCAGATGTTTGTCCTGTGTTGCAAAATCAGTGCGAACGGCGCCATGAGCAGCGTAAGAGGGTGCTGCTTCTTTCTGAAGCTCGAGTAGATGTTCTACTTGAGCAGCAGCTTCCTCAATGCGAACAGAAGGTTTCTCAATATGAACGGCAGCAGCCATCAGCAACTGCCTGCCTTGAACAATCTTGCCAGCAGGTGGTCTTGAGTAAGATTTTCCTCAACGTAAAGTTTGGAACTCCGTATTCTACGCAGAGTGGGAAAAACTCCACAAACTCCATGAGCAGAGCGGAATTTCACGCCCAGGTCTACCAGAAAAACGTATTATACAAGAGAGATATTGATTATCTGTATACATATGTGCAGCATATTTATTGGATCATTAAAATAAATACTCAATATGTGCTCAGTGTCTGGGGTTAACACACAGCCCTCCATAAATTGTGTGGGTGATGCAACAAGGTGATCACAGTAAACAAAACAAGGACAGCAAAAAGAAAACATGAAGTTGCTTTATACAACGTTTGCAGATTTTTTATATTTAATTTTTATTAAACATTTTTCCACCACTGGATGCCACTTTTGCAGGCCGAGGCCCACTACTGGTGGTTCAGTCACTTACCCTGATCCCTGATGTATTGCAGCAGGCACACTGAGCCTTCCAGAGAGGGAGAGAGAGTGCAGGAGAGCGAGCAAAAAATCAGAGAGGGAGGAGAGAAAGAAAATGGTTAGATGAAAAGAGAGAGGAAAAGCTAAGGGCAAGAAGGTAGCAGGGCCATTTTGAGCAATTTTTCCAGGGTTATTTCTGGTTTCCCAGTCCAGCCCTGCTCACTAAGTCACTCACTTACTCACTACCATATGGACAGTCTGCTTATTTCAGCAGAGGCATACCAAGGTCATAGAGTGATTACACTACAACTTACTGCTGAATTTATCTTCCAGTGTTGACAAGACTCAGACCACACAATGTGGTGATTATGTACTCTGTGTGATACTTTTGCAAACACTTATGAAAGAGACACAAATAGGGACATCATTTTCGCTTGAGTGCTTGAATGCTTCATGTTCACGATCTTGCACTTCTTTTATAGATGGCTTATCTGAGCCCTTCTAGACTACTATATTTCTGCTTGGTTTTTAAAAGTATTTTTGGACCTGTAAGCCTTAGGGTGGTCTTTTCTCAAACTTTTGCCCTATCTCCTCCATTTTTTTACTGATGTTTTTTTGCTGGCCTGATAAATCTGCACACTTTACCACTGCTAATAAGTGATAAAGTACATGTGCTCACTCCTTAAAACATGGTAACACTGGCTTATCCTCTATCGGCATATTTAATTTAGTTAAAAGTCCCTTTTAAACTGGTACTACATGTACCCAGGGCCTGTAAAGTAAATGCTACAAGTGGGCCTGCAGCACTAATTTTGCCACCCACTAAAGTAGCCCTTTAACCATGTCTCAGGCCTGCCAATGCAGCCGCTGTGAGCCATTTTGACCTGGCAAAATAAACCTTTTGCAAGGCCCAAACCTTCCTTTTTAATACATTTAAGTGATGCCTAGGTAAGCCCTGGATAGCCCAGAGGGCAGGGTGCAGCATATTTAAATTGTTGTACATGTACTTTTAAGTTTTACGTGTCCTGGTAGTGAAAAACTCTTAATTTCATTTTTCACAACTGCAAGGCATACCTCTCCCATACGATAACATTGGAGTTGCCTTATTACATTTAATAAGGCTGCAAATTCCAAATGGGAGAAGGTAACCAGTGTCATGTTTGGTGTCTTTGGGATTTAAATTACAATTTTGAAAATGGCACTTTCAGAAAGTTGTTATTTTCCTGCATTATTGATTAAGTGCCTGTAGCCTGTCTCTGGTCATATGATTGGGTGTAGCTGACAGTTGGGTTTTATGTATTCTTCTTAGACAGCCACACACAATAGAGAGCTTAGGTGTGCCTAGATGGGCCATCACTGGCAGTATGGAAAGGTGGAGCTGGGCCCAGCCCTACTCACACTTGAATAGGCTGTGCCCTGCCCCCACACCAAGGGCTTTATACCCCCTGTAGTTAGTCTGGAGCAAGGGCAGGGAAGGCAGGATGCCTGGGAACTTCAAAGGGAATTTCTAGAAGCATCTCCCACCTTCCAAAGCAAGGGCACAGGTATAAATATTGGACCCCAGACACCAATTCTTTAGTACACTTCTGGACCTGTGGATTCTCTGCCAGGAAGAAGGACTGCTGTGCTCTTGATTGGGCTGTCACTCTGCTGGACTGCTGCATCTCCCACCTTCCAAAGCAAGGGCACAGGTATAAATATTGGACCCCAGACACCAACTCTTTAGTACACTTCTGGACCTGTGGATTCTCTGCCAGGAAGAAGGACTGGTGTGCTCTTGATTGGGCTGTCACTCTGCTGGACTGCTGCTCTTAAGAACAACTGCCATGCTGTGCTGACCTGCTGCCCTCTTGCCTGGGTGAGCCGGACTAGACCTGCATCTTTTGAACCCAAGACCCCAAAGTAACTCAAAGGACTAGTTGGCTGGCCTCCTGACCAGAGTCTCCGGGACAAAAGGCTCCAACAGCCTTGAACTTAGCAATTAGCATCTCTGAGTCTACCCTGCCAAGTGATGTCACCCCGGTCCTGGACCCTTGGAAGTGGGCCTAAGGTGCTGTGCAAGACTCTGTGGATTCAGGGAACTAATGCACCTCCTCTGCTGTGGGGCACAACCCCAAGGAGAACAGGAGTATCGCTGCTGTTGCGTGGATCAAATCCATTGCAAAGACCTGCATTGAATCAAAGTCCATTGCCCCATTGGAATCGCCGTTGCATGACGCATCCTCGGCGCAGACCATCACATCTCTCATTAAGGCATAGTTCTTCAATCTGTGGGGCGCGCCCCCCTGGGGGGGGGCGCGACACCATCTCAGGGGGGGCACGCACTCCACCCTAAACTCCTACCATTGTTTCTCACGTCGCAAGTCATTTTGCTTCCGGTATTTATTTACCCATTTCAAATGGGGATTTTAGATGGAACAGCAGCCAATCAACACATAGGAACGTCACCACTGACATTCCACCTATGAGGAGGCAGCAGCATAGACGGCAGTAAGTGCTGCGAAATTTGCGTGCAAATAACTCCTGAATACACCTACTTCTTTCTTCATTCCTGCTGTTTGCTTCGTGCTTGCTGCCTTTTCTGCCTTGATTCTTCTGTGTGTGCTGTGGAGGGTTTCCTGGTTTTACCGCCGCGCAGTGAAGGAGTTTGCTGGTCTCTTGACACCTTGGAAGATCACCAACAGGTAAGTGGAATGGGCTTTTGTAATAGAAAAGCCCTAATATACTGTGCTGGGCCATTTAGTGCTGCCCAGTTTTCGAAGTCCGTGGGGGGGGGGAGTGGGGGGACATGGAGGGGGTTCGGCGGTCACGGAGGGTTGGAGGGGAAATGGATGGGTCACGACATGCCCATGCTTTTTTAATTTCAAGGGAAACTTTGCCTCTCTTCTGGGAAGAGCTAACTGTCCCGGGAATGGGTTAATTGCTAGAGCTGAAATGCTTCAGCTGCAGGGGGAGGCAGGGATTCTCCTCTGCTATGAAACCGAAAGCAAACGAACAGACAGTCTACAGTGGACTGTCTGTTCCTTCGTGTTCCGTTTCATGGCAGAGGAGACTCCCTGCCTCCCACTGCAGCTGAAATGACTGTCTGTCCCCGTTTCTAAGTGCTTGCTGAAGTGGCATAACACAAAAAGATGCCCCCCCTGCAGAATGTGTGGAGGGGCCCCAGAGTTTCACATATGCTTATTGGTCTTGGGCTGAATGGGGCGCCACCTGAATGGATGAGGAGCCCCTTGCGCCGCAGGAGTTGCAGGGGCCAGTTTAACGCCCCTGGCTTGATGGAGTTAAGCTGCTTAGTCTGGGTGTATTATGTAGGTAGGGACTGTTCCATTCTCTGGATAGGAATGGGGAGCATTGAAGTTTACCTAACTTGCAAAGTGCGTTCATGAAAGCATTGGGGCAAAAAACTGAGATTGGCAAGGGATGAGCAAGATATAGTTAGAAAGAAAATGGGGAAGGAAATGGCCAAAGGTCTGCTGAAGGACATTTTGATGTCTGCTTGTTGAGTGAGTTAATCATTTCACCCCTTAAGGTGGTGGTCAAAAGAAGAAAGTGTCCATACAGGTTGACTGACAACCTATCATGGCCTGAAGCACAATCACTCAATGAATGAATGAGTACATCTCCCATCAAAACTGAACAGTGAAATACATGAACCTGCATCGGGTAGTGGGGCTGCAGTGATGTGCTGCTGAAGCTTCTGCTGCTGAAACAACCAAGTGCAGCATACATTCCACCTTTACCTTGTTCTGGTTCACTGAGCAGGTGTAGTTGAAGGGCTGGAACATGGGGACAAGGTGTTTCCAAAGGGATGTTCTGTGTCATGACTACTTTTGTGGCAGTTTAGTACTTTCAGGCAATTGTTTACAGTGACCTCAGGATCAGGACAGTCGATGCACTACTTCGACAAGTGCTCTTGGGAGGTACGTGAGGCAAAGACTGGTGCAAGTAACCTGCAGGTGTTTGAAAAAACACCCGAAAGATTTTAGTCCCAGAGAAAACTAAGCCCTCAGACCAGCAGACGAAAGCTCAGCTCATAATTAATGTGAATTGGTGGGTGAGTGAGTAAGTGAAGGAATGGGTGGATGACTGAGTGGATTAGTGAAAGGGTGAATGGGTGAATGGATAGATAATGAGAGAAAGGAGGGATGGGTGAGTGGGAGGATGGATGAGAGAAAAGGTAAATAGATGGATGTATGGGTGTAAGGGTGGATGGATGGGTAAAAGGGTGGATGGATGAGTGAAAGGATGGATGGATGAGTGAAAGGGTGGATGATGTGCGAGTGAATGGGTGGATGGATGAGTGAAATGATGGATGGATGGATTGATAAGTGAAAGGGTGGATGGACGGATGAATGAAAGGGTGGATGTAAGGATGGATGAGTGAGTGAAAGGGAGGGTAGATGGACAAAAGGATGGGTAGGTGAGTGAAGGAGTGAAAGGGTGGATGGATAAGAGAAAGGATGGATGAGAGAAAGGATGGATGAGTGATAGGGTCAATGGATGGATTCATGAGTGGATGAGTAGATGGGTGGGTGGGTGGATGGAAGGATGGATGGCTAAGAGAAAGGGGGATGGAGAGAGAAAGGGAGGATGGATGGATGACTAAAATGGTGAATGGGTGGAAGGGTGAGTGACTGGGTGGATGGATGAGTAAGTGAAAGAATGGCTGGATGGGTGAAAGGGTAAATGGATGGATGGATGGACGAGTGTACGGATGGATAGGGTGAAAGGGTGGATGGAGGGATGGATGAGTGAAAGGGTGGATGGAGGGATGGATGAGTGACAAGATAGATTGAAGGATATATGATGGATAGGTTTGCAAATGGTTGAATATGTGTGACCATGGATGGGCACACAGATGGAAGGACATGGTGAAATGAATGAATGGTGAAAGACTGAATGATGGATGAAAGAATGATTACACCTTGTAGCCCCATTATCTTAAGTACATTGACTTTCACATTTATATGAGTCATTGTCTTTACATAATATGTGGGTGATGTAACGCACTCCCACACCCTGCCGTACATGGGATGAGTAGCACTATAAAAGAAATCAAATACAGATGAGGGACGGTCTATGCGAAGAAGAGGGGCACCATTGGAGGGTGGTAGCAAGGCCGGACTGGCCGCACCGGGTATTAGGCGTTTCCCTGGGAGGCTGGAAAGGTGGGGGCGGTTTTGTTACTGGGGGCTGACACTGCAAAGTTCCTTGTATATCCAGCAGTTTTTAGGAAACAATAAAAGCGCCATCACTTATATTCAGATGTGGTTCACCAGTGTCTGGTGACTAATGTACCTGCTGGAAGATTGAGTTTTGAGCTGCGTAATAAGCCTCTGTCATTTAACCACACCCACTCACAAACCTGCAGTTAACTAAACACACTTATTGATTTGGACATTATTTGCCGGATATGGCCAGGGATATGAGGGTGGCGGTCGATTATGTGGTGTACGAGATTCCAGAAATTTCTGTCAGGTGGTGGGGGGGCCCGTAATTTAAAAAAAATCAGCTGAGGGGGCTCAGCCTACAAAAGTTTGAAGACCTCTGCATTAAGGGCATCCTCGACAATGACACTGGACTCTGCATTGTAACCTCGCAGCTCCTCAGAACTGATTCATCGACGCAACTGTGTGACACATTCTTGACACCTGCCTTCACATCACAAGCCCTCATCGACGAGACCCTTGACGATGATGCAAGATCTTGCATTGCAGCCTTACCACAACTTGGAACTGACCCATCGCTTCGGCTCTGTGATGTATCTTCGATGTGGGTCCCCGCAATGCTCCACAAACCAGCATTCAAGGTACTTTGGTCAGGGGTCTCACTGGGTCCCTGCAGCCATTCCGTGCTCCATCGCGGTCAACCTAAACTTTGTACTGGTCCGGCGTGACCAGATATCCACATGTGGTGATTTGTGTTTTATGGTGCTATTTTCACTGAAATCCATAAACCTGCTTATCCTCAGTTCTACTGATTGGATTTTTTCCATTTTGGTCTTGTTTTATTTATTAGAAATTACTCTATTTTTCTAATCTGGTGTGGGATCATTTTGTGGTGTGTTTTCACTGTGTTACTTTTTGAAGTGTTGCACAAATACTTTGTACGTTACCTCTAGGTTAAGCCTGACTGCTCTGTGCCAAGCTACCTGGGGTTGAGCACAATTTAATTTGGGGTTTGCTTGTGACTTCACCCTGACAAGAATTGTGGTTGCTGCTTTAGAAGGGTTTCACTTCAGTCAACCAGTAATCCAATTTCTTACAAGTATGAATAGTTTAATTCCTAAATTTAAAAAACAAATCGCATATAAAATATGAGTTGTTTCGGGCATGCATGTGATCATCGAACAGTGTCAAATGTAAGACACATGTATATGAAATTAAGGCTGTGATACAAAGTTTAGTTTGTAAGCAGATAATCATAGGTTTTGAGGAATTATCCTTTGAAAACATATTTGAGTATAGTCCTCAGAGGTATGTTTGAATTGCAAAATGGTTCACTTATCTCCTGTCAAAAGGGCAGTGGGTGCCTGTCATGTGGGTAAGATCTCCTAAACATTAGCTTCACTTGCTTCTTGTTTACGTACAATGACATACTGTACTTAGTTTTGCAGTACAGAACCTTTCACATAACACACAGGTGTTAACATAATACTAGTGTGTCATGAGCTGTATAGGCCTAGAGATATATATGTGGATTTAAGTGGTACATAGGTAATATAAGCAATAACATATACTCTACCTCTAAATTCAGGATTATAATTGTCTTTTACTCCCTCTGTCTGTGGAAATGAGTAGTTTCTCAAGTGAATGTGTGAACCCGTAAGTTTGTTTAGTGAAGGATTTGCAAAAAAGAAGCAGTTTGATCACTTATGCAACATAACTCTGAGGATAGTGACACATGGAGTAGGAGTGCATTGCAGATCTTGGGAGAATGTATGTAATATGTTGGAGAAAAGCAGGATGTGTTTCTTTCTGAATTGGGGTTCCGAAATATATTTTCCATGAAGGTACAACATGAAAAGCAGATTGCTGCACTAGGTAGCACTAGAAAGCTTAGCTTGGTATGGTGCCTGCCTTTGTATTTTGGACACACCTACTTTGATGTCATCTTCACTGGGGAGCCAGTTCAAAGATTTTTTGTCAGCCATTAGTGGTGCTGTTGTATGTTGAATTAGATGGGCCCTGCTGCTGAGCCTTCAATGGTAGCGAACAATCTTGGGGTTAAATTTGAAATTAAGTTGTCTTTGAAACCCCAGATTCTGTTTGTAGTGGGCACATGTTTCTCTCTAATCTGGGTTCTGAGGAAGACATTAAATTTCCTCCCAATGGAAACTCGAAAAGCAACCGTGCATGCAACAATAACATTGAGGATTGACTATGCCAATGCCCTGTATTTAGGGCTTCCTAACTACTTAGTGACTGACTGCAGATAGTGCAGAATTCTACAGTCAGGCTGACCATACAGATCCCATGCAGACAACCCTTAGACCACCACCTCAAAGAGTTGTAATTGTTACCGGTAAGGAAACATAGGGGCCTATTAGCAATAACCGGCGATAATTATCGCTAAGCGCAGTTAGCGCTTGGATAATTATCGCCGGCTATCGCAGGTTTCTATCGCGGAGATAGCGTGCTATCAGCAACGCTTATCTCCTAAGCGATAGAAACCCTGGAAGAACAGTGTGAATATCGCTTGAAAACAAGCGATATTCACACTGTGACCAGTGTTAGCTAGGTGATAGGGCGAGGGGATTTAGCCATGTAATCCACCTCCCATTGGATTACATGGCTAAATCAGATCTGGACCAGGCGTTAACCAACCAGCGCTAAACGTGTTTAGCGCTGGTTCGTTAATCACCTCCCCTGCCTCGCTAATAGGCGATAGCGAGCTTAGCGACTGTTTCCAGTCGCTTTTAGGTTGGGAACGCCTACTTTGCATGCCATTAGCGATAAATATCGCTGGCATGCAAAGCGGCACCCAACCCGGTCGCTATCGCCAAGAAGCTGTCGCTAACAGCAGTTAGCGACAGCTTGCTAATAGGGCGTTAGAATTATCGCCGCTTTAGCGGGAAAAAGTCCCGCTAAAGCGGCGATAGAGCCCTTGATAATATGCCCCATATTCTCTTCAATGCACTGCTAATAGGCCATTGTGCCTTTTACAAATCTACTATGAAATACCTTACTAACAGGTTTAATCATTATTAACTTGCAAGATTACTGCGATCATCAGATACTCTTTTGCTGAAGACTCCCACAGACTTCACGGGTTCACCTACCCTGAAAACCTTCCTCACCCTGCCAAAATTGTTTTCAACTCCATTAATTTGAATGAGACCACTCAAACTCACCCTCCTTGTAGAATCACATGGTTGAAAGGTATATTATGGTGTTATATTAAGCAGGAGAAGTGGTGGTTAAGGTTCTTACTACCTGTGAACATCCTTCTTTATCCCAAAAAATCTAATGGAATTATAAATACCTAGGAATAAAAAACTTGCAGGGGAATTTTATTGTATAGGAAGTTAGGGCTTAAAAATGATAGGCCTGATGTAATGAGGCCAGGTCTCAACCCAGTCAATGTTTTGTGCACACTGAATGGTTTTTGACTTGTCCTTCATTTTGCACTTCAAAGACATGTCAATGTAATCTAGTTGGTGCAATGTGCAGGTGGTAATTTTGAAAAGCAGCAAGTTGAACTCAGGCTTCTAACCATCTGAGCTTATGTGTTTATGGAGAGGGATTTATGCATGATATATCATTCTAATGAGGATACTGTATGGCCCAGGCTATAAATAAACTAACAAGATATATGTACTGCTTTCTTTATTTAAGCTGCTGTTGTAGCGTAAACATGTTTGGCCTTGTGAATTATTTTGTTTGATTTAGTTTCTCTAGTAACAGAATAACCTCAGCTACTATATCAAACCACCTAGGTCCTCTGGTGGATCTTATTCTATGCTGAAAGGGCCTGGAATATTTAGGGGATGAGCGATTATCATATGAGGTCCTGGAATGTAGCTAATAATCAATAATAGGAGCAATCTCCCATGTAAAACACTCTCTTAATTAGTTGATCATCAAATCAAATTTGAATTCAGCCACAACCAAATAAATGAAACAGAATCAGCAGAATCTTTTATCATAATATATTTTTGGTTAAGAATAAAAGGATTAGGATACAGTATTAATTTCAAATTAGATCTGGTTTAATAAGCATTTGCAAATTCTGAGAGAGTCAGAATTTAAAGAACTATCTTCCTCAGCTGAGGGAGATTATATTGCCTCTAGAATGGTGAATTAGCAGGAAATCAGTTGAATCTCACACCAACCCTCTTTGAAAGTTCTGCAAATTTCAAATGACCAGTTCCAGTTCATAGACTGAGTGATCTGGCTCAGTCTGCACTGTGGCGTCAATGCCACAGCTACTCTGTTATGAACCCTTTCAGCCGAAAAGGTTCCAATATGATAGCATACCAGCCGGCAGCAAACGCAGTATTTCATCACAGTTCGCGTTGTTTAAGGAAGTCCAAATCGTCAGTCTGTGTACTGCAAGATGGGTAAAGGGGTGATGTCCCTTAGTTCAAAATTTAGGCAAGTATACTCCATCGGTTCCAGGTTTACACCCCTTGACATCACCAAATTTGTCTGACCTCTCTGTCCCATTAGTCACTCTTGATAGGATGAGATGACGTACTGAGTAAAAAGTGTACAAAACCGGAAGAATTAAGCAATCCATTACACGCAATTTCCTGAGAACCACTGTAGTATTGTCATACGATTGTTTGTTGCATTTAGAAAGTAGGCGTGTCCATGCTCTCATCTCTTGTCAGTCCATTCTCAAGCATTGCTCCAGGAAATAACACTTTTGTTGCAAGTCTAATCAAGTAAGCTACAAACATGAAAGGAGACGATTGAGTGGAAACTTCACGAAAAGTTCTCATAGGCTTTAGACTATTCAGTTCATAAGTTCATACAAGGAAAGGAAGCAAAGTTTGAGGCCTTCATGAAACTCAGCTCATTGACGATGAATTTGTGCTAAAATATGAATCACACATTACATAGAACAGTGCATTAATTCTTCAATTAAGTATATTAATATCATCCAATTATACATTTTAATTAATTCATGTATGTATAGGGTACTCATACAATTTCAACACTCACTATCATTTCACATATCATTTTGTAAGTCTCTTTTGCACATTATACTTTAATACATCACACAGGATTAAAAGCACACTTGAAATAATCTTTTACAAAGTGCAAATCATAACACAACCTTAGGTAACGCTTACTTCTCTTGTCAATGTCAGTGCTCAGGTTATACATTCTAGTATTATTATCTGTTTTCTAATACATGAAGCAATTTTATGCTTATATAGATTTCTGTATTATCATTTATTTACAACGTTCATCTATGCATAAGAACACGTCACTAAAATCTCAATTTTCACATAAACTTGTTGACTGTTAAGTGTTATCAGAAATCTATTTCTAACATTCTGCCTGCTTTTATGATGCAGCATCTAAATCAGAACATCAATTGTGTGTTCCTTGAAATATGGTAACCTCATGCACATTTTGTCATTATCATGTAACATAGTGTCACAATCCATATTCTATGCAAAGATTGTCGTAATATTGATTGAAAACATCTCTGCTCCATCACTGCTAATTGTTTGGGAGTTATGAGTGATCACACAAAGTAGATGACAGATGATAGAAATATACTTCTGAGGGTACTATCATAGCTATTGCTTTTGGCTAGGAAAGGACGTGCTCTGCAAGGACATACAAATAAACATTCAAATCTAATGAAACTCTTGTCACATTGAGCAGACATGGATTCTTCACAGCTGAAAGCATGACTTTGTTGCACAGGATATAAATGGATGAAGTCATCAATAAAACTTTGTCAATTATGTCAAATGCATTTCTTCGGATTGGTTTCCCAACATCCATCTCAACCACAAAATATCTCTGGATGCACCGGCATCCATCTCTATACAAAGTGACAACACTACATTTTCCTACCCTGCATAGCCTTGAAAGTTCTGCCACTCCAGGAGACCCTCATGCAGGCGTCCCAAGCTAAGGGCATCAACTGTTTGGACATGTTTAAACCTGAATGACTTAGGGCCAGAACCCTTGGTGTCAAGGCAAGTTGTTCATCATCATGTGTATCTCAAACACCACAACACACACTATTTCTGCTTGCATCCCAAGGTTCAACAAACATGCGCATCATACTTGCACATCTAACACTAACAACGTCATTCACATACCACTCTCTAGAATACAATCACACCACATCACACCATCTTCAGTTCATGCTCATCAATGTACACTCAGCAATACGTCCCACCTGACATTGCTGACATCTTCACTCACTACAAACTAGAAACTCACTTAATCATGGATATCTGGTTCATCCCCTCTTCCACATACTTTTATGATGACCTCCTTCCCTCTGGTACATCAACCAATACATAGACCTTTCATTCAAAATTGGAAGGGGACTTGCAGTCATACATAAGTCAGCATGGCCCTTAACCATCTTCACCATAGCTACACCTAAGTCTTTGTTATATTATGTTATATGTTTTTGCAAATAATGTATCAGCCACAAGGGTTTTCTGGTGCTGAGCAGTTGTGTGTACCTAGCCCTGCCTATGGCAGGTTGGTTGATTGTAAAGTCAGATGTTCAGCTTCAAGTGGAATTCAAGATGAGGAAGAGAGGAGAAGGCTTTGATGTGGACTTGGAGCCCATACCATGCTTCAGGAGTTATGTAAGAAAACGCACATCCTCCTGATCTGGTTCTGATTATTCGTGGGATGTGTGTGAGTAGGAGTCCTGCCGAGTGGAGGTGTCTGGGTGGTTGGTTGAATGAGAATGCAACTGTTCAGGTAGGTATAGCCTAAGTTGTATAGTTTCTTGAATGTTTGAGTGAGGAGTCTGCGTGTTTGTGTATCATGAGCTAGTGGAGCTCCCTGAGGTGTGGTGTGTTGTGAGTTCTGTGTGGCAGGTTGATGATGAATCTGGCTGCCGAGTTCTGGATGGTTTGCAGTCTAATAGTGAGTTGTTTGGTGATCCCGGCATAGAGGGTGTTCCCATAATCCAACTTGCTGATGACTACGGACTGAGTGACAGTTTTTCTAATGTTGCTTGGGAGCCATTTGAAGATCCTTTCAGCATCTTCAGGGTCTGGAAGCAGAATGACTTGTGCAAATACATGTAGTTATCTGTTTTTGATTGTTCTGAAATTCCTGACGTGGGTGCTAGGTATAGGTATGGGTTCGAGTTTGTCCGGTCACCAGTTGGAATCTCATAGTGAGGTGTTCTTGCCAAAGATCATTATTTCTGTCTTTCATGTTGAGCTTGAGACAGTTGGCTTTCATCCAGTTATTGACTTTGGTCATGCAGGCCGTGGACTTGTTTCTTGTGTTGGTGTTTTTGCAGACGGAGAGTATGATTTGTGTGTTGTCGGCATAGGAGATGATGTTGATTGTATGTGCAGAGATGACAGTGGCCAGAGCGATCATGTGTTGAAGAGGGTGGGGTTGAGCGCTGACCCTTGAATCACTCCTTAGATGAGTTTATGGGCTCCCGAGGAGTAAGGTGCCAGTTTGGGTTCTATCTGTTAAAAAGGAGCCGACCTAAAGAAGAGCGGGTCCTTGGATGCCAATTTCATGCAGGAGCCAGATGAGGATGATGTGTAAGACTGTGTCAAATGCTGCAGAGAGACCAAGTGAATGAGGACTGCTGTGTCGCCTGTGTCAAGGATCATGCAAATGTCGTCTGTGGTGTTGATTAGGTACTGTGGTTGGGCATGAATCTGGAATGCGTGGCATCAAGGAGCTGGTGATTCCTGAGGTGGTCAGAAGTCTTTAGAGCTCCTCTCCTTTTCTCTCTGAGCCTGAAAAAGAGCTTCATTTCATGTGATCTACAGAGCACGTGGAACCCACAAGGACTTTATAGAAGAAATATCATTACTCATCACGTCTGCCTCTATTAAATATTCTCACCCCACCTTGTTCGGAGCCTTCAGTCTGTCCAATGACGGCAGCAACAAAACCATGACGGAAGCACTCAACACCAATCACCAGCCCAATTCACATCAAAGGCAACACAATCCACCTGATCCTCTCTAAACCCACAATATCAACTGCCAGCCCTTCATAATATCCTGGACTGATCATCTTGTGTTCTCATTCAGTATCACACACCACTCTGCCACATCATGGACATCGATCTAGAAGAACTCCAAAAAGAAATGCTGAGAACCTACCAGCACTCAACAGATGTCAACACCCTTCTCAACATCTACAACCCCATTGTGATAAATCACATATAATACTGTACTTCTCTGGAAAAATTGTGCCTAAGCTTTCAGCCCCTGGCACACACATATGAAGAAACGAGACGAGATGGAGAGCTCAAAAAGCCAGGAAGTAAGGTCGTCTTCCAGAGTCACCACAGTTAAAGTCAACTACTACAAGACCATCCAACAATGGAGCAATCAATAGAAAAAGTCTTATTTATGGTTGATAAACAGTCAACTCAATCCCACATCCAGGTATCCCCTATCAGCCAACAGATGCAATTTTATCAACCTTTCTTCCAAAAAGAAAATCAGCAAAATCAGATCTAACATCAGCAATTCATCATCATCATCATCTACATGATACTATTATCAGCTGCCAATGCCAAACGTCTAACTGGCCATCCTTCAACACTATTTCCTACATAAAACTCTCCATCATTCTGAAGTCAGTCAAAGCCACTGCCTCCAAAGGTGACATGCTTCCCTCCTCCATCAGCAAGCCTCTGCAAGGAGAAGGTCTCACCCTCCCTTCTTCAGAGTGTCAACACCACACTAACCCAGGTCACCATCCAGGACAGCCTGAAGACCGAATAGATCCTCCCTTGCTGAAAAAGCCTACACTAGATCCAGCTGATCCTGACAACTTCTGTCCTAGAATCCACCTATAATTATTTGGAAAAGTATTCAAGAAGGCAGCCCTCACCTTGCAACAGAAGCACATTAACAAGAATAACCTGCTTCAAAACTATGTAGTTCAGACCATGTGACAGAACTGAAACAGCGATGCTCCAAGTAGTTAATGATGACCCTTTCCTCAATTATCATGGTCCTGCTCCACCTCCCTGCAGCTTTTGTCAATGTTGATTATCCAGTAGTGATCCTTACTTAATCACGTACTATTATGCTGACTGGCATGTAGGACAGCAACAAAGGACCTTATCTACTATATGTCTTGGACACATTTCTGTACAGTTCCCCATATGTGGCTCAGAGTCTTCATTCCTGTTTCCACAGTTCCCTTCAGATGATCTTTGGCCTTCCTCTCTTCCGTTTGCCTTATGGGGTCCAGAGTAGTGCTGTTTATGTGATAGAGTCCTGTTCTCTTCTGATGGTGTGTCCTATCCATCTCCATCATTTTGTTCGAATGATGGTGCCCACTGTACATGCTCTCTTGCTTACATCTGGTGAGCAGTTCCTAGTTGAAGATAGTTTTCATCCAGAACATGTGCAAGATTCTCTATGTTTACTGTTGTGGAAAGCTGACAGTTTGGTGATATTGCTTTTTATCATCAAGCAGAATTCTGATCTATTCAAGAGTGTCGACAGAGTGCAGCTCTGGTAAAGCCTCCGCTTGGTGTTGGTGTTGTACCGAGATGACCTTCACACATTGTTCAGCATCCTGAAGACAATCCTGGCTTTGTTCAGTCTGCTTTTGATGTCACTGCCTGCCCCTCCTTCATGTCTGATAGTACTGCCTAGTTAGGTAATCTCTTTGGTCATAGCTAGCTCCTCTCCATCCATCTTGATTGGTGAAGAGTTTAGCATGCTGAGTGGCATGAATTCAGGCCCACTTGCTGCGTATAGATGTTGAGCCAAGATGTCTTTTTCTGCATATGCTAGGGTGTGTGAGAGAGCAAGGCTAGATCATCCATATAATCAAAGTCCTCCTGTGTAGAGAATAAGGTCCATCTGATACCTCTGGCTTTTCTTCAATTGTATGTCACATCACCCTATTGATGACTAGGTTGAGGAGCAACATTTTCATCATGCATCCCTGTCTCACACTGACCTTGATTTTGAAGCTATATTCACGAGCTCCTACCTTGCAGGTACAATTATCTTCATCATAGAAGCTCTTCATGGGGAGAACTATCTGCTGCGGTATGCCATGGGCTCTCAGTATACTGTAGTGTCTGTCATGGCAGATACTGTCAAAGGCTTTCTCAAAATCAATGAAATGGATCTATAGTTATCCCTGTAATTCCTTGCACTGCTCTATGATGTTGCATACTGTAAGGATGGGATCAACACACCGTATGCCATTGCAGAACCCAGTCTATTATTTTCTTAACTGTTTGTCCACAGCATCAAAAATGCTCTATCTATTGATTTTCACCAGGATTTTACTCCGGATTGACAGAAGGGTGATTTCATGCCATTGTTACAGTTGGTTAATGCTCCTTTCTTTGGAATATTGATGATGATGCCTTGGTTCTAGTCATCTGGTATTTTCTTTCCCTCCCAAATTGATGTAAACTGTGGTTGGTGAATTGTGGCTGATGTTTCGGGGTCTGCCTTGAACATTTCTGCATTTAGGTTGTCTTGGCCAGGAAACTTTCTTTTCTTGAGGGATCGGATGGCAGTGACGATTTCTTCTTGCTGGGTGATATTCACATCCAAGTCTGTCTTTGCTTCTTGGATGTCTTCGTTTGTTGGTACTGGTCTGTTCAAGACTTTTTGAAGAGCTTTGCCCAGCGTGCTTCCTGGTCCTTCTCTGTTGTGAGTAATCTGCCTTGCTTGTCCATGACAGGGATCTTGTATGCTGCATGTAATTTACCATTGACTATCTTTGTGATCTTGAAGACCTTTACCCATTCTCCTCTACTGGCTCCCTCCTCTGCTTGGCTGGCAAGGTTATCCATATAAACCCACCTGTCTGTTTTTGTCATTCTTTTGACTGTTTCCTTCTATATGCTGTTGCTTGAACTTCTCCTGCAGCCCCTCAGATTTGGCCTCCTTAAGTTTCATTTTTGCTTCCCTCCTGTCTTCACTAGCTTGCCACGTGTCTTGTCTTATGCATTCTTTTCTCTTCCTTGTCTTAGGATCCAGGCATGTTTCACTGCTCTTCACATATACTGAAGAAATATGTTTCAGTTTTTTCTTGACTGCATCTGCAGCTGACTCAGATGGATCTTTCATGTCTACTAGGTGTTGGATCCTGTTTTTGATTTGGAAGACATATGCCTTCTCGGTTTTGGGATCCTTTAATTTTGCCATATCGAGTACTGTGATCTTAATGGGTTTTTTTCCTGTTTTTATAAGCTTCAGCTACACAAGAGTGGTCACTAGATGGTGATGTCTGTTCCCCTCCTCACTCGGACATCTTGCAGTGAACATATATGGGTGCTAATATCATCAGGAGGTCAATCTGGTATCTGCCCCTGCCATTGGGTGAGCACCAAGTTAGTTTGTGAATATTACAGTGGGGTAGCGAATACCTCATATGACTAGATCATGTGTGGTGCAAAAATTCCAACCGTCTTTCTCCATTGTCAGTCATTATTCCATCACTCTGTCATGGTTTGTGTTGTCATTTCCACTTTAGCATTCAAGTCTCCCATCCCAATCTTCAGGTTATGGTTCAGCACGACTTCAAGCACAGCTTGTATTTGCTGGTATAATATGTCCCTGACTGTATCCTCTGCATCATTTATTGGAGCATAGCACTGGATAATGGTCGTGTTGATGTGCCTGCCTTTTAACCTGGCTGAAATGAGTCTGCTGTTGACTGGCTTGCACTCAAATTAGCAATTGCCCTGCCCCCTTGCTCAGGATGATGGCTACTCCTTCATGATGCTGGTCATCTTCCATTCCCGAGTACAGTGCCATCTTTCCGGTGGTGTTTTTTATTCTGCCAGACCCGGTCCAGCATCTTTTGCTGACCCCCAGATTCTGTAAGTTGTAGCGCCTCAACTCAGATGTTATTTGAGCAGTAGGGGTAAGTGGAATTTGAAAGTGGTGGGGTGTAAGTGTGACGGATGAATCATAGCATGAACAAGCAAAGCGAGTGAGCCTGATATTTATGAGGGGGGATAGGGGGGTTCTCCCCCGGGAAAATGTTACAAAATGGGTGTATTTCGGTGCAATTTTCAGCACTATTTCTGTGATAAATTAATGAAAAATATAGGGGCCCATTAGGATGTCGGGCGGAAGCACTACCGCCGTGCTGGCGGATGCAAAAACCACCAGTTACCGCCTGCACGCAGCAGTCCACACGCCCGCCCGATTACGATGCGAAAAGTCAGCCAAACACCGCCGGCAAGCCAGCGACACCGTCCGCCATCAAAGTGCGCCCGTACACGTAGCGGCGCAGCACAATTGACACACACCGTCCGACGAAACACGTACCGCCCGGCGTACAAATTACGATGCCGCACACAAACTGAACCCACGGCTAAGAGACACCGTACGTCAAACCGAGCGGTAACACGAACGCCGAGCACGGACACCGAAGAAGCGGCACCCCGAGCATGAATCCAGCACTGCAGGCCCTCCCTATGCTCTATCTGATGCACCACCAAGGACGCAACGTACCGCGAAGACGCAGGTAGGCACACATACAACAAGTGCACGCAAACAGCGCACACAGTGCAAGGGCGGAAAAAGCGGACAACCCCCCACCCCGCGTGTACACGACACATCTACCATAGCATCCACATATGACACACAGGCCAAATTGTAACATCTCGTAACACATGTGTACACACCACCTGGGACTAGGAACCAACCACCCCGTCTCGGCCCCAAAGCGGCGATGACGCTGCCACACATGCGCACAACGCAGAGGCCAACCGCAGCGCCATGCATGCGTCGCACACAGACACAGGGACACAACCAAGCAGCACACACACCAGCCCCACCCCGAATGCACATGACACGTGACAGGCCTGCCACAGACATGTCCCCAACGCCCAATTCACGGACAACACCCAACGTCACACAACCGACGCACACATGTCAGTGAAGTCACGCAACAGCAGGACACACCCCAGTGCAACAAACATGGCGAAGCACACAGCGGCGGCAACACCAACTAGGAGAAGCAGGGCCCCTTCGGGAAGAGGAACGCCAGTACCACACTGAAACACCCATACCACCCTGCACATATGAACAAGACATACAAAACGGAACACCAAAGAGCCCGGGGACCGACAACAGGTGGCCCAAGAATAACACTCACACACAAGGCCCAACGCAGAGCGGAAAGGCAGCCTGCCGCCCACACAAGGGAGAGCAGACAGCACTGAATGACCTTCCATTCCAACTCCAAAACCATAGCCCTACGAAAGAAGCCGGTGAATACAGCCATTGTCCAATAAAAGACCAACACAGGCATGCAGAGGAGACCGACCACAGGGCAGATAGCGCATATCACAGAAGAACACAACGGACGGGAAAGAATAAAGAAAACACTCCCCCATGTCGGCCCCATGCAAGTTAATTGGAAGGAGTCACACATCAGTGACCTTGAACTGTCTGAGAAGCATGTGGGATGAGGGCCCGTGTCCTCCGCACAAGCCAACAGAACACAAGTCCTGTCTCCCTACGACTACACAGAGCTCACAGCAACCTCGGAGCGTGCACATTGCAGACTGCACCCACAGCCGGAGCACGCCACCACAAAGCACCGCTGCAAAATGGCAACCGCAACACACCTACCCAACTACGCCGGACAGGTCAAGCTGTACAAAACCAACCTGATACATATATTGGGATGCGAACTCCTGTCCCTGCTGAACGTAAGTTACCGACTGACTTACCGCATCACATTGTTCAGCTGCGTCATACCCGTCTTCTACTGTCGGAGGTGTCCCTACCAGCATCCCGTGGAGATGTGTCTCTCCAACCCGGCATGTCTAAAGGCGGACCTGCTAGCACTACTCCTCCCTCTGGACGCACACGACAGGGCCTGCTCTGCCTATGGGGGCATGGCGTATGTGGCCAACATCGCACCCGCACTGAAATGGGACCACTGTGCCTCCACACGACGGATCATCGAGCACAGCTACATCGAATGTCACCCAGCATGCCCCATCATGGTCCTCCAAGGGACAACTTACGAACAACACCTTGACAGCCACCATCCGCTACATTGGCTGGCAAACATAAACACCACCAATGACATGGAAGCCCTGCTGGACGGCATCGCATACCTGACAACCTGTAAATTCGTCGGACCCCAACGCAGGTTCCCGATTGACCTATGATGTCCAACCCCGCACCCATGCTTAGCTTCCGCACGGACTGGCCAGTCACCACCACAACAGCCATACCAAGCGACCGGCAACAATTACCACACCATCAACGACATCGCCATGACATCGGATATGACCGGGACATGCACACTGTTCCCCATCACATCCAGGAACACCGCATGCATCGTGGGAGGCAGTGGCATGGGGTCTGTGCATCGCACCCACATGGACGGAACTGCACGAACAACCAGGACACAACATGGATCCAGCGCCCATGGACACACACACCGCTCAGTGGACATGAATAGGTCGCCTGGAGTCTGTGGAGTGCTGCACCCCTCCCACCCCCGCCCGGGAATCCCATACCAGGACCTTTGCACGGACGACAAGTGCAAACAACAACAACACGACCCCAGTGACTGTGACATGTCCAGTAACCACCACATTGCAACAACAAGTGGCACGCCGCTGCATGCACGCAAGCACATGCCCTGATGTCATCTCACATGCACGCGTGCATGAGGAACAACCGCAGCAAACCTGTCACATGGAACTGAGATGGACTGTGCCCATGATGCCAAGCGGTCTGGTAGGCTACTTGTATACCGTCTGTGTCAAAGTCCGCAGATCCGCAGCTATACGTAAATGTACATTAGCACAGCCTTGGCCAAGCAGATGTAACTCTGAAGCCCACATCCCACATGCAACAGCCAATCACATGTAACCCCACACCCTATCCCATTTGTAATCATGCTCAGTATATCCTCAACATGTATTCCGCTGCCAGTAGTGTCCACTATACTGCATCACAGAGGACAGAAGACTCAATATAATGTTTGAAACCAAAACTGTCTCCGCTGACTCATTTCACAAGTACGAATGAGAGAGGATGAGAGTATGTGAAGTACACGGCAGTCGTGACATGACCATGTAGTCCACTGGTATTGGATGTCAACGCAAATGAGTAGCACAACTGTGGAAGACACACATGTGTCGTGTGAAGTCGTATGGACGCAGTGCTCAGGTGGGTGGGTGCGGCGGGTAGATGCGCACATGCCAAGTTGGAGCATGCCGTGTTGGGAGGGGTCATGAACAGTACACCACCGCTTCCCTGGGCATTGTGAGAGGACACCTGTCGGGGAAGTGAACACGTGTGTGCACAGCAGCCGGGCACACGAACAATGCGGAACCAGGCGCACACGTCAGCCCACCCTCCGTGGACTAGCTGGATCCTGTTGTGCGCCCGCCATGCCCCTTGACAAGGCACACACAGCCCCAGTCGACCAGGTGTAACCCCAACATAGTCAATCCGCACAGGCGATACAGGGCACGGGATGGCAGTGGAGCATGGTGTGTGAGAGGTCTCCTCGCGCTCCTCCTGGTCATATCACGCAGGCAATAGAACCTCAACGTGTAGCATGGCACAAGTCAAATGGAAGTGTAGGGGACGCACCTCAGCACGAGCAGCACTGACGTCACGGGAGGTGGCTCGCACCATCCCATCCATTGCCCATTATACCAACCACGCCACATGCCATTGCGACTAAGTGCAAGCGCGTGTGCCACCACCCCGAGCCCTCCCCAGAGAGGCCAAAGAGTGAATGTGTGGGCCATCAGTCACAGACGGACGCGGCCTGGCCGCAAGGGCAGCCACAGCCACTGGGTGTCGCAGGTGGCGGATCCGGAAGGCGAAGACTGTGATGCATAGTCCATGCAGGCCGGGTCTCCATTTGGGGCACCACGCAGGTGGACGGTGTCCCACCACACATCATACCCTGAGACAGCCCACTCGTGCAACTGGACCCACACATACACTCCTTGCCCTCTCTGGTGCGAGCTTGGGGCTGCCTGTGCAAGCGCTAGCCTCGCAGGTGCACATGCATATTGGGGGAGCGAGGGGAGAACATGAGGGCTGGGGCGAAGATGACTGTATCACTGTCAGTGAGTACAAGGGATGACCCAGATGTGGAAAGGAAGAGACGTGTCCCGTGTGTACTGCAACTAGTCGCCAATCCAACTACCCCCCATGTCCGGAATGTAAGCCCGCACCTAGGCCCGCCCATCCGCCACATCGAATATACCACCAGCACAACAACCTTCCCATTCGAAACACTGACTGGGGGTGGCGACCAGTGAACAAACATGTGTAGCCTACCCACGCGTACATGTGGGCCCTCCATGATCCATGTCACCTGCGGCAAAGTCATGACATGCGCAATGAGGGTAGTGAGGTGAGCTGTCCGCCCCACGCACAGAAGGTGCATCAGCTCCACAGACCCAGCAGCGAGTCCAGCAGGGGTCACATGTGCAGGGGCAGCTGTGCCTGGTGTGAAGGCACATGCACATAGACAGCACATCGACCAATGTGTAGTCTGCCCACATCTACAGTCCATCATCATGCGGACATAGGAATTGTACACAGGGCAACACATCTTAGTGGGTGCACCCACCGTGACCAACAATGCGCAATCATCGACGTACCCGCCCTGTGCATGGCCCCCACCCAACGGAGGCACATCCAGTGCCACCATCCCACACACACAAGCCTTCCACGGAACATGCTGTGTCCAATGGTCAGTACAGAGTCAGCGCCCATCTGGTGGATCCTGAACAGGAGACACATGCACCCACATGATAGCTCCCACTATGTACGTCTGCCACCTGGCACGTGCAATGTAACCTCTCACCTGTGACGTGTGACTGCAAGCACACAGCCGTCTTGGCATGGGGCTGTCAATGTGGACACCTGTCAATGTTTCGGGAGGTGTGATCCGTACAGTGCTGTACATAGGGTGCAGTGCTGACACCTACTACTGTCTCATATCCCCTCGTGCCACAGGTCCCACTTGTTTTGGCCGCTCAGCCTGTGCCCACATCGTCGTCGTCGTGTGCCATACTCATCCAGCCTCGGAAGCAGTGCCATGCTCAGCAGACATTCATGTTGCCGTGGCGTTGCCGCTTGACGAATATGCAGTCAGTCCCCATCAGCACGCCCCGCAAGTCATTGGGGCCTAGATCCCCATGTGCATGACCATGGCAGTGGTTTGTATCACTAGCCATTGCCATTGGTGGGAGACCTGTGTAAGTGTATTGTGGCCGTGCCGTCCCTGCTTGACAGCTGGGCTGTGACTCATGTGCTTGCTCAGTCATGTCAGTGATGTGAATGCGAAATTGCTATGTGTTGTGTTGCTTTGACATGTGTCCACTGCCATCTTCCCTAGGCGGAGACCGAACATTGACCGCCCATACCAATTGCTGGCGGACATGGAGGATACTGAGGTCATAAGGAAGTTTCGGCTGGACAGGCCAACCCTGCATCGACTGTGTGCCATGTTGGAACCCCATCTCCGTCCCCGCAGGGTGTATCCGACAGCATTCACCCCCACGGCTAAGGTGATGGCCGCCATGCATTTCTTCGCCACTGGGTCATTCCAGCACACAGTGGGCAGTGGAGGAGGGATGTCCCAGCCCATGTTCAGCAAGGTGCTGAGGGATGTACTGGCAGCCATGATGCTGTGCCGAAACAGGTACATCAGATTCCCCAGGGCTCGTGAATTGGCGGCAGTGAAGGGTGCATTCTATGCCCTTGGCAGGATCCCACACGTCGTTGGTGCCATTGATTGCACAGATGTTGGCCTTGTTCCACCACAGGCCACTGAGCACCTGTACCGCAACAGGAAGCACACGCACTCCCTGAATGTGCAAGTGGTGTTCCTTGCGGACATGGTGATAACCCACGTGTGTGCAAAGTTCCCAGGCTCGGCCCATGACGCATACGTAATGTGCAACAGCATCTTGCCACGACTGATGTACAATCTGCAACAGGATCGTGGCTGTATTGTCGGTGAGTAGCGTGCTGGTTGTGCGATGCTGTCCCCTGTCCAGTTGCAATAGCAACGGTTCTCTGTGTCCCTCACACCCAGGTGACTCTGCATACCCGAATGGGGCATGGCTGCTCAGTCCATTGAGGAATCCTCGCACCCCAGCAGACGATCGCTACAATGAGGCACATGGGAGGACCAGACGTGTGGTCGAGCGTACCTTTGGCCTCCTCAAGTCCAGGTTCAGGTGCCTGGACCGCACCGAGGAGTGCGCTGGCGTACTCCCCAAAGAAGGTGTGCCAGATAGTGGTGGCGTGCTGCATGCTGCACAATCTGGCCATTCGGAAGCAGATCCCCCTCATTGTGGATGACGGAGATCAGCCAGGGCCCCAGCCCGCAGACCAGGACAGCTCGAGTGAGGAGGACAGCGGAGAGGAGGAAGCTGGGAATGTGCGCCAGCAGCTCATCGCCCGCTACTTCACTTGACGGTGAGTGTCCATGTACGACGGCTGATGTGTCTGTATTTGTGCAGGTGTGTGTGTGCTGTGTCAGGGTGGCCTTTTGTTCACTGCGTGCTGTGTGTCAACGCTCCATGCCCAGGTTAGTATGCCACTGATGGTGGCTGTGGCATTGTGCCCTATTGCTCTGTGCGATGTGTGTACATTGCTTGTAGTTGTTGACATGTACTGTGTGATGGGTGTGTGACACACTCATTGAATGTGCTCCTGTTCTGTCTCCCACCCCTAGGTCCCTACAGGCCCTCCGGTTCCATTGCCATGCCACGCATCAGGTGCCGTTCCGCTCAAGGTGGCCGTTGTATTCCGTACAATTAAAACACAGGGCACAGACAGCAGTTTGTGGAAGAGGTGCATTTATTTCAAACTGTGACATGTGATTGTGTGTAAGGTGATGACAAAAGTGGTGCGTGCAGTGACAATGAGCTGTCGGTCATGGCTGCGTGATGCTCAGGGTGTACCCACTGGTTCTATGTCCATAGTCCAACACACACATGCCATCCAGATGGCTGTGTGGAGTGGGATCGTAGTCCAAGTCAATGCAGTGGGTGGTCAAGGAAGGCTGGCTGGCTGCCTCACTTGCGTCTGGAGCGTGCGAAGTCCTCCCGGGAGATCTGTTTCCACTTCGGACGGCCCCTTCCACGTTTGCGAGGGGGTGCCTGCTTGCGATCTGCTGGTGGTTGAGGTGTGCTCACTGGCTGTGGATGCAGGGGAACTGGACACTGCTGCTCGACCCTGCGCCCCGGCAGGTGGTGGCGGAGGGGAGCTGCTGTCCCTGGCTGTGACCTCACCGCCACCACCAGCTGGCCCATGAGGTCCACGAGTTGGCCCATACGGGCGTCCATGGACCTCAGCACCCCCAGCACCTCACGCGTGTCTGTAGCTGACCTGGCCCATTGTCCTTGGGCCTCTTCATAGGCCCCAAGGACTCTGGCCATTTGAGGCAGGGCATGGCTCCCAGGGGAGGCTGGCGTTTCCCTGACCCTGCTCCTCCTACCAGTCCTGCTGCCACCGGCCTGCCCACTAGCCACATTGCTCACCACGGTCCTCGCCCTGGATCCCAGGGTGGATCCAGTCGTCCGGGCCACCACCTGCGCTGGGACTGGGGCCAGCGAAGACGTGGTGGCGGTTGCGGCAGTGGTAGTGGCCGCAATGACCGTGGTTGTGGCCGCAATGACCGTGGGTGTGGCCGCAATGCCCGTGGGTGTGGCCGCAATGACCGTGGGTGTGGCCGCAGCGACAGTGGCAGCAGGGGGCTGGGAATGTTCAGCAGCCCTGGATGATGGGTTGGTGGGTAGGAGGGGTCCTGGGGAGCGGCTGGGCCCTGGCACACTAGATGGGCCTGCTTGGTGGTCCGTGTCCGAAGAGGAGGACAGATCCTCCACATCCGTGTGTCCTCGTTGGGGGCTTGTAGGCTGGCTGTGCTGGCTGCTGTCTCCATCCCCAGCATCCAGCAGTTCGTCACCTGTGGAGAGAATGAGATTTGTTATTGTGTTGCACCTGGCGAAGTCTGTATTGGTTGTCTGACATTCTCCGTTTGTGCACTCTCGTGCACATGTGTCCCGGAGGCGGGTGTGTGGCTGTACAATCTGTTGTTGTGTGTGCTTGGCAATGGGACTGTGTGCTGTGCACATGTGGCATGGGACGGATTGGCTATGCCGATGGGTGTGTTGCTGTGCTCCTACTTATTGTGACTCTGGTGTATGCGGGCTCCAGGCCCATCCTGGGTCTGGTTTGTACTTTGCTTTTGGGGTGCATATGGAGCGGCTTAGGAACGCATTTGGCAACATGGGGGTCATGCCCCAGGAACGCATTTGGGATGGAATATGCTTTTGGGCTACATGCTGTGAGCCATGGGTGCCGAACGTGACATGTGTTGTGGCAGCATGACAGTGCATGGTCTGAGGTGTGTGCATGCCTGACATACCCTGCATATTTGCTGTCTGTTGTGATTACTGGACATGGCATTGGACGCATCGTTATGAGTGTGTGATGGTTGTGTGCCACCCGACGTATTGCAGTTGTCCCATCTCCTTGGTGTGCGTGCTGCCCTGTGCCATGTGCATCACTGCAGTGCTCGGGGGGGGGTGTGGCCCATGTTGTGTGTTGTTGCTCACAGTGTGGCGTGCGCTTCATTGACTTCTGGCACATGGTTGTTCATGGGCATGTATCTTAGCGTGACTGCTGTATGTGTGGCAGCTGTGCGGATGACATGCCTTTCATGAGACTGGGGCTGACGGATGGGATGGATGGTATGTTGTATGTGCATGGTGTGTCTGTGTGTTTGATGGGTTCAGTGGTGTTCGTGTGCATTTATGTTGTTCCGCTCTGTTGCGTCTAGTGTTGTTTGTCTTACATAGGCGTAGTTGTGGGGTGTGTGGTTGACAGGCAGTAGGGGCTACATGGACAGGACTTCAATGGTGTTTCGGTTGTGTGTGATGGGTTGCACAGTGGCTGCCGTGTGGTACTATATTCAGTGTGGCTTGTGCATGCAGACGTGGCTCCTTGGGTGTTGCTGTGTCTGTGATGGGTCATGTGGGGTGTGAGTCTGTGGTTCATGTCCGTGTGCACATTGTTCACTTGTTCGTGACAGTGGGCGGTGCTGCGTGTTCGTCTGCTACGTAACATGTCCCATGTGTTGGTCGTGTTCACGGTCCTCATGCCTCCAGTAATCCAGCCCTGTCCAGTTTCCCACCTGCAGGTTGTTCGTGCGTGCACTGTACTGGATGCCACATGGTTCTAAGCGGGGGTGCTCCATGTTGCAGGTCTGTGGGGGTGGGGGCGGTGTTGTGGGTCGTGGTGATGGCTGGACACCCACTGACACCGATTGTTGTGGACCGTGATGTCTGCCTTTCGGCTGTCGGTGTGCACTGCGGTGGCTGACACGTGGGTGTGGGGTGTGGGGGATGCTCCTCCTTGCTGTGCTGTGGGACTAGGGGCCTGGTGTGTGTTGTACTTGAGCTGTCCACCCTCCCACCCACTGCACTTTGTGTTCCTGCCACTTACCTGTTACTTGTCGGTTAGTGCAGCTATGGCGTACACATGGGTGTGGTGGGTGCTCGTTGTGGCGCTTCTGGCATACTTGGGGACCTGTTGGTGGTTACGTGGCTGGCTGAGTGTACACATGCCCCCACGTATCTTACAGTTGTTAGGTTTGGGCTGTGTGTGGTGGTGTCTGTTGCATGTGTGTGTGATGTGTTGTGTATTGTGTGCTGGACATGGGGGTGTTTGTCCCTGGGAGCTGTGGCATGGTGGTAGTGCATGTGAGTACATAGCGGTGTGCTGGTATACATTAGTTTGTACTTACCAGCCTCCACTCCCCCTGGTAATCCGGCGAGGATCTCCGGATGTATAATGACTCGCACCTTCTCCTCCCACGCTTTGAAGGTCTTGAAGAGCGCGGGATTCCCTCCGCCAGTGACGGCAGCCAGCTCTCTGTTCTTGCTCTCCTTCTTCTTGACCAGGCTCTTGACGTCATTCCACAGTTTGTTGATTTCAACTCTGTTCCTGGGCAGGGTCCCGACTGCATTGACCTGGTCTACGATCCGGTTCCACATTCTGTTTCTGGTGGCTAGTGGTGTGTGCTGGACCAGGTTCCCATAGATTTGTGGGTGCACCTTGATAATCTCGTCGACCATGACCGTCAGCTCAATGGGCGTGAACTTGGGCATTCTTTGTGGTGCCATGGTGTTTGTGGTGCTGGTGCGGTGTGTGTTGTGTAATGTGCAGGGGGTTTGTGGTGCCGGTGTTTGGTGGTGGTGGTGGTGGTGGTGGTGATGTGTGCGTTTCTGTGGTGTGCTGCTGTCCTTGCTGTGTCACTGTGTCCTCTCCTCTCCTCTCTAGTTTGCAATGTTGCAAGGGGTTGTGGTCTGTGGGAGTGCTGCTTTTGTACTTACCTATGTGGGTGTGTCCTCATGGTCTGTTGTTTTCAGGTGTGTTGTGTCTGGTGTTCTGGCCTTTGTATTTTTTGTTTGTCCAGGGGGTTTTCGGGATGTGTACTGTGCTTGTGTATTTGTGCGTGCCCTGCTGTGTGGACTTGTTGGCCATGTTGTGTGCGATTGTTTTTGTCAGCGGATGGTTTCTGTGCAGGGACGTGGGCGCCATGGCTTCTGCCGTGTCAATTCTCATCGGCGTTGTTTGCGCTGGCGGGCGGTATATTTGTGGTTTACCCGCGCTCATGGCGGTGCGATCGTAATTTCACGTGCGGTGTGTCGGGCGTGAGGGCGGGCGGTTTTGTGTTGTCGTGCGTGTTTCCGTCCGTGGCGGGCGGTTTGACTCCCGACTTCGGACGAGGGCGGGCGGTATCTTGTGTGGTTTTCCGCCGATGGCGGTTTTCGGTTTGTGTAATCGTAATGGCGTGGTCGGTGTTCAGGCGGTGTGTGCGGGCGGATTTTTGCCGCTTTCATGCCTGGCGTATTTTATTACGCCGGGTATCGTAATGGGCCTTATAGTTCTTAAACTGGCTTCAGCCTGCCAACCTCCCTCTACTCAAAATTTGGTGTTATGGCCAGAGCTGCCGACCTTGGAACTGGGCAACAAAGTTCAGTTCTTGGCTTTGGCTGAATATCATGTGATTCTGATCAAGTCACTTAATCACCCATGTGCCTATAAAAATTAATGTGACCCTGTGTAATGTAATTGGTGCTCAAGTAAAGTGCTTTAATGCCTTTGGGTCGAGTTTGGGCTTTAAAAAAAGTTCACAAAGAGATTAAAAACAAAGCCTTAACATAATTAAAGACAAGCAGATACCTACCTATTTAGTGGCTGATTTGTACAAAGAGAAACCATAAAATCTGGATAAATCACAGCTTCCCCACTTAAATTGTATGATCTAAGGCAAATATGTTATTTCACCACAACTCCATTTCCTTCACTATCATGTGTGAAAGCACTTTCAAACGTGCGTTCAGAATATCAGTTGTACAAAAACAATTGTGTTTTTTATTGTCAATGGGTCAAAAAGATGTTTGACTGCATTATCATCCAGTTCTTGGCCTCTCAGTACAGCGCACAGTGCAGATCATATTAGCAGGCAGAATTCTAAATTCTGTCTAACTGAGAAGCAAACAAGACCAATGTTTCTGATCTAGCACATACGTCTGTGTCTAGAAAGCAAGTTGTCCAATTAAAATGGAAAATTGCTTTCTAGACATCAAACATATGTCTATGCAGGATAAATGACATCTCAGAAAATATGTATTCTGTGTCTAGAAAGCAAGTTTTTAAATTATGTAACTTGCTTTGTAGACACAGAACGTATGCCATTATTCATTACTTCAATAAGCATTTTCGGGTCAGGCAGAATTTAAAATGATTATGCTACAAATGCCTAAATTGCTCCAAACAAAAGACTGCTGTCTTGAGTTTTAAACCCCACATGCAGCCAACCTCTGAGCTGTGCATCACGGTTCTACTCTCTGGGATACATCTTGTTATTCTCTGCAATTGCGTTTAAGTGCTGCACACTTCTTGAATTGCCATGCTTTAAAAGGTCTGACAAAGTTTCCAAAACATACACACGGAAAGCGCTTAGCTGACCCCATGGGTTTTTAGCAAAAAATGCATGCACAGAACATCATATATTTTGAGATATATCTTCCCAATACACTCCCGAGGATTACTTACAAGGCCTGAACATAAGCTAGTTACAATGCTGCTGCTACTAGAGTGAAATTCAGAGAGAGAAAATAGTGGAAAAAGAAGAGGGCAACGGACAAGGGCAGTGGGGAAACGGAAGGAGAAGGGAGCGAGTAAAGGGGGAAAGGGAGGGAAAGCGAACCCAACCATAAACGAGAGACAAGTGAGGTCAAGACCACGTACCCCAGTAGTGCTGTAGTGCGGTAGTGTCACAGATGGAGACACTGCATACCAAACAGTCTATGTCGCTCTCTTTCCACAAGGCAAAGCTAGCACATCTTGAAATCCTCAGCACGTGACCCAACCTCAAAGAGCCTGATTCAGTCTCATGAGTCTGTGACGTCAGGCCCTCTTCCAAAGGCTGCAACCCCTACTATTTGCACCTCATCACCCTGTGACGACTTGGAAAGGTAGGGGCAGTGAGAGGCAGCTCTAAATAATTGACAAGCAGCCCCAGGTGTACAGGGCTGCTACTGTACATGCCCAGGCTGCTTCAGAATGTGACGCTTATTGCGGCATTAGTGGGCGGTCCTAGAGGATCCCAAAGTAGTGCAGAACTGGGCTGGCAGCATGTCAGCCCATACACTGCTTATTATTCACTGCTGCCAACTGACACATGCGCTCTAGTGCATGTGACCAATTAAAACTGCCTGACATACACTTTAGAGAATGGACTGGGAAGACAGAGACCAGTGCAGTGATTGCAATTAAAATAATGCAAATAGGATGGTAATTGCTCTTTGCATTTACCGTCCATATTGCACAAAATTGAAAGGGCAAAGCCCCTGCGCCATCCCCCAGAAACCGCAGCTGTATTTGAGGCAGTTCTTCTGTGTCATACATAGTCCGTACATTCCAGAATACGATTCTGGTCTTCTGCTTGACACTCAAGACTTTTGTTAGTAATTTCCTTATGGATTTGATTACTGTCAATGATGCATGTCTCATGCAGAGACTCTGGAATTCCAATCTGCCCAAATGATTTTGTGGTTTTTGTTGCTGTTTCTGCAACAAGTGCTTTATATGGGACAAGGTTGTTAGCTTTGTGCCAAACCCCGACCTGGAGGACCAGTGGATTGAGGTTTGTCTGGACTCTACCCTTTGACCTGTGCAGCTTGGGTGACCTTGCCATGAGACTAAGCTCCCAGCAGCATAGCTAACCGGGTCACTGAGACACGTAAGTCTCTCAACCACTTTAAGGTGGTGATCCTCTGAGGAGAGCAGTGATCCACACCCTTAAAACTTGCATGGGCTTCACTTGCACAATCCTACAAAAGTTCACATTGTTTCACACAAACAGGCAGTAACTCATTCATACAGAAACTAAGAGAAGCCAGACCTGCACCATCCCGTGCATAGTCACACAAGTCCCCATCTTGTCACCTATGTTTTTCAAGGTACGCAGTCAAAATATCGATTTTTTTATATCGACCTACACCAATATCGAGTTTTTAATATCGTAGGGACAGAATATCGATGTCAAGAATATCGGTGACCAGAATATCGACCTTAAGGTAAGTAATATCGTTTTTTTTTATATCGAAGTAAGTAATATTGTTAGCAAAAATATTGTTGTTAATAATATCGATATTTATATTAGTATGTATTTTATATGTATGTTTAACATTGTTTGTAATGTATTTTTATTATTTTTAAATATATGTATTAAATGTTTAGAAATTAGTAATTTTGTTTTAAGTAAATGTTGCGTTTTAGTATCACAACGGGTTGTGGGTTTATAGGGGAATAGGGTGGGAAGTAATTTAATTATAATTAATTAATTAATATGTTTTTATTTATTGTTATTGATTATTAATTTATTGTTAATTAATTATTAATTGGTAAAAAATTAATTGATTAATTTATCATTATATTAATTATAATTTTTTTTAAAATCATGTATTGTTATTGTTAATTAATTTATTGGTAATTAATTATTAATTGGTAATTAATTTGTAATAATTGATTAATTGATAATTAAATTAATTATGTTAGTTTTTATGTGTAGCGGGTTGTGGGTTTATAGGGGAATAGGATGGGAAGTAATTTAATTATAATTAATTAATTAATATGTTTTAATTTATTGTTATTGATAATTAATTTATTGTTAATTAATTATTAATTGGTAATACATTTTTATTAATAGATTAATTTATAATTATATTAATTATAATTAATGTATTATAATTTTTTATTTATTGTTATTGTTAATTAATTGTTAATTTATTATTAATTGGTAATTCATTTTTAAGTAAATGTTGCATTTTAGTATCACAGCGGGTTGCGGGTTGATAGGGGAATAGGGTGGGAAGTAATTTAATTATAATTAATTAATTAATATGTTTTTATTTATTTATATTTATTATTAATTTATTGTTAATTAATTATTATTTTTTATTGATTGATGTATCATTATATTAATTATAATTAAAAACAATTTTTTTATTGTTATTGTTAATTAATTTATTGTTAATTAATTATTAATTGGTAATTAATTTGTAATAATTGATTAATTGATAATTAAATTAATTATGTTAATTTTTATGTGTAGCGCGTTGTGGGTTTATAGGGAATAGGGTGGGAAGTAATTGGATTATAAATAATTAATTAATGTTTTTAATTTATTGTTATTGATAATTAATTTATTGTTAATTAATTATTAATTGGTAATACATTTTTATTAATTGATTAATTTACAATTATATTAATTATAATTAATGTATTATTTTTTATTTCTTGTTATTTTTATTAATTAATTGTTAATTTATTATTAATTGGTAATTAATTTTTATTAATTGATTAATTGATAATTAAATTAATTGTGTTCTTTTTTATGTGTAGCGGGTTGTGTGTTTATGGGGGAATAGGGCGGAAGTAATTTATTTGTTATTTAAGTAAATATTAATTTTATTTTATTGGCATTTATTATTAATTTTTTAGTTAATTAATTATTAATATGTTATTTATTTTACAAAAATTATTTAATTAATAAGTATGTTAATTTAACCCCTACGCTATCCAACACTTTCCCTACTGTTGCACTCACTGGAGTGGGAATAGTAATTTTTACCTCTACGCTATCCAACACTTTCCCTACTGTTGCACTCACTGGAGTGGGAATAGTAATTTTACCCCTACGTTATCCAACACTTTCCCTACTGTTGCACTCACTGGAGTGGGAATAGTAATTTTTACCCCTACGCTATCCAACACTTTCCCTACTGTTGCACTCCCTGGAGTGGGAATAGTAATTTTAACCCCTACGCTATCCAACACTTTCCCTACTGTTGCACTCACTGGAGTGGGAATAGTAATTTTACCCCTACGCTACCCAACACTTTCCCTACTGTTGCACTCACTGGAGTGGGAATAGTAATTTTAACCCCTACGCTATCCAACACTTTCCCTACTGTTGCACTCCCTGGAGTGGAAATAGTAGTTTAACCCCTATGCTATCCAACACTTTCCCTTCTGTTGCACTCCCTGGAGTGGGAATAGTAATTTTTACCCCTACGCTATCCAACACTTTCCCTACTGTTGCACTCACTGGAGTGGGAATAGTAATGTTTACCCCTACGCTATCCAACACTTTCCCTACTGTTGCACTCCCTGGAGTGGGAATAGTAATTTTAACCCCTACGCTATCCAACACTTTCCCTACGGTTGCACTGACTGGAGTGGGAATAGTAATTTTTACCCCTACGCTATCCAACACTTTCCCTACTGTTGCACTCACTGGGGTGGGAATAGTAATTTTTACCCCTACTCTATCCAACATTTTCCCTACTGTTGCACTGTTTGGAGTTGGAATAGTAATTTTATTACCTCCGCTATCTAATATTTTTTGTAATTATTTTAGTTAATGTAGTATATAATTAATTTTTAAAAGATTAAAAATAATTGTAATTTTTTAATTTGTTATATATATTTATTTAGTTTTTATTTATATTATTGTTTTATGTGTATAGATGTATTTATAATATTATATGATAAAAATATTTTTTTAATTATAAGTTATTAAAATAATTATTAACAATTATTAGGGGCACATTACGATACCCGGCGTAAATAACACCGCCAGGCATGGAAGCGGCAAAAATCCGCCCGCACACACCGCCTGAACACCGACCACGCCATTACGATTACACAAACCGAATACCGCCATCGGCGGAAAAAGCACACAAAATACCGCCCGCCAACGTCCGAGTCGGAGCAAACCGCCCGCCACGGACGGAAACACGCACGACAACACAAAACCGCCCGCCCACACGGCCGACACACCGCACGTGAAATTACGATCGCACCGACATGAGCGTGGAAAAACAACAAATATACCGCCCGCCAGCGCAAACAACGCCGATGAGAATCGACACGGCAGAAGCCATGGCGCCCACGTACCTGCACAGAAACCATCCGCACACAAAACCAATAGCACACAACATGGCCAACAAGTCCACACAGCAAGGCACGCACAAATACACAAGCACAGTACATATCCCGAAAACACCCCCGGACAAACAAAAAATACAAAGGCCAGAACCCCAGACACAACACACCTGAAAACAACAGACCATGAGGACACACCCACATAGGTGAGTACAAAAGCAGCACTCCCACAGACCACAACCCCTTGCTACATTGCAAACCAGAGAGGAGAGGAGAGGACACAGTGACACAGCAAGGACAGCAGCACACCACAGAAACGCACACATCACAACCACCACCACCACCACCACCACCAAACACCGGCACCACAAACCCCCTGCACATTACACAACACACACCGCACCAGCACCACAAACACCATGGCACCACAAAGAATGCCCAAGTTCACGCCCATTGAGCTGACGGTCATGGTCGACGAGATCATCAAGGTGCACCCACAAATCTATGGGAACATGGTCCAACACACACCACTAGCCACCAGAAACAGAATGTGGAACCGGATCGTAGACCAGGTCAATGCAGTCGGGACCCTGCCCAGGAACAGAGTCGAAATTAACAAACGGTGGAATGACGTCAAGAGCCTGGTCAAGAAGAAGGAGGGCAAAAACAGAGAGCTGGCTGCCGTCACTGGCGGAGGGAATCCCGCGCTCTTCAAGACCTTCAAAGCGTGGGAGGAGAAGGTGCGAGTCATCATACATCCCGAGATCCTCGCCGGATTAGCAGGGGGAGTGGAGGCTGGTAAGTACAAACTAATGTATACCAGCACACCGCTATGTACTCACATGCACTACCACCATGCCACAGCTCCCAGGGACAAACACCCCCATGTCCAGCACACAATACACGACACACACATGCAACAGACACCACCACACACAGCCCAAACAGAACAACTGTAAGATGCGTGGGGACATGTGTACATTCAGCCAGCCACGTAACCACCAACAGGACCCCAAATATGCCAGAAGCGCCACAACGAGCACCCACCACACCCATGTGTCCGCCACAGCTGCACAAACCGACAAGTAACAGGTAAGTGGCAGGAACACAAAGTGCAGTGGGTGGGACGGTGGACAGCCCAAGTACAACACACACCAGGCCCCTAGTCCCACAGCACAGCAAGGAGGAGCATCCCCCACACCCCACAGCCACGTGTCAGCCACCGCAGTGCACAACGACAGCCGAAAGGCAGACATCACGGTCCACAGCAATCGGTGTCAGTGGGTGTCCAGCCACCCCCACGACCCACAACACCCCCCACCCCCACAGACCTGCAACATGGAGCACCCCCTGCTTAGAGCCATGTGGCATCCAGTACAGTGCACGCACGAACAACCTGCAGGTGGGAAACTGGACAGGGCTGGATTACTGGAGGCATGAGGACCGTAACACGACCAACACATGGGACATGTTACGTAGCAGACGAACACGCAGCACCGCCCACCGTCACGAACAAGTGAACAATGTGCACACGGACATGAACAACAGACTCACACCCCACATGACCCATCACAGACATAGCAACACCCAAGGAGCCACGTCTGCATGCACAGGCCACACTGAATATAGTACCACACGGCAGCCACTGTGCAACTCATCACACACAACCGAAACACCATTGAAGTCCTGTCCATGTAGCCCCAACTGCCTGTCAACCACACACCCCACAACTACGCCTATGTAAGACAAACAACACTAGACGCAACAGAGCGGAACAACATAAATGCACACGAACACCACTGAACCCATCAAACACACAGACACACCATGCACAAACAACATACCATCCATCCCATCCGTCAGCCCCAGTCTCATGAAAGGCATGTCATCCGCACAGCTGCCACACATACAGCAGTCACGCTAAGATACATGCCCATTACCAACCATGTGCCAGAAGTCAATGAAGTGCACGACACACTGTGAGCAACAACACACAACATGGGCCACACCCCCGAGCACTGCAGTGATGCACATGGCACAGGGCAGCACGCACACCAAGGAGATGGGACAACTGCAATACGTTGGCTGGCACACAACCATCACTCACTCATAACGATGCGTCCAATGCCATGTCCAGTAATCACAACAGACAGCAAATATGCAGGCCATGTCAAGCATGCACACACCTCAAACCATGCACTGTCATGCTGCCACAACACATGTCACGTTCGGCACCCATGGCTCACAGCATGTACCCCAAAAGCATATTCCCTCCCAAATGCGAATCTGGGGCATGGCCCCCATGTTGCCATATGCGTTCCTAAGCGTTCCATTTGAACCCCAAAAGCATATTCCCTCCCAAATGCGAATCTGGGGCATGGCCCCCATGTTGCCATATGCGTTCCTAAGCGTTCCATTTGAACCCCAAAAGCAAAGTACAAACCAGACCCAGGATGGGCCAGGAGCCCGCATACACCAGAGTCACAATAAGTAGGGGCACAGCAACACACCCATCGGCATGGCCAATCCGTCCCATGCCACATGTGCACAGCACACAGTCCCATTGCCAAGCACACACAACTACAGATGCTACAGCCACACACACGCCTCCGGGAAACCCATGTACGAGATTGCACGAACTGTCAATGTCAGACGACAAATACATACTTCGCCAGGTGCAACACAATAACTAATCTCATTCTCTCCACAGGTGACGAACTGCTGGATGCTGGGGATGGAGCCAGCAGCCAGCACAGCCAGCCTACAAGCCCCCAACGAGGACACACGGATCTGGAGGATCTGTCCTCCTCCTCGGACACGGACAACGAAGCAGGCCCATCTGGTGTGGCAGGGCCCAGCCGCTCCCCAGGACCCCTCCTACCCACCAACCCATCATCCAGGGCTGCTGAACATTCACAGCCCCCTGCTGCCACTGTCGTTGCGGCCACACCCACGGTCATTGTGGCCACTACCACTGCCGCAACCGCCACCATCGCCGCACCGACCACCACCGCCGCCACCACCGCCACGTCTCCGCTGGCACCAGCCCCAGCGCAGGTGGTGGCCCGGACGACTGGATCCACCCTGGGAGCCACAGCGAGGACCGTGGTGAGCAATGTGGCTAGTGGGCAGGCCGGTGGCAGCAGGACTGGTAGGAGGAGCAGGGTCAGGGAAACGCCAGCCTCCCCTGGGAGCCATGCCCTGCCTCACATGGCCAGAGTCCTTGGGGCCTATGAAGAGGCCCAAGGACAATGGGTCCGGTCTGCCTCAGACACGCGTGAGGTGCTGGGGGTGTTGAGGTCCATGGACGCCCGTATGGGCCAAATCGTGGACCTCATGGGACAGCTGGTGGTGGCGGTGAGGTCACAGCCAGGGACAGCAGCTCCCCCTCCGCCACCACCTGCCGGGGCGCAGGGTGGAGCAGCAGTGTCCAGTTCCCCTGCGTCCACAGCCAGTGATCACACCTCAACCACCAGCATGTCGCAAGCAGGCACCCCCCTCGCAAACGTGGAAGGGGCCGTCCGAAGAGGAAACAGATCTCCCGGGAGGACTTCGCACGCTCCAGTCGCAAGTGAGGCAGCCAGCCAGGCTTCCGCCAGCCTTCCTTGACCAGCCACTGCATTGACTTGGACTACGATCCCACTCCACACAGCCATCTGGATGGCATGTGTGTGTTGGACTATGGACATAGAACCAGTGGGTACACCCTGATCATCACGCAGCCATGACCGACAGCTCATTGTCACTGCACGCACCACTTTTGTCATCACCTTACACACAATCACATGTCACAGTTTGTAATAAATGCACCTTTTTCACTAACTGCTGTTTGTGCCCTGTGTCTTATTTGTACGGAATACAACGGCCACCTTGGGCGGAAAGGCACCTGATGCGTGGCATGGCATTTGAATCCGGAGGGCCTGTAGGGACCTAGGGGTGGGAGACAGAACAGGAGCACATTCAATGAGTGTGTCACACACCCATCACACAGTACATGTCAACAACTACAAGCAATGTACACACATCGCACAGAGCAATAGGGCACAATGCCACAGCCACCAACAGTGGCATACTACCCTGGCCATGGAGCGTTGACACACAGCACGCAGTGAACAAGCGGCCACCCTGACACAGCACACACACACCTGCACAGATACAGCCACATCAGCCGTCGTACATGGACACTCACCGTCAAGTGAAGTAGCGGGCGATGAGCTGCTGCTGCACATTACCAGCTTCCTCCTCTCCGCTGTCCTCCTCACTCGAGCTGTCCTGGTCTGCGGGCTGGGGCCCTGGTTGATCTCCGTCATCCACGATGAGGGGGATCTGCTTCCGAATGGCCAGATTGTGCAGCATGCAGCACGCCACCACTATCTGGCACACCTTCTGTGGGGAGTACGCCAGCGCACCCCGGTGCGGTCCAGGCACCTGAACCTGGACTTGAGGAGGCCAAAGGTACGCTCGACCACACGTCTGGTCCTCCCATGTGCCTCATTGTAGCGATCGTCTGCTGGGGTGCGAGGATTCCTCAATGGACTGAGCAGCCATGCCCCATTCGGATACGCAGAGTCACCTGGGTGTGAGGGACACAGAGAACCGTTGCTAATCCAACTGGACAGGGGACAGCATCGCACAGCCAGCACGCTACACCACTCCACATACTCACCGACAATACAGGCACGATCCTGTTGCATATTGGACATCAGTCGTGGCAAGATGCTGTTGCGCATTATGTGTGCGTCATGGGCCGAGCCTGGGAACTTTGCACACACGTGGGTGATCACCATGTCCGCAAGGCACACCACTTGCACATTCAGGGAGTGCGTGTGCTTCCTGTTGCGGTACAGGTGCTCAGTGGCCTGTGGTGGAACAAGGCCGACATGTGTGCAGTCAATGGCTCCAACGACGTGTGGGATTCTGCCAAGGGCATAGAATGCACCCTTCACTGCCGCCAATTCACGAGCCCTGGGGAAGCGGATGTACCTGTTCCGGTACAGCATCATGGCTGCCAGTACATCCCTCAGCACCTTGCTGAACATGGGCTGGGACATCCCTCCTCCACTGCCCACTGTGTGCTGGAATGACCCAGTGGCGAAGAAATGCATGGCGGCCATCACCTTAGCCGTGGGGGTGACAGCAGTCGGATACACCCTGCGGGGACGGAGATGGGGTTCTAACATGGCACACAGTCGATGCAGGGTTGGCCTGTCCAGCCGAAACTTCCTAATAACCTCTGTATCGTCCATGTCCGACCAGCAATTGGTATGGGCGGTCAATGTTCGGTCTCCGCCTAGGGACAATGGCAGAGGACACATGTCAAAGCAACACGACACATGGCAATTTCGCATACACATCACTGACATGACTGAGTAAGCACAGGAGCCACAGCCCAGCTGTCAAGCTGGGACGGCACGGCCACAATACACTTACACAGGTCTCCCAACAATGGCAATGGCTAGTGATACAAACCACTGCCATGTGCATGCACATGGGGATCTAGGCCCCAATGACTTGCGGGGCGTGCTGATGGGGACTGACTGCATATCCGTCAAGCGGCAACGCCACGGCAACATGAATGTCTGCTGAGCATGGAACTGCTTCCGCGGCTGGATGAGTATGGCACACGACGACGACGATGTGGGCACAGGCTGAGCGGCCAAAACAAGTGGGACCTGTGGCACGAGGGGATATGAGACAGTAGTAGGTGTCAGCACTGCACCCTATGTACAGCACTGTACGGATCACACCTCCCGAAACATTGACAGGTGTCCACATTGACAGCCCCATGCCAAGACGGCTGTGTGCTTGCAGTCACACGTCACAGGTGAGAGGTTACATTGCACGAGCCAGGTGGCAGTCGTACATAGTGGGAGCTGGCATGTGTGTGCATGTGTCTCCTGTTCAGGATCCACCAGATGGGCGCTGACTCTGTACTGACCATTGGACACAGCATGTTCCGTGGAAGGCTTGTGTGTGTGGGATGGTGGCACTGGATGTGCCGCCGTTGGGTGAGGGGCCATGCACAGGGCGGGTACGTCGATGATTGCGCATTGTTGGTCACGGTGGGTGCACCCACTAAGATGTGTTGCCCTGTGTTCAATTCCTATGTCCGCATGATGATGGACTGTAGATGTGGGCAGACTACACATTGGTCGATGTGCTGTCTATATGCATGTGCCTTCACACCAGGCACAGCTGCCCCTGCACATGTGACCCCTGCTGGACTCGCTGCTGGGTCTGTGGAGCTGATGCACCTTCTGCGCGTGGGGCGGGCAGCTCTCCTCACTTCCCTCATTGCGCATGTCATGACTTTGCCGCAGGTGACATGGATCATGGAGGGCCCACATGTACGCGTGGGTAGGCTACACATGATTGTACACTGGTCGCCACCCCCAGTCAGTGTTTCGAATGGGAAGGTTGTCGTGCTGGTGGTATGTTCGATGTGGCGGATGGGCGGGCCTAGGTGCGGGCTTACATTCCGGACATGGGGGTAGTTGTATTGGCGACTAGTTGCAGTACACACGGGACACGTCTCTTCCTTTCCACATCTGGGTCATCCCTTGTACTAACTGACAGTGATACAGTCATCTTCGCCCCAGCCCTCATGTCCTCCCCTCGCTCCCCCAATATGCATGCTCACCTGCGAGGCTAGCGCTTGCACAGGCAGCCCCAAGCTCGCACCAGAGAGGGCAAGGAGTGTATGTGTGGGTCCAGTTGCACGAGTGGGCTGTCTCAGGGTATGATGTGTCGCGGGACGCCGTCCACCTGCGTGGTGCCCCAAATGGTGACCCGGCCTGCATGGACTATGCATCACAGTCTTCGCCTTCCGGATCCGCCACCTGCGACACCCAGTGGCTGTGGCTGCCCTTGCGGCCAGGCCGCGTCCGTCTGTGGCTGATGGCCCACACATTCACTCTTTGGCCTCTCTGGGGAGGGCTCGGGGGTGGTGGCGCACGCGCTTGCACTTAGTCGCAATGGCATGTGGCGTGGTTGGTATGATGGGCAATGGATGGGATGGTGTGAGCCACCTCCCGTGACGTCAGTGCTGCTCGTGCTGTGGTGCGTCCCCCTACACTTCCATCTGACTTGTGCCATGCTAGATGTTGAGGTTCTATTGCCTGCGTGATATGACCAGGAGGAGCGTGAGGAGACCTCTCACACACCATGCTCCACTGCCATCCCGTGCCCTGTATCGCCTGTGCGGATTGACTATGTTGGGGTTACACCTGGTAGACTGGGGCTGTGTGTGCCTTGTCAGGGGCATGGCGGGCGCACAACAGGATCCAGCTTGTCCACAGAGGGTGGGCTGAGGTGCGCCTGGTACCGCTTTGTACGTGTGCCCGGCTGCTATGCACACACGTGTTCACTCCCCCGACAGGTGTCCTCTCACAATGCCCAGGGAAGCGGTGGTGTACTGTTCATGAGCCCTCCCAACACGGCGTGCTCCAACTTGGCATGTGCGCATCTACCCGTCGCACCCACCCACCTGAGCACTGCGTCCATACGACTTCACACGACACATGTGTGTCTTCCACAGTAGTGCTACTCATTTGCGTTGACATCCAATACCAGTGGACTACATGGTCATGTCACGACTGCCGTGTACTTCACATACTCTCATCCTCTCTCATTCGTACTTGTGAAATGAGTCAGCGGAGACAGTTTTGGTTTCAAACATTATATTGAGTCTTCTGTCCTCTGTGATGCAGTATAGTGGACACTACTGGCAGCGGAATACATGTTGAGGATATACTGAGCATGATTGCAAATGGGATAGGGTGTGGGGTTACATGTGATTGGCTGTTGCATGTGGGATGTGGGCTTCAGAGTGACATCTGCTTGGCCAAGGCTGTGCTAATGTACATTTACGTATAGCTGCGGAGCTGCGGACTTTGACACAGACGGTATACATGTAGCCTACCAGACCGCTTGGCATCATGGGCACAGTCCATCTCAGTTCCATGTGACAGGTTTGCTGCGGTTGTTCCTCATGCACGCGTGCATGTGAGATGACATCAGGGCATGTGCTTGCGTGCATGCAGCGGCGTGCCACTTGTTGTTGCACTGTGGTGGTTACTGGACATGTCACAGTCACTGGGGTCGTGTTGTTGTTGTATGCACTTGTCGTCCATGCAAAGGTCCTGGTATGGGATTCCCGGGGCGGGGGTGGGAGGGGTGCAGCACCCACAGACTCCAGGCGACCTATTCATGTCCACTGAGCGGTGTGTGTGTCCATGTGCGCTGGATCCATGTCGTGTCCTGGTTGTTCGTGCAGTTCCGTCCATGTGGGTGCGATACACAGAGCCCATGCCACTGCCTCCCACGATGCATGCGGTGTTCCTGGATGTGATGGGGAACAGTGTGCATGTCCCGGTCATATCCGATGTCATGGCGATGTCGTTGATGGTGTGGTTACAGTTGCCGGTCGTTTGGTATGGCTGTTGTGGTGGTGACTGGCCAGTCCGTGCGGAAGCTAAGCATGGGTGCGGGGTTGGACATCATAGGTCACTCGGGGAACCTGCGTTGTGGTCCGACGTATTTACAGGTTGTCAGGTATGCGATGCCGTCCAGCAGGGCTTCCATGTCATTGGTGGTGTACATGTTTGCCAGCCAATGAAGCGGATGGTGGCTGTCAAGGTGTTGTTCGTAGGTTGTCCCTTGGAGGACCATGATGGGGCATGCTGGGTGACATTCGATGTAGCTGTTATCGATGATCCGTCGTGTGGAGGCACAGTGGTCCCATTTCAGTGCGGGTGCGATGTTGGCCACATACGCCATGCCCCCATAGGCAGAGCAGGCCCTGTCGTGTGCGTCCAGAGGGAGGAGTAGTGGTAGCAGGTCCGCCTTCAGACATGCCGGGTTGGAGAGGCATATCTCGACGGGATGCTGGTAGGGACACCTCCGACAGTAGAAGACGGGCATGACGCAGCTGAACAATGTGATGCGGTAAGTCAGTCGGTAACTTACGTTCAGCAGGGACAGGAGATCGCATCCCAATGTATGGCACAGGTTGGTTTTGTACAGCTTGAGCTGTTCGGCGTAGTTGGGTAGGTGTGTTGCGGTTGCCATTTCGCAGCGGTTCGTTAGGTGGCGTGCTCCGGCTGTGTGTGCAGTCTGCAATGTGCACGCTCCGGGGTTGCTGTGAGCTCTGTGTAGTCGTAGGGAGACAGGACTTGTGTTCTGTTGGCTTGTTTGGAGGACACGGGCCCTCTTCCCACATGCTTCTCAGACAGTTCAAGGTCAGTGCTGTGTGACTCCTTCCAATTAACTTGCATGTGGCCGACATGGGGGAGTGTTTTCTTGTTTCTTCCCCATCCGTTGTGTGCTTCTGTGATATGCGCTATCTGCCCTGTGGTCGGTCTCCTCGGCATGCCTGTGTTGGTCTATTCTTGGACAATGGCTGTATTCACCGGCTTCTGTCGTAGGGCTGTGGTTTCGGAGTTGGAATGGAAGGTCATTCAGTGCTGTCTGCTCTCCCTTGTGTGGGCGGCAGGCTGCCTTTCCGCTCTGCGTTGGGCCTTGTGTGTGAATGTTATTCTTGGGCCACCTGTTGTCGGTCCCCGGGCTCTTTGGTGTTCCGTTTCATATGTCTTGTTCATATGTGCAGGGTGGTATGGGTTTTTCAGTGTGGTACTGGCGTTCCTCTTCCCGAAGGGGCCCTGCTTCTCCTAGTTGGTGTTGCCGCCGCTGTGTGCTACGCCATGTTTGTTACACTGGGGTGTGTCCTGCTGTTGCGTGTCTTCACTGACATGTGTGCGTCGGTTGTGTGGCGTTGGGTGTTGTCCGTGAATTGGGCGTTGGGGACATGTCTGTGGCCGGCCTGTCACGTGTCATGTGCGTTCGGGGTGGGGCTGATGTGTGTGCTGCTTGGTTGTGTCCCTGTGTCTGTGTGCGACGCATGCATGGTGCTGCGGTTGGCCTCTGCGTTGTGCGCATGTGTGGCGGCGTCATCGGCGCTTTGGGGCCGTGACGGGGTGGTTGGTTCCTAGTCCCAGGTGGTGTGTACACATGTGTTCTGCGATGTTACGATTTGGCCTGTGTGTCATATGTGGATGCGATGGTGGATGTGTTGTGTACACGCGCTGGTGGGGGGTTGTCCGCTTTTCCGCCCTTGCACTGTGTGCGCTGTTTGCGTGCACTTGTTGTGTGTGTGCCTACCTGCGTCTCCGCGGTACGTTGCGTCCTTGGTGGTGCATCAGCAGAAGCATGGGGAGGGCCTGCAGTGCTGGATTCATGCTCGGGGAGCCGCTTCTTCGTTGTCCGTGCTCTGCGTCCATGTCTCTTTCACGTGCGGTGTCTCTTAGCCGTGGGAGCCGTTTGTTTGCGGCATCGTAATTTATGCGCCGGGCGGGACGTGTTTCGTCGGACGGTGTGTGTCAGTTGTGCTGCGCCGCTACGTGAACGGGCGCACTTTGATGGCGGACGGTGTTGCTGGCTTGCCGGCGGTGTTTGGCCTACTTTTCGCATCGTAATTGGGCGGGCGTGTGGACTGCTGCGTGCCGGCGGTAACTGGTGGTTTTTGCATCCGCCAGCACGGCGGTTGTGCTTCCGCCCGCCATCGTAATGGGCCCCTTAGTAATTATATATATTATATATTATATGTATATGTTTAATTTATTTTTACATTACATATGTATTACTTATAATTTTTAAACATTTTAAAATATTTTTAAC